>VMDO01000875.1:115877-248422 GCA_007922755.1 Pedetes capensis
TATTTGTTGTAATGTTAAGTTCCTTGCTAATAAATCTTTCATTTGCCTATGCCTCTCTTTTCATACTGCAAGCTATTCATTCATTCATCCATCCATTTATGGAGTGAATATTTAATGCTTTCTGCTGAGCCCTAAGGGATTCAAAGATGAATTCAGACACAGTCAGGATGCTCAATCTTCTGGTCTCTTTACAGTCTGATGGTCTTACTCAGGTCTGTGTCTCACAAGGTTATCAACACAAAAAGGACTCAAGGTGGTGCTGAATAAATGTTGGTTGATTGGGGGAGTGATCAAGTTGTGAACCCAGAATGGTGCTGTGACACTGTGGGTATGCATTACGTTTTGCTAATAAGCTTTTAGTAAATCACCCGACAATTTCTCAAGATCTCTTTTAATAATAGCACTTAGGAACATTCTTTCTTTCTGAGAATAGATGTTTGGGGAGCTGGGAATGGAAGCTCTTTTAGGGCTGACATTGAGGACAACAATTATTCTGGCCCAACATTAGCCTGATCTATATGCTCCTAAGGAAGTGTGCTTACTTTTCACACGGTCAAACAGTAATTCACCAACAAAGGGGCACAGGAAGAGGGAAGGAGGTCAGGGAAGTTAACGTTTCCTGAGTTTCCTGAGTGCCACTCAAGGTCCAGAGCTCCACATGCTTCACTTAGTGAACAATCACTCACGGAAAACAATGATACTGATGTGGAGAAAAAGAAATGAACATTTTGGGGCTATTTAGGGGGCTAATAGGTGACGGATATATGTGGGGGAGGTATGCTGTTTTTATAGTTTAAAATGAAATGATTTATCGAGTGCTCTTCTACATTCTAGATGTCTCAAGAAGTATAAACCAGTCTATGTCCTCGAGGAACAAATACAAAGAGACAGATGCAAAGTTAAATTACCACATGAAAATTGCATAAGAGTAACTGAAATCTCCAGCAAACATTTAATCTAGAGTTTCCTAAAATGGGATATTCACATCATTGATAGCATGCAAGTTGATTTGAGTATTATATAAACATTTTAAAATTTCACTAGGTATTTGTTTTAAGGAATATTAAAAAAGTCTATATCTAGCATATCAGACCCTTGAGTACATGGATATTACTACTTACTCTGAGGCTACCAAGTGAATTGAGTTAAAGATTACCTAAAAGATAGTATCAAGTAAGTAGCTACGTAAAAGGATGTGGAACAGGAGCATGACAGAGAGTGTATGTTACTTGAATGGCCTGAGTTTGAGAAATACAGAGCAAGTTCAACCTCTAAGATGCAGAGAGGTTAATCAAGTTGCCCAAGATGACAAAGCCAGTAGAGATTATAGAACAGAATACAGTCACCTGACTGGTCCTCTGCCCTCACATCCCTCATTCAATCTTTGCTTCCTATTTTACAGTGAGGACTGCATCAGGTATAACAAGTCATCTGTTTTGAATGCAAAGACTCCCATGAGAATCTGACTGCAAAGTAGAAAGGATCAAATTGATTTCATGCAAAACCAGTCAGTATTTATAGAGTGCTTACTATGCATGCCATTATTGTAAAGATTTCATACATATTAATGTATGCTAATCCCCAAACTACCCTATGAGATCCACTTAGATATTTTGACTGTCTTTCTTTTCATATGAGAAAATAAAGGAACAAAGATTAAGTAGCTTTCTTAGATTATAACATGCAGAGCTGGGATTTGAACACAGTTAATCCAGTTCCAGAATTTGTCCCCTTACCCATTACATGCACAGCTCACCAATAAGTGAAGAGGTAAAAGAGGCAACTTGTTAATTGGATGAAATTGGAAAGATTCTGCTCAGACAAAATAGCCCATTCCTGTCCAATCCTGCTTCAAATTCTCCAATTAGTGCTTTGTTGATTCCATGGAAGACATGGTTTCTTTACAGCATCAATTTTTTTTTCTGATATCAGTTTCCACTACATGGCCTAGGCTGTCCTATCACTTATGATTCCCCTGTCTCAGCCCCCTGAGTGCTAGGATTACAGGCATATGCTCACACTGTCACTTTTTAATGTGCAGAAACTTCCAAGAGGACGCTATGATTACTAGAAGCAATCTATTCATAAGAATAATTTATTAGTGTATTAAAATGAGAACTATAAAAGTCCCACCTCTGAGGTTGAAAGGGCAAGAGTGATAGGAGGTGAACAAAGAGGGGGGGATGTGGTGGGCTGAGGGTGCCAGGAGAGGAGGCCCATGCAGGACTTGCCCAGTGCACTGCAGGGGGTCATCAGGTATTGAGAAATCCCTGCCTGGTGCCCAGCGCTTGGCACAGCACATGGCATAGAGCAGGTGCCCAAAGCTTGTGGAGCAATTGGAAGTCTGGCCGGAAACGTAGTCAGGTGGGAAGGCAGGCAGCAGTACAGTGATTGGAGGTGACAGGGCACCAAACAGGCACTTGACCTACTTTATCACTTTGCTCCAGGTGATCGTAGAAGGAGAACTGAGTGCCAGGCTTCCAGTCCAAAGACAAAAGAGTATTTGAAAACCACTGGCTGGCGTGCCTGCCATAGCTAGAACTCTTTGCTATGGGGAAATCCGTCTCACACATATTGCCCATCGTAGCAGCCCAGGTTCATTTGTCTGGCCTGTGCCTCCTTAGATCAACAGTCCTCCTTCTCCTTGTTGGGTGCTTCAGGGTGGGCCAAGGCCCTCTGGGGCCATCCCCAGCCTCCTCTGCACTGGTGCCAGGAGAGAGGATAAGCTGATGGCACTTTTCTTTATCTCGCCAGCAGGTGCTGACAGCTGAGCCATTCCACACACCTTTGGGGCAAAGAACTGAGGGAAACCGGGGCCAAGTTCAGAGCCTGAGCATTCTTTTGAAGGCTACCAGGAGCACCTAGGAGGGCCTGCTCACACATTTTGTAAGCTGCAGGTTAACGGGTTCACCAGAGATCCATACAACCCAGGGCCTCTTGGAATTGCACAATGTTGCAGAAGCTGTTGTGAAGTGCAGCAACATGACCTCCTTGCTTTATCAAAAATGCGAACCATCCACCCGGCACACACTTAAAACTAAAGCTCTTCGGCTCTAGGTGGGTAAGGCTGCTTGATCGGGCTGACAGGAGAGACAGGCGTGACTTACTGTAGGTCTTGGCCCAGGGAGCCGAACACTCAGTACCTTGCACCCTGTTAGCCTTGGGCATCAAAGCCTCTGATAAAATGTCCTTTTTTTTGTGTTTGTTTTTCCTGGCAGTCTCATTTTGGGTTATAAATGGCTCATTATTTCCATCTCCTAGATCCGTTCTTGCCTCTCTCACATTCTCTTCTTGCTTTCTGAAATAACCAAGAAGTTGGTAAAAAACCCTCACTTGGCGACCCCTGTGTGTTCTGACCTTGAGCGCAAGTTGAATTTCCACATTGCTCATATCATCTACTGTTGATGCCATGTGTGACAGGCTGGCTGGAGAGGCCCCTGAAAGCAGGAGATCCTGTTATATTTACACTAAAGCACTTGGTGCTGGTAGATGCCAAGAAGCGGCACGGACCTTCCCCTCACTCCAACCCTGCAACCTTTTCAAAGGACATTGGGCAATCGTCAGAGGTTATAAAGTTGGAACAGCATCACCCCAGATAGGTCATTTTCCTTGCAGGACAGCTTGGAGGCAAATTTTATTAAGTATCAAGTAGCTGACCCGAAGCAGTATAAATAGAGGGAGAGCATATGACGGGCTGAGAAATATATGTGGCTGGAGCCCAGGCTGAAGACATGAAGTGTGTTTACTATTATCAGCACCCACGTGGAGGTATCTGCCCAGCAACCGTCCAGGAAAGGTGGGGGTCATGTAAACAGAGTTGCTAAGGCTGAGTCTGCGAAAAAGAGTTTTCTCCTTATATTTGAAAGTCGGGGGTCTGCATAGCTAACCCAGGGAAAGGACCTGAGGTTGGAAGGGATTAAATGTCATTTGGAAGCACAGACTGGTTACTAAGCACCCCCAGGCCAGCCAGATAAGAGCCAGGGGGGAAAATCCTGGACACCTGGCTTATTTTGGGTAGGAAATGTCAGTAGTCATGAGCAGGCAAAAGGAACCTCAAAGTTGAAGTTTTTGAGGGAAATATTTTCCCCCTATTTTCTAACCTTACTTTAGGGTGTACCACACCATGTGAACCAAGCTTTAGTGACAATCATCAGACCTCAGATGACTGAGTGATGAGGGAGAGGCCCCTGAGCTGTCCAAGGGCAGTTTCTTAAACCAGCTGTTGCCTGTCAGTCTTGTCCCCACTGGCTGGAGCTGCTGACACCTCTGAAGATAAGCTTGTGCTCATCCCATGGTGGGAGAAGGCTCTGGGAATGAAAGGTGTAGGCTGGATGTAAAATGGAATTTGTTGAACATGTCCACTCAGAGACGACAAATTTCCTGCCTGCCTCCCGCAGATCCTGGTCTATCTAGTTAAAGGAAGACTTCTGCTTCTTCCAGACCTAAATTTCAAACATATTTTGAAAGATGGCAGTACTGTTAGTTTCTGAATAGTTTTTAAAGTTTTAAATAGTTTTAAAATTTTAAATAGTTTTTAAAGAAGAAAATAGCCACCTGAGTATATAAATTCTTGTACGTTTATTAAAAATCAGGATCTTTACTTTGTGTCTAAAACCAATACATGAAAGACCACAGGCTTTCAGAGACCAGAGCTGAAGGGCTGATACCATGAAGAATTCCTCCCAGAGGACATGGGGCATCTCTTTTCCCAGACTTATCTTCGCTTCTGCAAAGAATGTTGGCTCCTTTTTCAATACTCACTCTCTATTTCCTCCTTGAAAATACAATTCCAATGTGGCAAGGTGCCTGGTTAAAAGACAACATTTCTCAGCCTCCCTTACAGTAGGAGCTGCTAAGGAGATCTAAGGAGATATTTTTGGTGATCAAGATTGCCAGATAAAATGCAGGGTGCCTGGTTATATTTGGTCTTTGATAAATAATGAATAATTTTTCATTGTAAGTATACATGCTAGTATGTCTCATGTAATATATATTTTTATTTTTATTTGCCAAATCTGGCAAATCTATGTGCAAGGCTTCTAAGAAGCAGGCTAGACATCCTTTTAATCTTTTTTTTCTCCTTTCCCTTTTTTGCTGGGACATGATGGGATAGCTGGTGCTTTAGCAACCACCTTGAGTCATGAAATTAAAATAGCAGAAGAGAAAGACAGAGGTCTTGGGTTCCTAATGACTGCACTCCTGCAGATTTTCTTATGTGAGAACAAACCATTGGTTTGCTTTAGTCTACTGTTAGTTGCACCTCTGTGTTTTGTATCCAATTAATATCACTGCTATGCTACAACCATAATAATGAGTGCATGGTTATTTCTTATGTTTGTTTAAGTCTGTCATGATTTTGCCTCATATATCATGTCATTCTATTTTGACTCACTTTCTGTGTGTGTGTGTGTGTGTGTGTGTGTGTGTGTGTGTGTGTGTGTGTCTATATATACATTTTCCAGACAGAGTCTCATTCTGTAGCTGAGGATGGCCTGGGACTTGCTACACAGCTCAGGCTGGTCTCAAATTCATGGCACTCTTCCTGCTTCAGCCTCCTGAGTGCTGGGATCACAGGTGTGTGCAGCCATGCCTGGCTTTACTTACTATAAACTTTAAAGGCCCTGAGAGAGAGGAGGGAAGGGTTCCTTATACCCTTTAAAATGGTAGCCCTTTACATGTGCTTCTACATGGTGTTGTTACCTATTTTACAAGCTGCTTTTAAGTCTTTTGGCTTATTGTGTCAGATAATTAATAATAATATTTCTAAAGCAGAACAGTTCATATGTCTGCACAAAGATTTGGCTTGAAAACTCAAGTCCTATAAAATGGTGCTCTGAAGCTACAGAATTATATTTCAAATCAACATCCTCTTATATCTATAAAGGTTAGCTAAGGATAGTCATGTGCACAAGAGAAGCTGATTTGTAAGTGTGCCAATAATTCAGAAAGGATGTAAAACCTAACTCCTTCAGCCTCGTTAGCAAGTCAGCTGTTTTGAATGCCCACCATGAGGCATTCTGGGAAGTGGGGGAGTCACAGAATTGGTCTCTGCCTGTAAGCCCCAACTAATTGGCTGAGTGTGGCTGGTTGTGCAGGGAAAGAGCAGTTGCCTGGGTTATGAACTGTATAAATACCTGCACTCCCTTTTGCAGTGGAATCTTTTGAAGGTTAAGCAACAGTAAATAATCAACCAAGATTTCTCAGATTGGCTGCACTTGCCTTTCTCTGGAAAAAAAATTTCCCCATGAAGACGAAGCAACTTTGGAATGAGAACAATCTTTCCTTTTGGATTCCTTCTTCAGACATTCAGAGAACAAGATTGGGCCTGGCCTGGCTGGCAGAGACTGCCTGCAGGAGATGACTAGACTTTGTGATGTGGGTGAGGGGTAAGGAGTTAGAATTTAACAAAGGGGAGGGCAAGAAAACTGCTACTTTATTTTGCAAGTTTCTGCACAGGCCTCTCAGCATCTGTCAGCAAGGAAGAGGTGAGCAGAGCCACACCCTTCATTCTTCATTGAGGGTAGAGGGAGCTCAGGAGCCAAATCCCAAAATATGAGGGATATTATAAACAAAATTAGCAAACAAATTCCAGGAGGAATAAGCAATGAGCAAATGGATTTTCATCCTGGAAAATCTGGCCTTGGAGCCTGATGAGAGGTCATGATGCCATGCTAATTAGCTCACAAGAAATGATGGATGAGCACATTTGTAAGTTTTTAAACTATAGATGCAAATAAAAATTGTATAGAAATGAGTTGAGAGGAAAAATCCAAATCATATCTGTTCACAATGCTCACCACAGAAAGGGGGACAAAGAATGTATTTCTTTTGTCCAAGGTTGTTGTTGTTGTTGGGTGCTGTCGAGTCAGGTCTGACTCATAGCAACCCTCATAGGGTTTTCAATGGCTGATTGTTTTGAGATTGCTTACTCCCATTTTTGTGGTGCTGGGGATCTAACCTAGGTCCTCAGAGCAGCACTCTACCAAGTGAGCTAAACCCTAGCCTTTTGTCCAAGGTACATTGATTTATATTTAATATCCATTCAACACATATTTTTAAAGCATCAACTATGTACTAATGCCAGGCATTATGCAAGTACTAAGAATGCACCCAGTTTTATTATGTGGGTGGTAGAAAGGTTAAAAATGCCTTTCAACTTCACAGGAATGTTAGAATTTTACAAGGCCCTTCCATTCCCCACAGTGGGAGCCAGCTACCTCCTTTGCACTGTCATCTCTTAGATAATGACCATTGCTGTTCTAAACTAAATTGCAATAACATGTTGGTAGGCAAGTTTGCGATGCTTTTTTTCTTTTTCAAATAGGCTTATTATAAACCCCATAGAAAAAGTTAGAAGACTTCTTTATGTTAGAAATCTTTTCTCTGAAGGAACCCTAGTACACTGCTGGTGGGAATGCAGGTTAGTGTAGGAACCATGGAAATTAGTATGGAGGTTCCTCAGGAACCTAAAAATAGAGCTACCATATGACCTAGCTGTACTACTCCTGGGTGTATACCTGAAGGAACATAAGTGAACATAGCACCTGCTCATCCATGTTTATTGCAGCACTATTCACAACAGCCAAGACATGGAATCTACCTAGGTGTCCATGAACAGATGAGTGGATATGGTAAATGTGGCACATATACACCATGGAGTTTTATGTAGCCATAAAGCAGGGTGAAATTATAGCATTTGCTGGAAAATGGGTGGAACTAGAGATCATCATTTTAAGCAAATTAAGCCAGAGGCAGAAAGACAAACCTCATGTTTTTTCTTGTATGTGGATGTTAGATTTCAATATACATTTAATATTAAAATATATAGGTCATGAAAGTAGAAGGGGCTTATGGGGAGGGGGAAGGACTGAAGAGAAGAGGGAGGGGGAAAACAAGAAAGGGTAATGGGAGAGAGGAAGAGAAACATCACATGTTTTGCCCTTAAGGCAAAATCTCAATGTATACCTATATATATAATATGCATATATGATATATAAATATATAGATAGATATACACTCAAGACATGCAAATAGAAGGGGGGTATTGGTGGTAAGGAAGGGTACCAGGAAGGTGAACATGATAAATGTACAATGATATGTATGTATGGAAATGTCATAATGAAATCCGTTAAGTTATACATTAACTAAAATATTACTAAAAAAAGTGCCAAAAAAGAAAAAAAGCTTTTCTCTGTTACTAAATAATTGGAACTTTGGTCAACTTCTTTACTTTCTTTGGAACTAAGTTTAAACATTTGTGAAATGAGATGGTGGAAAGTAGGACAAGACTGACTTAATGAATCCTAGTGTAGAATAAGCAATAAGAGGATGTTCAGAGACCAGTGGCCACTTACTAGACACTTTGAAACTTGTGACCTCAAAGTATTTACTTAAGCTTCTTAATGTCTCAGTTTCCTCATCAGAGAAGTAGGGAAAATGTGGTATTTGCTGTGAAGATAAAATGGATTAATAAAATAGGCCCCTGGTTCAATGCAGGGCACAATAGATATACTCCAGTGGATGTACCTATTTTTATCCTTTGATGTTCTTAGGTGCTATTGAGTCAAGTCTGGCTCATAGTGGCCCTGATAGGGTTTTCAATGGCTGATTGTTTTTGGGATTGCCTCAGGAGTGGGATGCCACATCCTTCTCTCATTTTTTGTGGTGCTTGGGATCGAACTGGATCCTCAGAGAATGCAGAGCAGCACCCTACCAACTGAGTTAAACCCCAGCCCTATTTTTATCTTACTCAAAAATTATTTGAACCTTTTATTTAGTGTTTGTTCATGTACACGTATGTATGTATGTATGTATGTATGTATGTATGTATATGTATCTGTGTATCTACCATCACTGAGTGACTCAGTGAGTGATTAATTGGGAATTCTCAACATATTGGGGGCACAAACATAAAATGAATTATTTTCCCTCCAATCAACCATGCTATCTCAAATCTCTTTTTTTGTCCCTTAGTACCAGATTGCACAAATTTGCAGTTCTTATTATTTTTTATTTATTTTGTCTTATTTATTTATTTATTTATTTGGTACTGTGGGGTCAGACCCAGGGACTTGCACACACTTGGCAAGTGCTCTACCACTGAGGCACACCCCAGCCCCTTTTTCATTTTTTATTTTAAGACAAAGTCTCTCTAAGTTACATAGGCAGGCTGTGACCTCAAACTTGTGATCCTCCTGCCTCAGCCTCTCAAGTAGCTAGGACTACAGGCATGCTCCATTGTGCCTGACTAAATATGCAGTTTTTAAAGGCTGTGTTAGTGTGGTTTGAATCTCATCTGGTCCCTAGTTTCTCTGCTCCCTCCCTGACTTTCTTAGGCTCCAGTTCCCAGTGTGTTATGCAGGGAGGAGGGAGAATGTAAGAACCAGCACCTCTTACCTTCTGCCCAGGTCTGTAGTCCACTCACAACTGTGGAAGCTACATGATAGGGCAATACTGTTGACATGCTGGTGCTCCTGGATGGCAAATGCCCAAGGGTTGGTGGTACATTCTGTGTCTTTAGAGAGCCTCTTGATTGTACAGATCAGTGACCTGGAAGATGCGGCTCTTCATGGACTTCCGCCAGCTCTGGCCATAGCTGCTCCCCTCACAGTCTGGTTTAGATCCATCTCTCAGTGTACTATCTAATGATTTTTCTCCATACTTACATGTAGTTTTATTGGTATTTTGAGATGTGTCCCATGAATGTAGTTTTTGCCTTTAGATAAGGCAAGGGGATAAGGGGGAAAGTAAAGGAGTTGACCAAAGTTCCAAAGTTCCAATTATTTAGTAACAGAGAAAAGCTTTTTTTCTTTTTTGGCACTTTTTTTAGTAATATTTTAGTTAATGTACAACTTAACGGATTTCATTATGACATTTCCATACATGCATATCATTGTACATTTATCATGTTCACCTTCCCGGTACCCTTCCTTACCACCAATGCCCCCCTTCTATTTGCATGTCTTGAGTGTATATCTATCTATATATTTATATATCATATATGCATATTATATATATAGGTATACATTGAGATTTTGCCTTAAGGGCAAAACATGTGATGTTTCTCTTCCTCTCCCCCATTACCCTTTCTTGTTTTCCCCCTCCCTCTTCTTTGCCTTTAGATAAGGCAAGGGGATAAGTTAATCCCCATGATGTTTCTTTCCTTCCCCACTTCTGGGCCACTCTACCCTGGTCATCATTCACACACTTCCCTGGATTCCCTCACTTGGCAGGAACCTTTACCATCTTGGGCCACCTCTTGAGTGCATTTTCTGTTTCTTCAACTCCATTGCGGGTGTCTCCAGACAAGGCCTGGCCCTTGCATCTCTCTGCTTCCATCCAGGCTGGAACAGGGTTTGTATGCTGTGATTCTGTTGGTGTTTGTTGATCATAAGGTCCATTCTACAAACCAAATGGAAGCTGTGAGTGTCTCCATAGCATGTGCAAGGCACCGACAGGGTGTCTCAAGAAATTCCTGTTGTGATAGGTAAGGGAAGTAGAGAGGGCTGAGACGAGCTGGTAACACTTTCTGCCCTTCCTCAGGGACCCCTGTTGTCCACTACATCTTCATTCCACAGTCTTAGTGTCAGATGGAAAGATGGTATAAATAAAAGCTTTGTTGTTGTTGTTGTTGTTGTTAGGTACCATTGAGTCAGGTCTGACTCATAGGCACCCTATGTACAATAGAACAAAATACTCCCCAACACTGTGCCAGGCACATGATCTTTTGTAAGTTTAAGCCCATTGTTGCAGACACTGTATCAACCCATCTAATTGAGGGTCTTCCTTTTTGTCATTGACCTGTCACTCTCCAAAACATAATATCCTTCTCCAGGGGTTGTTCCCTCCTGACAACATGCCCAAATTATGTAAGATGAAGTCTAACCATCCTTGTTTCCAAGAAGCCCTCTGATTGTACTTCTAGGATGGATTTGTTGGTTCTTTTAGCAGTCCATGGTATATTCAATATTCATCTCCAGCACCATAATTCAAAGCATTACTTCTTCTAGAACAGAAGCTAGTAGAGTAAAAAGACAATAGAGGGGAAGCATCTTTAGCGATCATTGGACAAGTACTTGTTCAAAGTTCTAGCACCTCCTAAACTTCAGCTGTGTGACAGCTCTTGTACCAACCTCTCCTCTGTTCCACTTTACTCTGAGATTTCTAACTCCACTGTTAGTAAGGTAACTCATTTGAGTGCTAATAAAACCAACATTCTCAGTTCCATTTCCATAGAGATCAAGTAAAAAAGAATAAAACAACAAATAATCGTTGAATGAACACCATATTCAAGGTATTGTGTTGGACATAGCAATAGATATAAAGAAGAAATAAATGCATGTAATCCCAGAACTCAGGAGGCTGAGGCAAGAGGATAGCAAGTTCCAAGCCAGCCTGGGCTACATAGTGAGACTCTGTCCTCCCACTGCCCTGCAAAAGAAGAAGAAATGTGGTGTTACTTTTATTCATCCTTTATTGATTGATGCAGTAATTAAATCTGCCTTTCCACAAAGGATTTTATGTGTTTTCTAACAAGTTCTGTCACCAATAATCAGTGCTTACAATAGGGTATGAACTAGTTTGAGCATTGACTTTTCTAGGGAAAGCCCACAGTCATTGATGAAAGTGTTGCCAGAAGTGATGTAAAGGATAAATAATGGAAAAAGCCAGAGCTGCATTACTCTGTACCCTATCATCATCTACTAATAAAGGGGAAAAAATCTAACAATCAACCACGAGGAATTCAATCCAGCATCTTGCAATTTATTATAAAGTACACATTTTGATTCCAAAAACAAAAATGAAAGACTAAAAGAAATAATGAAGAAAAAAGAAAGAAAGAAAAAAAGAAAGAAAAAATAAAACCCACAGTCACCCGGACCTGCAATCTACTCATCCTACAGCGATATCTCACCTTTATTTCCTAATCAAGCTCCTCTGCCAGTGGCACATTTTCTCAGCTCTTATGGGTTTTGCAGCCTATCATTCTCTGCTTTCTATACAGTCCATCAAAATTGCACTTCCTAATGTGACTGGTGACATACCACTCACCAAATCTAGAGTGTGATCTTCAATCTTTTACTTATTTGACATCTCTGCCACATTTGCCTTTCTTGACAGCTTCTCCCTGCTTGAAACTTATCCTTCCCTCTTCATCTGTGATGCCACCTTCTCTTGGTTTTCTTATCATCTCTGTGTCTCTTCTTTCTCAATCCCATTGCAGCAGACTTTTCTTCTATTTGCTGCTTAAGTGAGGTCATTACCTGGTGCTGAATACTTGGCTTTAGTTAACTCTCATTCTATGCTCTGTTGCCAGGAAGTCTCACTTGTTCCTGTGGCTCCAGCTATAACCTATACATACTCTATCTGTGAAAGCAACATTAATCCATTCATGAAGGCAGAGTCACCTACTAAAGTTTCCACATGCCAGTGCTGTTGCTTTGGGGATTGTCTTTGTTTTCTGTTGCTATGATTGAATATTTGAGGCTAAGCAACCTAACAACAACAACAACAGGCAATCTATAAGACAGAGAAGTTTATTTTGGCTCCCAGTCCTGGAGCCTGGGAAGCCTAAGAACATAGTACTGGCATCTGGTGTGGCTTCTGGTGAGGGTCTCTTGCTGCTTGAACTCGTGGTGGAAAGCAGAAGGGCAAGCAGGTCATGTGAAAGAGAGAAAAATGGGCTAAATTCCTCCAGTAGCTAATCCAGTACTTCAACAAAGGTGCCAATCCACACTCAAGGGCTCTGTTCCCATGATCTGCATGCTTCCTTCTAGGCCCAACTCCAACACTATCACAATGGCAATCAAATTTCAACATGAGTTTCAGAGGGGACAAACCATATTTGAAACACAGCGGGGATTAACTTTCCAACACATGAACTTTGGGGGACGCATTCAAACCATAGCACTGTATGACCACTGCAGTCCAAGTCTTTACCTTCTTTATCTTATTTAATCATTGCTCCAACCCCGTGAACTTGACAGTGTTACTGCCCCATTTTACAGATGAGGAAACAGGGGCTCTGAAAGGTGAAATAGCTGGCCCACTGTCCACACCTGGTGCGAAGCCACTTAGATTTTTTATCTCCATTCTTCTCTATGAAATTGAGTGCCTATCATGTGCTACATACTATATTAAGCATGTTTCAGACTGATTTTCTTTCTTTCTTTTTTCTTTTCTTTTCTTTTTTTCCTTTTTTTTTTTTTTTTTTGTATTTTGAGATACTTAGAGGTTGGACCCATAGCTTTGCACATGCTTTGAAAGTACTCTACCACTGGGCTGCACCCTCAGGCCATTTTTATTCTTTATTTTGAGACAGGGTCTTGCTGCATTTCACAGGCTGCCTCTGGCCTCAAACTTGCAATCTTCCTGCTTTCACTTCCCAAGTTGCTGGGATGATAGGCATGTGCCCTCCAGCCTCAGACTGATTTTCTATTTATCCTTTCAACTCCTCTGAAGTTGTTATTACAGTGACACCTCAGGATTTCACTACAATCTCTTCTAGATGGCTGGCTGAGTACTGATCAGTTCAGGTGCAGAGCCTTTTTTTTCCTATAAGAAATAATGTATTTATTGGTTCTGGCATCACACTGAATGGCTAATTCAGACATACATATGTCACTCACAGACTTAGCAAGTTCTTTTTGCATTCAGCCATTGTTCTTACTGTTTTCTTCTTTCCTTCACTTTTAGCACTAGAAAGTTTCTTGGGTACCATAAAGACGATATGGTATATGTATATATATGGCGTATGTATGTATACCATACACACACACACACACACACACACACACACACAAGATTATGAACATAGCACTGGGATATGTCTTTAGCACTTGAAGTTGACACACACCATGATACTTTCCACTTTGATGTGGAAGTGTCATAGGGTAAGTGCAATATCTTATATAGGTTTTAGCACAGTGATTGAGTGCCGAGCAAGGGGTTGAGCATTGAATCAGAATTCTCTTGTAAATATTGATTGAGGGCCAAAATGTTCAAGGACAGAGCAGTTCAAGTGTTGGGGTGTCACTGTATATCCAATTGAAATCAAAGCATAGCAAGAAACTAGCCATGCTTATATGGCTTATATGATTGTAAAAGCTGAACATTGAACAAGGGAGACAGGAACAGAATTGGTGCTTTTGAATTATGGTGCTGGAGATGAACATTGAATATACCATGGGCTGCCAAAAGAACCAATAGGTCTGTCCTAGAAGAAGTGCAAACAGGATGCTCTTTTGAAACAAGGATGGCTAAACTGTGTCTTACATAATTTGGACATGTAGTCAGGCGGGACAAATCCCTGGAGAAGGACATGATGTTTGGGACAGTGGTAGGTCAACAAAAAAAAGGAAAACCCTCCACTAAATGGATTGACACAGTGTCTGCAACAATGGGCGTAAACATAAGTAAGACTGTGTGCTTGGCACAGAATAGGGGAGTGTTTTGTTCTGCTGTGCATAGGGTCACTATGG
Source organism: Pedetes capensis (assembly GCA_007922755.1). Lineage (NCBI taxonomy): Eukaryota > Metazoa > Chordata > Mammalia > Rodentia > Pedetidae > Pedetes > Pedetes capensis. Next base: position 130,358 of record VMDO01000875.1, read on the forward strand.
GTCGGACCTGACTTGACAGCACCTAACAACAACAACATATGGCAAAAAAGTAGCCTCAGGACATTAAGTGTTTCTAGGACAGGCAACATATGCCTTCCATCTTTCATCCCCCAAACCTAGAGCAATGCCAGACATGTTGTTGTTGAATGCCATCGAGTCAGTGTCCGATTCATAGTAACCCTACATATAACAGGCAAAACAGTATTGCTAGTGCTTCTCTGCTATTCATAGGGTTTTCAATGGCTGATTGTTTTTTGGGAGTGGGCTTCTGGGTCCTTCTCTCATGCCAGACATAGGAGATGCTTATTAAATAGTGTTAGGCAATGAATGACTACTTCAAATATATATGTATATATGAAAGTAAATGTAACAGTACAATCTGAATAAATTAATGCACATGGCAGACTCTAGAAGATGAGGGGAGGAGAAGAGATATTGACAAGTAGGAGGAAGAAAGAAAAGACTTCATGGATCCTATTGGATTTGAATGGGACTTTGAGGGTGGATAAGAAATTTGCTGCAGATAGTAGCTTCCAAAGGAAACTCCCTTTAGTGAATAGACACACGTATGGAAAACTGTATGGTAATCCATAGGGTGACATTGACTAGAGTAAAACTTTGAGGTCTTTTCTGTCATGTTGGAGTTTTGAAAGGAGGCTCTCTGCATTTAGGAAGCACTCAAGTGATGGCAGTTTGTCTCTGGAGTTCCCCTTCAACAACAGCTGTGTCCCTTCTTCTTGGCTATCCTCTACAATGTCTTTCCAGGGCAGGAGTTTTAATGTGAGACTTCAGAGTGTTACCATTGTCTTAGGAATGCTGACAGATGGGCACCTGGACTTCAAACTGCTCTGCCCTTTAGAGTTCTTGGCCTGAGACTGTGGATCCTGGAAGAAGTCTGGAGTGTTCATGAAAACTGAGAGTAAAAGCAAAAATTTTGGTGCACTCCCATGTTTTCAAGAGTTTTCAACAATTATTTTTTCCTTTGAAATTTTAAAAATACAAAGATGTAAATACCATCTATATTCTTATCATCCAGAATTAACCACTATTAATATTTTATTTTCATACAAATATCCAGTCTTTTAATTTTGTTTTGTTTTTTTGAGACAGGGTCTTGCTATGTAGCCCAGGCTGGCCTCAAATTTGCAATTTTCCTGTCTAATTCTCCCAAGTGCTGGGATTACAGGTGTGTGTCATCCCACACCTGTCTTCTTGCTGATATACTTTTTAAAAAGCACACAAGAAATAAATAAGTACAATGTGCCTTTTTCATCAAATGCTTGAATATTCACTCATTAAAATAAATTATCATTATTCTCTGGTGGATTGTCATTCACATTGTTTATGGCTGTGCATAAATGGACAAATCTGTTTTGATCCTGTGTAGCTGCATTAATAGGAGAAAGTGTGCTTGGAGCCTCCATGAGACACAGTTACAATTAATAATGGCATAAGCAGCTACTCTGGTATCCTGATTTAATCCCAGTGACTTAGTAGTATTTTCATTAGCCCAGATTCTAAGTTCTTTGCTAGAAAACAAAGATGAATAGTATACTAACCACTTTGTTATTAAACATACACACATACATAAATCATAAATATATATATATATATAAATTACATATATACACAAAATCTATATATATATAATCTATATATATAAATAACTACATATACACACAAAAACTACATATACACACAAAATAACTACATATACACACAAAATCACAAAGGTTTCATTTGAAACTTGCTAAATGAAATAGTTTTGCTCAGATAGAAATAAGAAATCATTTGTTCATCCCATTGTAGATTTACCTTAAATACATATTCTAGAACAATGATGTATTCCTTCCTTTTAGAGAATACTTAATACATCCATAAAAATTTCTAACTCAAAAAATACACTGTAACTTACATAAAGCACACAAATTTTAGGTGTTTAGCCTAATGAGTGTTTACATATGGTCCATGTATGTAACAACTACTACTGGTAATAGGGCTGGGATTTAGCTCAGCTGGTGGAGTGCTTGCTCTGTGCCCTCTGATTCTCTGGGTTCAATCACTGCAAAGATGGGAGAAGGACCTGGCAGCCCACTCCCAAAACAATCAGCATCAAAAACCCTATGAATAGCAGAGAAGCACTGAGACAGTGCTGGGCATGGCACAGTGTCGAGGAGTGTTTCATTCTATTGTGCTATGAGTTGGACACAAGTCAATGGCACCTAATAATAACACTACTACTGGTAAGTATATATATTTGACTTATGTTTTCTTTGTGTACACCACTGTCTCTTTATTATTTTAAAAATTATTATTATTATTTAATTTTCAAGAGACAAAGTCTTGCCCAGGTTGGCCTTGAATTCCTAGGCTCAAGTGATCCTCCTGCCTCAGCCTCCTGAGTAGCTGCAATTACACATGTGTGCCATGACATCTAGCTATACTTCTTTATTTATTTTGCCTATGTTCATTTCTACCTTACAATGCTCTAGTTGAAAAATGTTCTTATCTCTATGAAAGCATTGAATGGGAATAAAGAGAAGAGGATGGATATTGACTAAGTGCTACCATGGGTCAGGCACCTGCTGGGCTCCTCATGCAAACTATCTAGTTTCATATTTAGATGAACATGATGAGGCCAATCATGTTATCCTCATTCTGAAGATGAGCAAATTAGATTTTAAGGTGGCTAAGTTGTTTATAGTCATTACAATTAGAATTTAAAACTAAGTCTTTTTGGTACCAAAGCATTGTTCTTTCTGTTGAACATTAACAAGAGCCATATATACTTTCTTAACTTCAACTTCCCTGAAAGCAAACCCTGAGATAATTTATTTGAAAAAATGATCCCAGAGAGGAAGAATGGGGAACAAGGGTTGTGAGACAGGGAAGGAGGGAAAGCTTATACAAGAATGAGTTATTGGTTTGGTCACTATTGCAGACAACTTCTGTTCTATCTCAGTGGACCATTCTGAGGAGCCTTGTAAATTGTGTCTTAATAATGCCTGCCTGGAAGACCAAAGAGGAACTATGTGTCCATTGGCTTCTGCCATCTGTTGATCAAGGAAAGCTCCACGGTGTTATCTACCCTCTGATTGCTGGATTGTAATGTGCGAGTGCCATGTAGTTTCCCCTAGGTATACTGTACCTTGGCATGAGAGAAGTCCTGGCACAGGAAGAGAAAATTATGTGGTGGAGGCCCTGGTAAAGCACAGACAGAGTGTACCCATGTGAAGCTCGATAAGGTCTCAGTGGAACTTAATGCCACAGCAGTGGCTGCAAGAGGAAGTGAGACTGAGGGCAGGTGAAATGGTCCATGAGAGGTATCCAGGACACAAACCAAGAACGGTTTAGTAATGTGGACCCAGATTGGGAAACAATTTTCCTGTAACATGCCTCTTCTTGTGGCAGAGATTTCAACCTGAACCTAGGTCTATTCTTCAGCTGGAGATCATGTCCAGGCATGTTTGAAAAGTTAATAGGGCAGACCTAAGGGAGTCTGTTTATATGCATTCATATGCATGAGTCCTTTCCTCTTTTCCTGAGGGAAAGAGAAAGAGATTTATATGTGAAAAAACATAGAAAGAGATATAGGAGAAATAGAAGGGCCAGATGGAAGCTACTCCATGTCAAGGTTTGGACTCAATGGAAAAAGAAGCTCAGGGAGGAAGGGCAGGATCTGTTTCATGAGAAAACCAATACCTTGATACACAGCAGTACAAATTCTTTAAAAGCTCAGATGACAAAGTGTGATCTAGGAGCAGGTGGTGAGGGTAGGGGGAAGGTCAGACGTTCTTCCCACTTATGCATGGTTTCACAGAGAAGATCAAATGTTTTTAACACCATAAGCACAATATGGGTGCTTATATGAATGCTGTTCCATGCGGTCTGACTACCTTTGTGTATTTAGAAACTAAGGAAGTGTTCTTGGGGTCGTTAGCAGCTGCCAGGTCTAGCTCAATTGATAGACTGCTGCTCTGTACTCTCTGAGGCCCTAGATTTGAGCCCTAGCACTCCAAAAATGAGAGAAGGACTTGGCAATCTACTCTTGAAGCAATCCTGAAGCAATTAGCCATTGAAAACCCTATGAATAGCAGACAAGCACTGACATAGTGCCAGGTATAACACAGTGTTAGGGAGTATTTTGTTTTGTTGACCATAGGGTCACTATGATTCAGACTTGACTCAAGAGCATCTAACAACAAGCATCTGTCATATTTGGGGATTGATCTGGGGGACTCAGAGGCCTTGGGGACAGAGACTGAACCAGCCCTCAGAGATGGCTTGGCATGATCCAATCAGTAGGCAGTAGGAAAGAGTTTCAGCAAGTGAACAGAGCTCATGATCCAGCTTCAGTCACCTCTAGTACAGGAGGCTATTCAATGAAAATGAAGAAATAGATGTAATTACAAGGCAACAAGGGCAGAATCTAGTTACTGAAAATAACCAGACTTGACACTAATCTAAGGTTTCATGCAGTTCTTCTGCCTGTGATATGTATGAAAGGAAAGAGGCTGTTTACTAGCTAAACAGGTAAGTTAGTCAAGTAAGTCTTCACAGTTGAATTATCAGTAAGCTTCATGTGTGTAAATCCACTGACAAGGAAGCAGGAGCCAAATGGCTGAAGTCTGTTTGCAATAAGCCTTAGAAGACTTGGGTTGTTTTTGTCTGCCTAGTACCTTTATCTTCTTTTGTGAACAGAAGTGCTATTTTATGGGGGATCTCCTGACCTTCCAGAAAAGTTAGCATGTGATCTAAGTGTACTCAATCAAAATAATCAATGTCCTTGGCTTGGAATAGGCCAGAAACCATGGAAAGTTCAATCTGAGTTTCTTGAGATTTGATATTTAGAAGCTTAGTGAGAAGGGTTCCCCCTAGTTTGGGATCATAAGCTATAAAGATGATACATATTGGAGATGATTTTTGTTACCCTTCCTGGACTCATCAGAAAAGCAATATGTAATAACAGAGACTGAGTACAGTGTTAAGAAAGAATCAAAAATGAAGAGACATGGGAGATAGATAAGAGATAAGGTCCTAAGGACATTACTTGGGCTCTAAATCCAGCCATGCCTGAGGTCAAAGCTGTCCCTGCTCTTTCATGAGCCAATAAATTCTGTTTCTTACAAGCCAGCTTCAAGCCCAGTTCAGTCTGAGATTTGTAGAGTAAGGAGATCAGACTAATACATTTGTCTATTTACAGTTTTATAGTTGTAAATATCTGTTGTATCCATACACAGCTAGCCTGAAATGTAGTTTACACTGAAAATACTTGCTCAGTTCTGGTCTCTATTGCTGCTCATGAAGACACACTGAGACTTAGGTGAGAAGATAGCCAATGTTCCTGTTTGGCAGAAGCCTTGGTGATGTGAGATCTATGTCAATTCATGACAGTTCTTCTGATGAATTGTTGGCCTTTGGAGCCCATCCTTACCTTTTCATGTGGTCTTTTCAAACAGATGAAATCCCTACCCTTCCCGCTTCATATCAAACCTACAATTCAAATTCTGACCTTTCTCCTGAAACTGGATGCCCGTTTTTACTTTCTATTTGAGAACTCACATTCAACAAGTCTGAAAATGCACTCAACAGCTTCCAGGTCCTATTCATGATAATAACCATTGTGCCAGCCACCTGCACTAAAGTTCAGGACGGGCCACCCCAAAATATGCCACTTTTGTATGTTGATTACTTTGAGCTAAAGGCACTTAGGAAACAGCAGATAAAGAAAGGGCATGGTTACCTAACCATATCTACCTAAAACAAGACAGAAAATTTCCCATGAGCCAAATGCTCTCCTACCACCAGCAAAAAAAAAGCATCTTTATCACCAGAAACCAGAAATCAACTCTGAAATGGATGTATACAAACAAACTTACTAAAAGAAGTCTCATCTGTTGGGCCTGGTGGCGCACACCTGTAATCCCAGCGGCTCTGGAGGCGGAGGCAGGAGGATCACAAGTTCGAGACCAGAGGCAGTCTGTGTAACTTAGCTCAGTGGTCCAGCACTTGCAGAGCATGCAGGTGTGAGGCCCTGGGTTCAACCCCCAGTACCAAAAAAAAAAAAAAAAAGTCTCATTTTTCAATAGTCCCTTCCTAATATATTTCCTAATGATGTCTTCATGATTTCTTAGGGCCAGCTAGAGTCCCTAAGAAGATAGAGGAGAATTTATCTCCCCCCTGTCTTATAATTCTCAAATGATTTGGGTGTCCTTCATGTGCATTAAGTCATGGAGCTCAATCCCTTTTCTTCATAATGTCTGTACGTGTTGAGGGCTGTGTGAGGTGCTGCAAGGTGGAGTAAAAATGCACACAACGTTCCCTTAACTCAGAGAGTCTGTGTTCTAGTACAGGAGAAATTCACAGCAGAATGCTAACTGATATACCAGCAATACCCAAGAAAGTACTGCAGAGACCTGACAGAAGACAGGGCTCATGCTGGCTACCAGGGATGAAGGAAGATTTATTAAAGAATCTCAATAGTCTGTGAAGGGAGAAGGACATTATCAGAGGGGGAGCCAGGCAATCAATTGACTAAATTGTCTTGGAATGACAGTTTTAGTTTGCTAGTGCATGGGGGCAGCTGGGGAAAGTGCTGGGAAATGTTACTGGGCAAGTTGAGGTTGATGCTGTGGACTAGCCATGCAAAGGCTACTCATGGACCCCTTCTTTCTTATTTTCCCATATTATGGAATTCAAAAATGGAAACATTAACTTCCCCAGTTTCCCTTACAGCTATGCATGACTGTGTTGTGGTCAAAGAGAATAAAGAGAGTATAAGAGGGTAGAAGTCATGGGAAAGTATTTAAAAAGTAGGCAGGATGTGCAGTGTACTCACCTTAGGCCTCCTGTCTTTTCCCTTCTTCCTACGTGGGAATGCACAAGAATACTTACAGGTATGGCAGCCATCTTGGTACCATGAGACTCCAAGAATGAAGACATGTTTGTAGTATGGCAGAGGAAAAAAGAGCTAGCCAGGTTTCTCAATAACATCATCAGGCTACTGTGAAGGCCGGGACTGTTTCCTCCTATATTCTTCATTGAGCATAACAAAAAAGTAAAGGAATAAACAAATATTTCTTATTTGAGTAAAGACACTGTTGAGTAAAGACACAGAAAACAACAGGTTTTCTGTTGCTTGCAGCTGAAAAAAATTCCAGCCTTTCCAGCCATATATGTTAGTGTGACCAGTTTAGGGCAAAGGACCAGTTCCAGAACTAGGCTCTGCCATTTTTTTCCCAGTACACCAATTAAAGAGACAAGTAATACTGAAAAGCAGAGAAAGGAGATTTAATCAATGTGCACATTGGGAAGAGAATCAAATAAAGGACTCCTATGCCCTTAAGTCCATCTTCAGGGAACTGGCAAGAGCTTTGGGTTTCAGTAGGGAAGAATTGTGGGCAGGGTTAAGAGGTGCGAATAATTAAGTAGTCCTGCTCAGAGCGTGATCCAGTTGACCATTTTCTCAGTTTTGGTTTCACATGGTGGTCTTAGGAAATTGTTGTCATTGTCATTGCTGGAGGCGTGGTTGGATTCCCTTGTAAAAAGAGATTTTTATAGATCAATATTCCCCAGATCCAAGGTGGCTGCAGGTTTAAGAAAAGGACTAGAGACCTTCAGATGCCTCTTGCGGTTCTGGAAGAGGACATTTGTGGGTTCAAGGGAAGAGTCAGTATTTTGTTTTGTTTTGTTTTAGCAAACTGTTTTATAAACTGTTTTAGCAGTTTGTAAGTGCATATTATATTAGAAATACTAATGCCATTGTAAAGAAACTGAAGTTTACTTTATAAACACTTTTTACATGGAGGCAAGGGATGCCCTTATCAGAAAAGCCTCTCCATTTGCTGTTCACTGTTGATGGCCTTCAAAGCTCAGTTCAGTTTCACCTTCTTTATGGAAACTTCTGTCTCTGTCTTGGCCCCATTTATCCTCGCTTCTCATTGGGCGATTATCAAGTATAGATTAGCGACATGCATTATTACTGATTCTTTGTGGATTCATATCATGTATCCCCAATAATACTTGAAGTGCAATTATCGAGTATGGGTTGTTTGCTGTTATTGTTGTTGTTAGGTGCCTTCAAGTCAGCTCAGGCTCATAGCAACCTTATCTACAATAGAACCAAACACTAGCAGACACTGTGCCATGCCTGGCACTCTTGTCAGTGCTTCTCTGCTATTCATAGGTGTTCAATGGCTGATTGTTTTTTGGGAGTGGGCTGCCGGGTCCTCCTTCCAAGCCTACAGCACTCAGTATTCCCAGGCAGTCTTCCATCCAAGCAGTAACCTGGCCTGACCCTGTTAAGCTTCTGAGATCTGATGATATTGGACGCTAGGGGGCTATGGATGCAGAATTGAGTATTGGTTAGTGACCTGTATTGTTACTAATTCTTCATAGATTTATGTTACTGTCCCCAGGAAGACTGTAAGCTTCTTGCAGGAGGTGCCATATTTTATACTTCCTTTCTCTCAAAGGGCTCAGGTTGGAGAGAATCACAAGTGGGTGGGTGCTCAGGAATTAGAGTCTTGAATCCTATTTCCATCACCAAATACTTATAGATCTTAGGCAAGTTTTTTAACCTTTTTAGGCCTGAATTTCCTCATCTGGGGAATGGAGATGGGTAATAAAATTTGCCTCATAAGATTATTTTGAGATTCAAATGAAATATTTTCATGAGTTCCTTTAGCATCATTCTAGTCATCATTATGTATTTGGAAGATAGGATGTGTTAATAACCTCCCTGTGTTCATGTGCTTTCCTACATTAATTTGCAACTCTTTCCCCCATGAGGTGGACACCATTGTCCTATCTTTGAATCTGGGTGGGTCTTTGAGGTTCTTTGGCAACTAGAATGTGGCAAAAGTGATACTGTGTTTATTCTCAGTCTAAGCCTAAAGAGGCTTTGTGCATGGCCACCCTCTACCTTGAGACCCCTCTCTGCCATAAGAACAAGCCAGAGGAGATGCCAGATGATTAGAGTCCTGTGGAGCCAAGATGAATCTTCTCAGTGGGGGTCCCATAGGATAGCCACTCTGTGAAGTGGCTGCAGACACATATGTGAGTCCAGCCAGAACCAGAAAATCCACTCAGGAAACCATTCACTAACAAACATTAATGCACACTAACTGTTTCAAGCCAGTAAGTTTTGGGGAGGCTGGTTATGCAATAGTAACTAAATGATATAAGCTACTGCTTCTAACAGATATGAGAAATTTCACCCGTTTAGCCATATATTGAATAAATCCCTGAATGTATTATGATGATTATTAGTTATTATCATCTCAAAGAGTCATGGTGAGGAGCAAATGAAATTATATAGGAGGAAGCATTTAGCCTCATTTCTAGCACACAGGGACTTCTCAGTAAGTTAGCTATTAGTGGGGTAATTGGCAGACTGTTTAATTGATTAGCATCTTCTTCATCCATATAAAACTAGCTAAATGGGTAGCCTTGTCCTAAAACCAGTTAATGAAGCAAACTTTTGTCTTTCAGAAAACCTAACATTAACCATTTTAGCTTGTAACATAATGAATATAGTTAGATTGTTGTTATTGTTGTTGTTAGTTGCCATGGAGACAGATCCAACTAGTAGTGACCCTACAGACAATAGATGAAACACTACCCAACACTGTGCCATACCTGGCTCTATTGTCAGTACTTCTCTGTCATTTGTAGGGCTTTCAGTGGCTGATTGTTTTTTAGGAGTGGGCTGCTGAGTCCTTCTCCTAAGCCTACAGCACCCAGTATTCCCAGGCGATCTCCCATCCAAGGACTAACCAGGCCTGAGATCTGATGGGATTGGGTGCCAGGGTGGCATGGCTGTAGGCAGAGAGAGAGAGAGAGAGAGAGAGAGAGAGAGAGAGAGAGAGACAGAGACAGAGACAGAGACAGAGACAGAGAGAGACAGACAGAGAGAGAGAGAGAATCACGTGTGAACTACTCCAGGAAACCTGGAGAATTCCATGAGAACTGTGCTTGAAACCCTGGACATTGGAGCTTAAGACACTGTCTCCAGACCAACCACCAATTTTTTTTGTTTGTTTTTTCTTTTCCCTTTTTTCCTCTGTAACTTTCTCAGCACCAGGCACCATGGGATGAGCTCCTATTTCCTCTCAGTGTGCTGCTTCTTCAGCCTAGATGGGTACCTTGCTTCCCCACAGAGGGAACCCTCTTTTTTTGCAACATTCCCCATACCATGGGGGTAAGTGGCGTGTATGGGCTGGGGTGAGCATGATGCCCAGGGTAATTCTTCCATTACTGCATCATGATGCTCATCCTGCTTGCTGGCTTTGCTTTGCCATTCTGAAAAGAGGCCTTTCCATCTTAACCAAGTAGAAGCTTCACTCTTTGTAATCTCTCAGTGACCTTGCTAGTTCCCAAATTATATTTGGCCCCCTAGAAAGAGGAACACATTGTACTCGCTCTGTGGGACTCATTATTTCCATTCTGGAGACTGTCATTTATGAAATTCTGACTTTCTTTCATGGCGTATTTACACTAGGGAAAGCTAAGAATATTATAATTGTCTGTGATGTTTTGAAAACACTTGTCACGAAGTGAAGCCAAATGCTTATTAATGTTAAGTGTTTTGAAGAACTCAGCCTTTGGCTCATTAACTGGACTCAAATGGCATTACCTATCAGCTTCAAGTTCTGATAATTGCTCTTCATGGGTTGGTGCTAATTTAGTAATAATGGTGCTAATAAATTTATATGTTTCCCTTATATTGAACATTATGCTCATATAAAGGCAAAGTGAATGCCAGGCTTGGAGTTAGGAGGCCTGGTTCCTTATTTGCTACAATGAGATTGTGGACAAATCAGCTTACTGCGCTGTCTCTCAATTTTGTTATCTATAAAATAAGGGACTTAGACTAGATGATCCTCATTATCCTTCTTCACTGAAATTCTATGGTGTTGACATCATGTAGTTTGGTCTTAAACTGCATAATAAACACAGATTCATTTTAGGAGGTCAACACTGGGCAACACTAACATACATGGGGTATGGATAAGGTTGTCAGCTTATTTCCTTTTTTCTCTGCATTTTTTTCTATATTCAGAGAGAAATAAATGTTCCCTGTTGGCTTGCAGGATAAGCCCTTAATCAAATGTTACATACCATCTGTTTGAGACAGTATTTGGTAAGTCAAACTTAAGTAGCTATAATCACTGTGGAATCTAAAACTGTTTCCTGTTATCCTGTCTGTTTTCTAAAGCAGACAGGAGATAGTCTAGCTTTTAAGCCTGCACAAAACAGTCATAATGCAAGGAATAGAGACACTTGTTTTGAGCCTCCTGCTTTGAAACTACTCATTGAATTTCTTTTCCTCATTGGATTTTCTCCCACTTATTTATGCCACTTCTCTGCCTCTGCTTCTGTTTTAAAGCGCTCTCTCTCTCTCTCTCTGCTCAACATAGCTCTCTGTCTTCCTTTCTATTCCATTCCTTGGCATCATCTTTGATGATTTCACCAGACATGTTGATAATTTTTATCCTGGCATTAGAAGAGGACAGGCCCAGGGATGTTAATGATTAGCTCAAAGTCACATAGCTGCCTATGCCAGAACATGATAGATTATAACAAGCACTAATCAGACAGTGTCTCTTAAGGGCCTCATAGAGTGTAGGCCTGTGAGCTACTCCACAGCAGGTGACAGAATAAAGGAAATTCAGAGTTTACCTGCCTGTTCTGCTCTCCGTAGCCCTCCATTCTGGGCATTTATTTTCCACATTTGAAGACTATGAAAATCGCCCCTCAGAGGCTGCCTTTCTTTGCCTACCAACAATAAACACATGTTCTTAAAGGCTTCCTTTCTCTTCTGCTGTTGGATAACATATAATGCACCACCCTTTTCTATTTCAGAGGCTGGGGTCATCGTCTCGAATGGTTGGCGTCCTCTTGCAAGCTGGGGAGGTGCTGACAGCCGAGCAAAGATGGAGATCCTCTTGTGTTCACTACTGGTCCAAGTCCACAGGGTTGGGTTACCTGGGTATGGGTATCCCCACATATCCACAGCCTTCCTGGGTATTAAGTGTCGTGTAAACATAGCTCCCCAATTACTGCCTGTGGGTGTCTGTTGTCACCTGCTAGAAGCCAATGCCATGGGCTGTTTACTTGATATGGAGACAAGAAATTACATTTTTCTGGAGACTTTCAAGTCCTTACATTCTAATCCTGGAGGGCAGTAGTGCGGCAATTTCTAGAACTAGCAAGGAACATTGGTGGGAGGGTGTGAGATGGGGGGACACGACCTCCTCGGCCTTACCTTGTGCAGCTGGGTGCAGCAGAGAAAGGTAAGGTTTGGAATGTGGATGAACAGATTGTCTTCCCAAGGCCAGCGAAAGGTCCCAGGGCCAGACAGAGTGTGATGGCCTGGTCTTTTGTCCCTGTTGTGCATGGGGAGAACCACCCTCTATGTCAGAGCCTGCATGAATGGGTGTGGCAATTCTGTTTTAAAAAATATCTTAAAATGGTGGGTGCTTTTCAGACATTGTTATCATTGTGGATCAGGCCCAAGGTCACCCTGCAAGGTCTCCTGTGAGGATAAAATAGAACCTGAGTCTTCATTCCAGATACAGCTCTCCTTGCCTATTATAACCGAGAGCAAGGGCAGAGGTGGCTGCTCAGTGGCAGAACATGTGCCAAGCCTGGACAAGGCTCTGGGGTTCACCCCCAGCACTGTATCAAACCCCTCTGGGTTCAGGTGATGTCTTTCTAATCTCTAACTTGGTCCTTCTATTGCTGGGGCAAGGCAGTTTCTTATTTCGCCTACCATTTTTTTTAAATTTGTTTTTCCTTAGATAGGGGGAAGTTACCTCACTTTTTGGCTCTGACCTCTAATAGCGGAATGAGGGACCTCACGGCAACAATTAGATGATAGCCATTCAAGTGATGATTCTATCAAGCAGAATAGGTCTTTATGATGTGATTTGCACTACTGGAAGTGACTCAGACATGACTTTATGTCACAGGGGAGTTAGGAAAAGACTAGGACCCAGACTTTGAAGCCAGAGTATTCTGAATTCAAATCCCAACTGTGTTGTTCCCTGGCTGTGTCATCTTGGGCAAATAAGTCCCTTACCCTCTCTTTACGTCAATTTCCTGATTTGTAAAAGGGGTAAAATTAATTTCTTAAATGAGATCATCTTTAGAAAATTCCTGTAACACAAAGGGTATGTGGGACATGTTATGTTGCTGGTTTTTCCCCCTAGCATTCCTTACCCTGTGTGCATGGTGAATATAACAGCCATGTTCTATACATAGCAAAAAATTAAATCTTGCAAGTATCGAAATGTCATAATAAAACCCATTATTTTGTGCAATTAATATGCAATAATAAAAATGTTATCCTTAGATAAGCTAAGTGACCCAAGAGCTAGCAAAAATTAGCTCTTTAGGGTTAGCTAGGCTACATACCAAGTGTACATTTCCTATTAATGGGCTTTAAATATATTAATGAGAGAATGATTGTGTTCTTTGCATGGAAACACAATATAGTACAATATTTTGTATCTCTGTTTCTCATGAAGAAGCTCTGAGACAAATGGAATCCCTAAGTTGTTGCTTTGCAAGAGATCTTGACCCTCATTTTTCTTATGCCACCAGGACACGTGATCCAAAAGTGGGGAAAACTCTACATGAAAACGTGCAATCATATGCCATACCTTTCAACACTAATTACTGAAGGTTTAAACTGAAGCATGGTCTTTTATATAGGTGTTTTATGCCTGACGACTAGATGCTTCAAAATACATCCCACAGGATCGACTCTTGTCTTTAAATGTAGTCAGTCAGTTTGAAATGATGACTTCAATACTTAAAATTTAAGATCACTACATTTCCCTCTCTCTCTCTCTCTCTCTCTCTCTCTCTTTCTCTCTCTCTCTCTCTCTCTCTCTCTCAATTTTCTCTCCTCTGCAAATAAAAAAGTGAGTCTGTCCTACTAGCTTTATAGTCCACAATATAAACTTAGTTAAAACATCTCTATGTGTAAACACATTTTGATTGGCATGGGCAAGGGGGTGGATACAAAGCTGTGTTGCATAACCTTGCTCTCAAAGAGCATATAGTCTGGTGAATCTTTACGTGTTAACATCCCAAATAAAACTAGCAAGAGGAAGTGAAAGGGAAATAGGATGCTCTCTCCCTCCCTCTTTCTCTCCCTCTCTGTAAAAGAAGACATGCATAGTGAATTAAGAAGCCAGCTAACGTTCACCCCAAAATAGAACACTGGATTATTGAAAATAGCTAGGTTTTTTTCCCCAGGTGTCAGGAAAAAAAAGTGTCATGATTATTATTTTAAAAAGTTGTATATTAGGAAAAAGTTATTTAAAATTCTAAATAATCATTACACATTCATTTCAGGAAGTAAACAATAGCGTGTCATTTCTATATCTGTTAGTCCTTTCAGGGCCTGACATTCAAACTCTCATTTGTATACTGGGGCAGCACAATGATCTTGCAGTTCTGGGTTTGGAAGGTGATAGTGTACCCATCATCTCTGTTGATGGGTATGTTCAACATCATCAGGATAACAGGCATTCCATCTAGACACACTACCTACCCTATTAATAAAATGTTGCATAAGAGAAAGTGGATGTTCCCAAGGTGCTATCACTAGAACATGAACTTCAAGTTGCATTTCTTTTATTCATCTGCTTATTCACTCACTCATTCATTCACTTACTCATTCAACCTGTTGTCACTAGGTGCTGTTAAGTCAGGTCTGACTCATAGGAACCTTATGTACAACACAACAAAACATTACTTAACACTGTGCTATGCCTGGCACTACATCAGTGCTTTTCTGCTATTCATAGGGTTTTCAATGGCTGACTATTTTGGGAGTGGGCTGCTGGGTCCTTCTCCCAAGCCTACAGCACTAGTATTCTCAGGAAGTCTCCCATCCAAGAACTAACCAGTCCTGACCCTGCTTAGCTTCATAGATCAGACAGGATTGGACACCTAGATATATAAAACACCTGCTGTGTTCCAGACCCTATACAAGATGCTAAGCTTCAGAGATGAATGTGATGCCACAGCTGTCCTTGATGAACGAATAGTTTAAACAAGATTCCTTTCCCTGGGGTATATGGATATCTAGTGGGCATGAAGTTGACTTTAAAGGGTATAGAATGTCCTTGAAATTAAAATCAACCATTGGTCTGAACAATATATATATATATATATATATATATATATATATATATATATATATATATATGGAGACCAATACTCATATCTTTCATCCAATTGTTGAGGGGATTGGGGTACAAGAAAAAGTTTAAAAATGACTGGCCTAGAAGGAAAGAAAACCCAGCCCTGTTGCAATAGGTCTCCCTCAGCTCTGTAATTGTTGGGAGCTAGGTAGGTTTCCCATGTGCCTTAATCTGGTGCTTCACCATCAAAGTGTCTCCATCTCTAGTTCTCTCTCTCCTCACTCCTAAATTATTCTTTTCCCATAGCTTCACTTTGGCTTCCTACTAAGGAATGTTGGATTGGTCAGTAAGTCATCATCATTTCTCTTGGGGCCTGTCTTCCCGCTGTGACACTTAAAAGGTTTTTGGCTACTCACTGACAGAATGAATATCAGTTCATCCGCCCAAGCAATGGGACAAGCATCAACTTGGCACTAGTTATGCCAGTTTAGGGAACAGGAAAGAGTCACTGGGGACAGATTGTGGCTACCACTCATTAAGGCCTTGTCAAGGAATCCTCCTGGGAAAGACTATAAGTAAGGATAGTTCCTGAGCAGTCAGTGGTGGGTGTGACAGTCCCTGCCCTGGAGTATGGAAGATGGATTTAGGAGAGTACATTGGATCAATCTGTTCATTAACTTGCAAGATCCCTCTTGAGATAGGTTAGTAAGATCACTAGTTGTGTTTAGGAAATCCTTGTATGGCCATGGGATACAAGAAAGCTCAGTATCCCATGCATACTTATAGTTGGAAACTGGCTGTATTAGCATTACCTCAACTCTGCTAACTGATGACAGTGATTTAAGAGCACAGACAATACAACAAAGAGTCTTTATTTTTGGTCTACTGTAAACTCTTAATTGTCCCAAGTTAGGTGCCAGGGTCCAAAGGCAAATAGAACTTGCAACCTTTTCTTGCAGAGATCACAATAAAAATAATGGTTATACTGTTTGATCTAAAGAGTTGAGTTGGATTGGGCTGAAAATCAGAGGCTAGAATTGTGGCTCTGACTTTGTCACTTACTGATTGTGTAAGGTCAGCTCCATCATGTAAATGCCCTGAATCATAGTTTTCTTATTTTAAAACGAGGTAATGAAACCCATCCTGCTTGGCTCTATGGTTGGCAAAAGGACCAAACAAGACAATATATGTGAAAGTAGTTTACTGTAAATTTCTAAAGCAAAATAAGGTTTGCAAAAGTCATTTCCTTAGTTTTAAGTGTTATTGGTGGAACAGAACTATTCATTACAGGTGAAATGCTAGTTCCTGTCATTAAATATGTTGTCCTTTCAAGGTCTTTTGAGTACTTTTAAAAGAAATCCTGTTTCATTGGAAATGTGTGTATTTTAATGGTATGCATTTGGGTTCAAAGAACATCTGATAAAGGCTTTAAAAGTTTAAAAGTACAAACTGAATATTAAAAGCACCAGTTAAAAGTTAATGAAGCAGGACCCATCTGGAGAGAGGGGCTGTTAGTTGAGGGTGAGATAGTACCCCTGCAAGATGGAAGTTTCTAACTCTTAGAGTTATGCTAGAAATTTCCCAAGGGACTGATTGGTATAAAGTCTATAGTTTTATTAAATTCTTTATAGGACTTTTGACCATGGGCAAAGAACAATTATGATATTGAATAATTTATTCATGCTGAGTCAAGTGTATGAACAAGAGCTCCTTTTCTGATTTTAGCCTGGTAGGATGAGTTGGTATTTTACATAGCAAAGAAGCAAGGGCTACTTTTGAGGTATTTTGACTCTGTTTGAATAGAATCCTGTCTAGACCCCTCAGAGCTTACATAATTCATATTCCATAGCATTTCTGGACCAACTATCTCTGGTCTTCCCAGTAGGTGTGTAAGATCCTTGGGAGCAGAAACTGCATGATACTCCTAAAAATACTTACAGCCCTGCAGTGGGCTGCACAAGAGGTGACATAAGCATACCAAGGTAGAATTCTGAAAAGGCCATAGTTATCCATCTTTGCCCTCTCTGGGTTCCGGAATCTTGTTGATAATAGTCAGGTATAGTTTGATGGATCAGGCATCTGTGTGTAGCACTTGAAACAGTTCCTTAACTTTGGATTTTATGACCTACAGATGGATCTGTTGGCAATGACTAGTCTACCCGTTGTAATGAGGATCATGCATGTACCGTCATATTTGGAAACAAGGAACTAAAAACCACCCCTGGTGGCATTCGCCATCAATTTCCCTTAACTACAGACCTGACAATAATGCTTAGCGTTGTGGCTAAAGAACTAAGGCTCCATTTTATCATCAGTAAAATGGGGGCAACAATAGAATGTTCTCAATCAATCCTAGTGTGAAGATTAGAAGAGGGGTCTGTGGTAATGTGCTTAGGAGAGAGCCTGGCACATGCGATGACATCAATGCCTGGGAGCTCTTACTTCTAGCCAGGGGGATCATGTGAGCAGCTCCAGGCTGTAGCCCATTTAATAGGCCCCAAATTGTACTTGTCTCAAGGGCTCTGTACTGGATCTACTTTTCCTTCTTCTTGCTTTGTTAGTCACTACAGATTATCATTCTCTGTTTTTAAACCTTGAGAGTAGCTGCTTAATGACAGTTTCTGCCTCTCCCCTGAGTTGGAGGTGGGTCTCCAGGTCCCACCCATATGCACAGTGAGTGTGATTGTGCATGCCACAGTGATTGGACAGGGAGGATTTAAACCCTCCAGCTCAAAAAAGAGTCCTTTTCTACTGGGACTGCAAACTACCAACTGATCCCCAGTGGTCATGGTGTACATCATTACCCAGCCCAGCCACAGAAGCTCAGACATCACAGTTTAATCACTTCATGCCAAAGCCGTTGTAGCAGTAGGCAATTTACTGCTTGATCCTGAAATGGCTCCATTAAATGAATGCCTTTTGATTTAATAATCATTAGCATTACACAGATGCTGACTTTAAGTATGGGCTTGAGGAAGAGTGAAAGCCAGAGTGCTCCTTTATGCTCTATACTTTGGAGGTAGGCTCCTGTCTGAACTGACATCGCTTAAGCTAGCCCGAAGTGAATGTGCTTTTTTGGCATTATGCATCATTTGCTTCTCAAGAAAATTTCCTTCTTATTGGGCATTTGGGTCACTGCAACTAGATGGTGTATCAGAGTCTCACTGTGGGTTGGGACATTTATGCTAAGCCTGGTTGGTTTGACAGGGTAGGATGTTAAGGGAAAGTGTACGAATCACTCCAGGTAAACCTGTAATGGGTTGAATCCCCAGTAATAAGCTACCTTGCCCTGGTACCATAAAACCAGAGGAAAACAGAGCTCTTTTTCTGTGACCTTATGCCTATTCTTTGCTGAAGTTACAGAGTTCTTCCTATCTTCCCTTGGCTTTCTCTCTCAGCCTTGTTGACCTACTAAGGGCCTCTAGATTTGGATCAGATGAATTGTAGGTACATCTTGTCCACCAGATCAGTTTTACAAATGTGTCAGCTATTCAGAAACTTCTAGTATGGAAGGATGATGACCATCCCTGAGAACTTTAATATAGCTTGAAAGTTTAATATCGGTTGTAACATTGCCAGGTAGTTTCTAAACAGTTTGGTTCTCACTGAATGGGGAGTTCCTTGAGAGCATGCACTGCTTTTGGTGTTGAAATCTACCACATCTGACCAATGGTAGATCCCTAACACATATTTGTGGAATGAATGAATGAATGACACATATTTGTGAAATGAATGAATGAATGACTTGTAATGGGCTAATGAAAGTTTTATAGTATATGCTTGGTAGAAAGAATAGTGTTGAAAGAAATGAAATTGTTTGTCAGAAAGACAATTCATACCAATGATATATGGAAATGTTCAGGAAAAGAGAGGAGAAGGAAAGAGAATCAACAATTAGAATAAGAATATGGTAAAAATGGAAAGTCGTGACCAGAGACAGAGAGTTTCTTCCTAAACAAAAAATAAAGCCAATTCTTTGTGGTAAAGAAATTCTCTAACATCACTGACATGCCTTTTATGAGTCAAAATGTTTTTGTTTCTGTTTCAAAATAGACCCTTTATTTCTACACTATATTTTGAGCACATTTGTATCCTTATAGGAAGGCAGTGGGTGAGAAAAATGTTCTTTCTGCCAAGAGCTACTCACCTTTTCTTGTCTGTTCATTAAGAGCAGGATTTCCAAAGTGACATATCCAGGCCATCCCATAATAAATTTCACTGGAAGCAAGTATGCAAATTAAAGTTTGAGGTGAATTCAGTCCTTGAGTCTCACAAGCTCTTATAAATATTTCACTACATGCTAATAAAACTCCTATTTTCCTAGGATGGAGGAGACATAAGTTTCCTCTTCACTTTTAGCAACTTCTCTGAGATCATAAGAGGAATTAAGCCGTAATACATTGACAGTAGCCCTTGAAGATTTAGTTTCAAAACCATCAATTACTCTCAGCTCCACCTTAGAAGTATTAAATGAAAGCCATCAGGCAAAGGTTATAATTAGAGATTGAAATTGCTGACCAGGGAGTTTATTGGACCTTTCAAAATGCTCCCAGGAACCTGCTCAATTTCAAAAGGCTGTTGGAAGAACATTAAGGCAATAAGGTTTCCCCTCTAAGAATTTTGGGGTGGGAGAAGGGTAGCAAGTAGAACTCATTTTGATTAGAGGGCTGCCCACAGAGCTGCCCTGTGAGATCTTTGCCTGTGAAAAATCTACAACGTCAGGTTGTATGACATCCAGAAGTCGTGTCTGTATTGAATCTTTTGAATGTGGAATTAAGAAGTTTGATTCTACTGAGTGAAAGAGAAGACTAGCATGTGCCCATATGGGAGTTATTTCCTGGTATGCAGAGTCAGAGAGCAGGGCCCAAGCACATGCCTATGAACTGTGGGAAATTTCCTACAACTGAATAAGGTGGTGTGGTTTCTGTTTCTCTCACCCTGAGTAAGACACCTGTGATTGTTCAGCACATGTAGTCTAGAATTGAACACATAAATGGCTCTGTACTAGACCCCATGATGGTGTGGGGCCACTAAGCTTCGCTTGCCCTCATGCAGCCCACAGCCTAATGGAAGGAGGAAGACAAGTAAACAGGAAAGGGATTGAAATAAATGTAAAGTATTTGGGATCAGAGAGGGACAAGAACAGGGAAAAAAATGTTTTTGTTTATGTGGAAAGTGACCACCTATTTGGTACAGAAGAGACAGTCCTGATAGACTTCCCCCTCTGGCTGGTGGGCTAAGCAGAGGTAGACTGAGGCCACTTAAGGGGAAAGTAAATGCCCTTTAGTTTGAATTCCTTGCCCTCTCAGTGGCGCCCTCTAGTGGAAAAAGCAAAGCACCAAGGAAGCTTAAATGATCATGACTTCTAAGCCATTCATTCAAAATGATGTTGGAACACTGATGCCCTCATCTGTAAAAACAGTGATTTAGGAGGCTGTGGGGTGAGGATTATAAGTTTGAGTTTGAGGCCAGAGGCAGTCTGCACAATTTAGCAAGGCTCAGTCTCAAAGAATTTAAAAGAGTGACTGGGGTGCCGCTCAATAGTAGAGAACTTGCCTAGCATGTGAGAGACTCCGGTTCAACCTCAGTACTGGGGAAAAAAGAAAAGGGATGGTGAACTATAAGGTATTTAAAGCACCACACACACACGAGTATTTCCTTGATTAGTGATATTGAGTATTTTTTCTATATACATGTTGGGCTCTTGTAAATTTTCTTTGAGAAATATCTAATTATGTCATTTGCCCATTTTCAAATTAGATTAGTTCTTTTTTCTTTTATTTTTTCTATTTCTTATTATTTTTCCTTCTTTCATTCTTTTTTCTGTTTCCTTTTTCTTTCTTTCATTTTTTTTCTGTTGGGATGAGTTCCTTATATATTCTGGAACTTAATTGCTTGCCAGATGAATGAATAGTTCACAGATATTTTTTCTGTTCTGTAGATTGTCTCTTTATTTTGTTGATTGTTTCCTTTGTTGTGCAGAAGCTTTTTAGTTTGTGGCAAAAGATGATTCAGTTACATTGATAGGAATACACCTTTTGGGGTGATATGTTTTTTAGTTCATAATCTTTTTGGCGTTAAAGATGTTATTTCAGGAAGAGTCGGAGTTAGGATACAGTCTAAATTTTCTTATTGGGGAGTTTGGATGGGCCCTGAAAAACATCTATAATGTGTAAATATTAATGGTACAAATTAGTTTCCTACCTGTACTTAGCAGCACAGCAATTAAAAAGAAGTACAATGTAGATAGCTTTATAATCTGGAGTATAAAAGTTAGTTTTGGACATAAAAGATTAAAGACAATAATACACTGTAGCACATATTTTTGGTTGTAGAGCTTTTCCTACTGGTTTGCAAGAGTCAATTGCTAAATTTTCCATAAAGTTGTGAGCTACTTATTAAATGCAGACTTTATTGAAAATTAAACTATATAAGCTTAAATTAAATGAATATAATAACAAAGATAATACATAGCCCCAAACTCATCACTTCCTAGTTATTTTATTACATTGTACAATTATTTCTGCTATTGAGGTCATTTAAGTGTATTGTACTTGAATGGTGGAAATACCATATAACAGTGAGCTAACACTCATGCTTTCCTGTGGTGAGTGACTTGGTGTCTTGATATTGGTCACTGTGGGAATATTAACACTGCAGAAATTGACAAATTCTACCAAACAAGATGTTTTTCTCTTCACACCACCTTCCAGAGTCAGTTGTGAAGCATTCATCTGCACACCATTGCATATAAATATCAAGAGGAAGAATAGACTCCAAAAACGCTCCCTTGTCAGAAGAGAATGAGATCACCTCAGGTGTGCTCTGAAGCAAATTTGTTTTATGTAGGTCAGAACCATCCTTGGGGATATTTAGAACAAGGACAAATCGCAGAATGAACACAAGTCCCTGAACATTTATATATAGGTGAAATCAGGTTAACATGAATATTAAAAGCCTCTTCAAAGGTGAAACAAAGGAAATATAAATAAAAAAGTGACAATAAGGCTGAGGGTGAGTTGTATGTTTGTGTGTGTGCATGCACCTGTGCATGTTTGTGTAAGGAATGCAGGGCAATCTCACTCATTCTGGCTGTGAGGTCATGAGATGATTGGATAACTTTAGTGATGTCCAAGAAAGAGTTAAAAGTGTGTTTGTGCTTTTTCTTTAACCAGTAGCTGAAGCCTCATGGACAAAGTGTTCTGTTTGATCTTGCTTTATAGCTGTAACAGAATTGTAAAAAAATGAAATTAAAAATAACGATAAGGTAATAGGGAAGATGCGCTTACATGGCTTCTGGAGGCAGAGGAAGCATGGTCTTTAACTACCCCCTGTAATATTGCTCTTTTCTACCCCAAATCTTTGAAAACCATTAAATCCTTCTGGGGGAAAAATGTTGTTGTTGTTGTTGTTGTTGTTAGGTGCCGTTGAGTTGCTTCTGACTCATAGCAACCCTCATAGGGTTTTCAGTGGCTGTTTCAAGATTGCTTAGGGAGTGGATTGCCACATCCTTCTCCTGTTTTTGTGGTGCTGGTGATTGAATCCATGGCCTCAGAGTGCATAGAGTAGCACTCAACTAACTGAGCTAAACCCCAGCCACTGGGGAAAAATAATAACCATAAATTATTGCTTATAACATACCAAGAAGTAAAATATATAATAGCAAAATAATTCAATAGCCCCAAAATTCAAAATATTCTTAAGAAAAAATAACTAAAATGGTAAATTTCATGTTATTCATATGGTGCTACAATTAAAGATAGACATTGAAATAATACTATCTTTGCCTTCTCTGAACAAATGAATAAATAGAATTTTCCTGGAGAGAATAGGGGCAGTTATTATTGCTTTCTTGATATAAAGAAAAAGAAACAGACTTCCAGTTTAAGATGGCAGATTAAATGCAGCCTCTGTGTGACGTGGTAGAACAAAGGAGTTAGAAGAGGAAGTGAGTCTTTTCCATAGAAAGAAGGTCTGGAGAAGCACAGAAACCACAAACGAGACTATTTGATGGTCCCAGCTAGCAGAATGGAGCTGAACAGTGAGAAGAACTGATCAGGACACATCTCCAGTCCCAGCTTCCAGTGCAGGAGGGGAAGTGGAGCCCTCATCCAAAGAGGTAAACCAGAAGGCCCTGGCTGTCAGACTGGCAGTCCCACAGGATAAGCTCACAGTCCCTGAAGCCCTCGAACACTTCCAGGGACTGCTAAAACAGTGGCTCTTCCTGACTGAGGGGTTCAACATTATAGAAGTGACTCTGTTTTCCATGCTTCCTGTCTCAGAGGGCTTATAATGGGTGCCATCTTGAGTAGGAATCTATTGTGTGAGACTAAGCTATGCAGGGGACTGAAAACAAAGAATTATCACTCATGGAGAGGTTGGGGTGGCCTGCACACAGCCCCAGTGTTTGGCCATTGCAGTGAGTGGGGAGATAGGAAGACGATATGCTGAGAGGTTTGGGCAAAAGAGGCTTGGAAAAGTTGTTCAGAAGCAAGCCTCACCTGCTGGGGAGAAGGGATGATTCCATTTCCTGAGGGGAACTGAAGAGACGTCAACTCTGAACTGTGATCAGATAAAAAGACTCCATCTTCAACTGACCACCACCTCCACCTAACAGACTCCAATATTAGAGGCCACATAAAGCTCCAAGAAGCTCTTCCAGTAATTTTTCTTCTTTTATTTTTTAATTTTCTTTTTAAAATTTTTAAAAAATCTTTTTTTCCCCTTCCTGCTCTGCTGGGGTAATTGTGGTGTTATGGTGTAGTGTCCCTACCCTTCTTACTTTTGGTTGGAGGCCTTGGTTACTTTTGTTTGCACAGGCTGCCTCTGGCCTGAGGCTCAAGATCCTCCTGCCTCAGCTCCCAGAGATATAGGAGTTTCAGGGGAGCAAGTTCAGGGTATCCACCTCTTTTTTTCTTTTTGTTTTCTATTTATCATCTTTTCATTATTAATTTTCATTTCCTCACTTCCTTTTTTCTAGTGTAATTTTTTACCTTTTTTCTTTTTTACTTTTTTCTATCTTTTTTGGCCTGCCTATCTTATTTTGTATCTCTCATTTTCTATTAACTACACTTTAACTCTTTTAGGCTTATGACTTCTTATTACTCTGCTTATGCTTACCTAATTCTGCTTATGTATCTGTTTCTTTATTGTGCAATCATTTATTTTTATCTTTAACTCCTTTCCCTCTCTCTTCCCAATATTCATTTCCTTTCCAGATTTTTTCTACTTTCTTTTACTTCACCCTTGAGGCATCCTCCTGACTCCCCGTTCTCTGTCCCCCTCCATATTTGTAATTTCATCCTACATGTTTTGTAACCTCATAGCTTACTCAATATTATTATTGCTATTCTCTTTTCTGTGGGGATTGATGGTACAGCAGTACACAATAAGTGATTTTAAGTGTATTTCTATATAGGATTTGGTCAAATATTGTATCTGTTGTAGTGGTTTGTCTTCGTCTCTGGGAGTGAAACTGAGGATTGTGTTCTCAAGAGAAACCACTCACTAAGAAGACACTCAACTAAAATGGGAAGTGATATCCACCCCTATAGATGCAAAAATTACAAATCAGAAACACAAGAGACATGAAAAAGCAAGGTAACACATCTCCTCCAAAAGATCATGATGCTTTAATCATTCAATCCAAAGACACTGAAACAGTGAAAATGACAAGGAATTTAAAGGTTTACTTGTAAAAATGATCAATAACTTCATTGAACACAAATAAGCAAATGAACATAGTAAGGAAATCAATACAGGACCTAGGCCAGAAAGTCACCAATGTAAGAGACAAAGCCAGCAAAATGGATGAGAAATTCATCAAGGAAATTGAGATTTTGAAAAAAAATTCAAACAGAAATGTTGGAAAGAACTCAATAAACCAAATTAGAAAACATGGTGGAAATCATCACTAGTAGACAAGGTAAAGCAGAAGATAGAATATCAGGGGAGGAAGATAAAATTGAAGAAATACCACATTTAGATATCAACAAAGAAAGAAATGAAAAGAACATTAACACAATTTTCAAAAACATTGGGATATGATCAAGAGACCAAACTTAAAAATCCATGGGATAGAAGGAGGAACTGAGACAAGAACTAACAGAATTGAAAAATTATTCAGTGAAATTATAGCAGAAACTTTTCCAAATCTGGGGTAAGTGACATTCAATCATAAAAAGCATATAGAACACCAAATACACATGACTAGAAAAGAACCTCCCCATGGCACATAATAATTAAAATGCCAAGATTACAGAATAAAGAAAAATATTAAAAGCTGTAGGAGAAAGACATCAACTCATTTACAAAGGAAAACCCATCAGAATTATATCAGACCTCAGTACAAACCCTAAATTCTAGGAAAGTATGGAAAGATATAATTCAAGCCCTGAAAATAAATAATTCCCAACCAAGATTATTATATGTAGCAAAGCTATTTAAAATTGATGGAGAAATAGAGACATTCCAAGACAAGCACACACTAAAGGAACATAGGACTACCAAGTCAGCACTGCAGAAGATACTTAAAGGAATCCTACACATACAGGAGTAAGAAAGACAGTCTTCACCATAAGAGCACAGGAAAGAGTAAACTTTATAGGAAGAACAGACAAACTAAAGAGAACTAGGGATTAGTCATGTCTATCTCAAATACCCAGCAAAAAAATACATAAAGGAGAAAGAAAAGAATAGTATATGAACCAACCAGAAAAACAATACAATAATCAGAAAACCTCTCTAAATAATAACCCTAAATATAAATGGTCTTAAATCTCTAATTAAAAGACATAGATTAGTAGATTAGATTTTAAAAAATAAGACCCAAATTTGTTATCTGCAAGAAACATATTGCACTGGCAAGGAAACCCACAGACTGAAAGTGAGAGGATTGAAATTAATACATTAAGCAATGGAAGGCCTAAAAAAAAGGAGGAGGAGTAGCCATCTTTGTATCAGACAAATTATACTTCAAGAGACCAAGAAGATCACTACATATTAACAAGGAGCACAATTGACCAAGAATGTACAATAATTGTAAATATATATGCACCAAACATTGGTGCATGCAAGTTCATTTAAAAAACACTACTAGAGTTAAAATGACAGATGGGTCCAGATACAATAATAGTGGGTGACCTCAATAGCCCACTTTCATCAACAGATAAAACATCCAGACAAAAAATCACCAAAGAAACCTCAGAGTTAAACACAATAGATCAAATGGACTTAATAGACTTCTACAGAATATTTGACCCAAAAAATCAGAATACATATTATTCTCAGCAGCCCATGGATCTTTCTCTGAAACAGATCATAATTTAGGCCATAAATCAAGCCTTAACAAATACAGAAAAATCAAAATACTTTTGTGTGTCTTATCAGACCATGATGAAATACAACTAGAAATGAACAGCAAGAGAACTTACAGAAACTATATAAATATATGAAAATGAATTATACACTTTTAAATGACCAATGGGTACTTGAAGAAAGCAGAAAGGAAATTTAAGAAATTCTCAGAATCAAATGAAAATGATAACACAACCTACCAGAACCTTTGGGATACAGCAAAGGCAGTTCTAAGGGAGAAATTTAAAACAATGAGCACCTACATTAAAAAATTGGAGTGGCCTCAAACAAATAATGTAATGATACATCTTAAACTCTTATAAAAAGAAGAACAAACAAAACCCCAAAATGGTAGATGGAAAGAAATAATAAAGATCAGAGCAGAAATTAATAGAGACTAAAAGAACAATAAAAAGAATTGAAACAAAGAGCTGGTTCTTTGAAAAGATAAACAAGATTGATAAACCCTTAGCCAAACTAACCAAAGAAAAATGAGAGAAGACTCAAATCAAGAAAATTAGAGATGAAAAAGAGAACATTACCACAGATACTAATGAAATCCAAAGAATCATTAGGGAATACTTTGAAAAATTATATTCCAAAAAACTAGAAAATTTAGATGAGATGAAGTTCCTAGGCACATATGACTTGCCAAAATTAAGTCAAGAGAATACAAACACTTAAATAGATCTATGGTGGGGTTTAGCTCAGTTGGTAGAGTGTCATCTTGCAGTCTCTGATGTCCTGGGTTCAATCCCCAGCACTGCAAAAATGGGAGAAGGATGTGGCAATCCACTCCCAAGGCAATATGGAAATAATCAGACACTGAAAACCCTATGAGGGTCACTATGA
Source organism: Pedetes capensis (assembly GCA_007922755.1). NCBI lineage: Eukaryota > Metazoa > Chordata > Mammalia > Rodentia > Pedetidae > Pedetes > Pedetes capensis. Next base: position 157,726 of record VMDO01000875.1, read on the forward strand.
GTTGGACATGACCTGATGGCACCTAACAACAACAAACAGATCTATAAAGAGCAGCAAGAGCAACACAGTAGTAAAGAGTCTCCCAACAAAGACAATCCCTGGACCAGATGGGTTCACTGCTGAATTCTACAAGAATTTAAAGAAGAATTAGTTCCATTCTCCTCGGATTATTCCACAAAACAAAAATCAAAGGAACACTACCACACTTATTCTATGAAGGAGTATTACCCTGATAGTAAAGCCAGATAAAGAGACATGAAAAAAGGAAAACTACAGACCAATTTCCCTGATAAGCATAGATATAAAAATCCTTAATAAAATACTGCAAATTAACTTCAACAACACATTAGAAAGATCATACATTATAGTCAAGTTGGTTTCATTTCAGGGATGCAAGGCTGGTTCAACAAATGCAAGACAATAAATGTAAAACAGATATAAGTAGACTCAGAAACAGAAACCACATGATCCTATCAATAGATGCAGAAAAGCCTTCAACAAAGTTCAACATCCTTTTATGGTAAAAGCCATGAAGAAATGAGGAATTGAAGGAAAATACCTCAACATAATAAAGGCAATATATGAAAAACCTATAGCCAATATCATACTAAATGGGGAAAAACTGAAAGTATTTTTCCCAATATCAGGAACAAGACAAAGGTGTTCACTGTCTCTACTATAATTCAATGTAGTAATTGAACTATTAGTTGTAGCAATAAGACAAGAGAAAGAAATAAAAGGGATCCAAATAAGCAAGGAGGAAGTCAAATTATCCCTATTTGCACTATTATATGATATGACCATATAATTAAAAACCTTAAGACTCCCACAGAAAACTCTTACAGCTGATAAACACTTTCAGCAAAGTAGCAAGATACAAAATTAACATACAAAATTCAGTAGCTTTTCTTTATACTATTAATGACCAGGCAGAGACAGAAACCAAGAAAGCAATCCTATTCATAATAGCTTCAAAACAAATAAAATACCTGGGAATAAACCTAACAAAGGAGGTGGAACACTTCTATCATGAAAACTTTAAGACACTAAAGAAAGAAATTGAAGAAGATACTGGAAGGTGGAAGATCTTCTATGCTTATGGGTGATGCATCCTGTAATTTCAGCACTCAGGAGGCACAGCAGGAGAATCACAAGTTTGAGGCCAGCCTGGTATATAAAACAAGACACAAAAAACAAACAAACAAAAATCATGTGCAAACAGATTATCTAGATAGTAAAAGTTACAATGACATGTTGATAGGTGAGTTTCTGGGTTTTCCCTTAGTATCAAAGAGCTGAGCCACCTTTTGTCTGTCTTTTATGCCCTAGTTAATTGCCCCCTAGTAAATTAGATCAAGGCCCTTCCATGTGGCAGCTAGGAGAAACCACCTTCATTTAGTATCTACTCCTAAAAGCCTCTACAAGCAGAGATAAATGCATAAGATGGAGGGACCCAACAGTGAAAACTGTGTTTGTGAGATCATTGTAGGGTAGATTTTAGAGATCATTGATAGAGTAGATTGGGTATATATAGGAGAAAGCTTACAGGTGAGATAGTAAGATAGACTGGCAAGGTGTTCCTATAGGGACTGGTCACAATCAACTCATATTATGCATGCTAACATTCAAATCAGTGTACAAGAAATCTTTTTTGAAATGGAATAAGCAGGTTTATGAGGGAATAAGAAGCAGCGGTGCAAAATTCTTGGCAATTCTCATAAAAAATGATGGCTTCTATTCCAGGTGCAGAGTTGTAGGGCATAATCCATTTCCCAGCTGGTAGCTTGTTTTATTGGTTAGACAGAATTGGAGAGGAGGTGGGAAACTTACCCTCTGATGGCACTGCAGAGGCCGGGATGGAGAAGAGGATCCAGTTCATTTATTCTCTTTTGCGAGGTCCCTGAAAAAATATAGACTAAAGATTTAATTGCACTGTTTGCTTCTATCACTAAAAGAGCTGAGTTAGTAATTGCATTAACTTGTTACTATGCTTTGCTCTTATGGAGTAATATAATTTTAATGATTGCATCCTAATTATAGAGTTTTCATTGTTCTGAAAATCTCATTCTGCATGTATTCCATTTTCACTTTTATGAAGTGAATGCCAAAGATTGTGGGTGGGCATCTTTGAAAGACCCAAGCTGAGCTGAAGTTGTGATTTGCCCAAAGCCGTTTCCCACTGTGACAAGCTGGGTGCTGCTGTGATTTTTATCTTCCTTTGATGAATAATGCTGTTGGTAAAGACCATATGCTCTGTGGCTCACTAGAGTCCAGAGGCACTGTACAGCTGAGGAATAATCCCATCAAGCCTAGATCATTTTTACTGGGTGGTAGTAATGGCAGAAGTAATGACAGTCATTAAAATCATGCTGCAAATGGCCTTGGGCCTTCAGACCACAGTTAACTCAGAATGTGCCAAGGACATGTCACTCATAAAAGCTGTCTGGAAGGGATTGCCCATCATCCCTTGTTCTCCCCATGGAGAGCTTTGCCTTTGAAAGATGCAGGGGTAGCAGGAGGCAGCTCCAGGCATTGGGGCGTTGGTGTCACTTGCGTGTACACTGTGGTGCTTTGGGTGTTTCCAAAAGATCTTTGTATGAGAATAAAAATTAATTCATACAAAACTGAGCTCATTCATAGGAAGGTAGTAGAAGATACCCTTTGGATATTCTAATTCAATAAGTGCAGATTTTGTAACATTTTGATGCAGACACAGCGCTAAAAGCCATGAGGGATTTGGAGAATTGGATGGATACTGTTCTGTAGGACCTTTTCTCTGGAGTGGGAGTATCTATGCACAAAGATCTCTCCAGTGCAAGGCAACATGTGGTATTATATATGTGCTGTAGGAGGACTGGATGGGTGCGGGGGGTATAGATTTGTTCAGACTAGAATGGTTTGAAAAGATGTACCTGGGATACAAAGAGGAAAAAAATACAGGAATTAAAATTTTCAGCAAATTCTTCAAAGGTGATTGTGAACAAGTCACTCAATCTCTCATCTGTTGGAGTCATCATCTTTGAAAAAGGAGTATTTGTCTCAAAGGTTATTGATAGGACAAAGAACCACTCCATATGTCTTATGGAAATTTTAAGATTCCCTGAATTCTAGGTTTGACTGGACAGGTAGAAATTGGAGGAAAGGGAATTCCAGGTGGAGAGGACAGCATGAGTAGGAGCCCAGTGGTAGGAAAGTGCTTTTCTACCTAGAACATAGGTTAGTATTGCTGCTCATATCTATGTGTGCAGGTATTGTGTGTGTCTGTGTGTATAGGGGATAATATGCATATACTCTTTCTTGGTGAGTATACTCTTTCTTTACATTCCTCCTCTGAAATAGTTCCTTTAAAATATTAAGACAGAGGCAAGTTATTTCTTAGGTTATATATACAGAGATACTTGCATGAAGAAATGGACAAAAAAAAGATAATTGTTAGATTATTTCTTTTTTTTTAGATTTTGTGACTCATAAAGAATGGTGACTCAGATAATAATTCAGGAGCAAACTGAAAATTTATAGCTACTCCTATAACTAACTAAGGGAAGACATTGTTTACAGTAGATAGTCTGGGTGCCAAAAATACACTTTTATAGTTTGGTTCCAGCCCATAGGAGTCTACCTGCAGGAACATAAATATTTGTAAAAGATTACTGAAAAAAAAATTAGCATAAAAATTAAACTAAATAAAGCTTCATTGATAATATGCCTTACATTTATTTAGTGTTTCACAGTTTACACAGTACTTTCTTCACTATCTAATTTTATATTCATCCCCAGCCTGGGAATGAAGCATTTCTGACATTTTTCTGGTCACTTTCCAAACATGGAAACTGAGGTTTCAAGACGAGATGTGACTTGCTGTGAATTTTACAACCAACAAGCATTAACATTAGAACTTGTCCCTCAAACAAAAACAACCAACATTCACTGCTAAAGAGATGACTGAGAAGACTGTTAAAGCAAAACTTCTGTTCCTACCCCTGATGACACCTCTCCAGAAATAGAAAAATGCCTTCTCTCTAATCCTCTAGATTTTGAGAGTTTTGACCTGCTTGAAGAGACCACATTGTACACCTCCCCTTGAATGGAGTGCCTCTCATGGCCCTCAATGAGGAGAGAGGACCTGAAAAAGTGTTGCAGCTGGTTCCTCCTTTGCCTATGATGATGCCATCTGCACCATGGGAATCTAATCTGCAGTCTCCTTCAAGCATTCTGTCAACCCTGTGTGTTGAATTGCCACCTGTCTGTTATGACAGAAATATTTAAATTTCTTGATGATTGACACTTGTGTATGTTTGTATTAATAAAGCATTTATTTTTCTTAACAAAAGAAGAATCAGAAGTTGATCTCTGGGCTCTTGCTCCAAGGTTCTTTCCAGCACGTTTTTTTGCCTAAAAATCAAGCAGGAAGACCGATGCCCTTATTTTATTTTACTTTATTTTATTTTTTGAGTAAAAAATTCAGACAGGTGAAGTGATTCACTCAAGACTATGTATTTAAGGGCTATACTGCATGTCCTAACTTCTTGCTCTAGGCTCTTTTTATAATGCAAAGCCATAAAATGTGCATGTTTTAACTAAAGACACTGTAAAATTCTCCTACATATTATTGTTCCCATAAGAAAATATCACTGTAAAGTCACATGATAAAATTCCTACAGATGATTTCATGGAAAATAAATCAACTAAAATGTGACATATTTACTGTGCATTGAGTTCTTTAATTATACGAATTAACTCATTTAATCTCCTAATTACTCTGTCAGGTGACTGTGATAATTATCTTCATTATATCAGTGGGGAAACTGAGGCACAGAAAGCCTAAGTAACCTGACCAAGAGTATATAGCCAGAAAATGGTAGGCTAGGGTTAAAAAGTCAAGTAGTAAGACCTTTGTAGGCACTTATTAAGCCATAATACACAAATATTTGAGATTCAAAACAAGTGCTGACAGGAAGTCGCATTTGCTTTGTAAGCCCTTTTAACAAGTAAACAAATTAATAATGAAAATAGTAGTATAGGGTAAATGTTCAAATCAGTTAAGCTTGTAAATGACCAATGTCAAATATATATCATCTTATACAGTCATTTACTAAGTGCATCTGTTTGGTTCATGGGAGCATAACAGGTTTAAAACATAGCTCATGCATGGCATGGACCTATTCTGATCAAGATTTCCATTATTAGCTTGACTTATGAAATTTTTTGATACATTATACAGTTACCTTCATTATCACATATTATCTTGGTATTATGAAAACATTCTATATAAGAGATTACAGCCTTAGGAAAGAAGGGAATTCTGTTATTTGAAATAATATGGATGAAATTTAAGGACATTATACTAAATGAAATAACTCAAGCACAGAAAGACAAATACCACACAATCTCACCTACATGTAGAATCTAAAAAAAGTTGAGCTTATAGAAGTAGAGAGTAGAAGTATGGTTAGCAGGTGCTGGGGAAAGAAGGTAAGGGTGGGAAAAGGGAAGATGTTGGTGAAAAGGTTCAAAGTTTCAGTTAGCCAAGAGGAATAAATTTGGGTAGCTTGTTGTACAGCATGGGCTGGGTTTTATCTCAGTTGGTAGAGTGCTGCTCTGCACTCTCTGAGAACCCAGGTTCTACTCCCAGCACCACAAAAATGGGAGAAAGACCTGGCAGCCCACTCCCAAAACAGCCCCAAAACAATTAGCCATTGAAAACCCTGTGAGGATCTCTGTGAGTCAGACGTGACTCAGTGGAACCTAACAACAACAACAACAACATTGTACAGCATGGCATAGTTAATGATAAGATAGTGTATATTTCAAAACTGTTAAAAGATAGAAGAAAAACAAAATTGCTTAAAGAGCAGATTTTAAATGTTCTTTCTTACCATGCACACAGAAATAAGTAGGTAAGCAGATGTAAAATGTTGTCATTTAATTTAATCATTGTACAATGTATACATGCCTGCAGCTGTAGCCCTGTGGAATCCGATCCTGTCAGATCTCAGAAGCTAAGCAGGGTCGGGCCTGGTTAGTACCTGGATGGGAGACCACCTGGGAACACCAGGTGCTGTAGGCTTGGGAGAAGGACCTGGCAACCCCCTCCCAAAAACCAATGTGCCATTGAAAACCCTATGAACAGCAGAGAAGCACTGACAATAGTGTTTCCCCTGTTGTATGTAGGGTCGCTATAAGTTGGATACCGACTTGACGGCACCTAACAGCAACAACAACAGCAACACAATGTATACATATATCAAAACATCATATTGTATCCCATAAATACATAGTCATTATTTGTCAATTTTCTTCCAAATAACTTGGATTATTTTATTTATTTTTATGACATGAGAGCAGTTAAGGGTGCACATACTTTTTCTCTCTTTCAGAAATGGAGAAGTTGAGTGAGGGAGTTTCAGACTCCTGGAGCAAAATGATTAGAGAGCAGAACCAGAGTACTTCCTTCTGTATTTAGAATGCTACTTCAGAGGCTGGGTGCAGTGGCACATGCATGTATCCCCAGCTACTCCTGAGGGAGAGGCTGAAGGATTGCAAATTTGAGGCCAGAGGCAGCCTGCATTACTTAGCAAGACCCTGTTTCAAAATAAAAAATAAAAAATGTCTTGGAATTTACTTACTTATTTTCTTTATATCTTCTTGAAATTAGTCCTTGGTCCAATATGTAAGATGCAAAGATTCTCTTCCATTCTCTTCCAGGCTCTCCTTTAACTCTGTTGTTTCCTTTTCAGTGCAGAAGCTTTTTAATTTTATATAATCCCATTTAGTAATTCTTGGTACCATTTCCTGGGCAATTGGAGTCTTGTTAAGGAAATACTTTCCTGTCCCTGTATGTTGGAGTAGGGTCACTATGAGTCTGACCCAACTCAATGGCACCTAACAACAACCAAACAACATGTGTTGGACTGTGTTTCCTATTTTTATTTCTAGTAGTTTTAATGTTTCCAGTTTTATGTTGAGGTCTCTTATCCATTTTGAATTGACACCTATGCAGATTGAAATATATGGGTTTATTTTCAATTTTCTGCAAATGGATATCCAATTTTCCAAGCACCACTCACTGAAGAGGCTATCTTTTCTCCATTGAACATCCTTAGCCCCTTTGTCAAAAATCAGATGGTTGTAGTTGTGTAGGTGTATCTCTGAGTCTTTGATTCTGTTCCATTTGTCTTCAAGCCTATTTTTGTGCCAGTATCAAGCTGTTTTTGCCGCCATAGCTCTGTAGTATAGTCTGAAGTCAGGTATGTGATACTGCCTATGCTGTTTTTGCAGCTTAAGATTGTTTTGACCATATGTGGTCTTTTGTGATTCCATATGAATTTTAGGATTATTTTTCCTATTTCTGCAAAGTCTGCCATTGGAATTTTAGTGGGGATGCATGAAATCTGTAAATTGCTTTTGGTAATATAGCCATCTTTACAATATTGGTTCCCTTGATCCTTGAGCAAGGGAGGTCCTTCCCAATACATATGTGGGAAAAGGAAATGAACAGACAGTTCTCAAAGAAGAAGTTTGAAGGGTCAGAAACACATGAAAAAATGTTCAATATCTCTAGCCATTGTTGCTGTTAGGTGCTGTTGAGTTGAGTCCAACTCACAATGACTCTATATACAGCAGAACAGAATGAAATAATCCACAACACTATGCCATGTCAGTGATTTTCTGCTATTCATGGGGTTTTCAATGGCTTATTGTTTTGGGATTGTTTAGGGGTGGGCTGCTAGGTCCTTCACATGTTTTTGTGGTGCTGGGGATTGAACTTGGGGTCTCAGAGAGTGCAGAGCATCACTCTACCAACTGAGCTAAAACCTAGCCCCATGAGATTCCATCTCAGTCCAATAAGAATGGTCAAGATCAACAAAAAGAATGAATGCTGGAGAGGAAGCATAGAAAAAGGAACTCTTTTACACTGCTGGAGGGATTGCAAAGTAGTTCAACCACTTGGGAAATCAGTATGGATATACCTTAGAAAACTAGGAATAGAACTACCATACAACCCAGCTGTACCATTCTTGGGAATATACCCAAAGGATGATAAGTCATCATACCACAGGGACACCTGCATTTCCATATTTAATGCAACATTCTTCACAATTGCAGGGGTATAGAATCAACCAAGGTGTCCATCAACAGAAGAATGGATTTTTAAAAGTGTGGTATTATATACTATTATATATGTGTATATATATACATACATGTGTGTATGTGTGTGTGTGTATGAATATTATTCAGCAATAAAAGAGTGAAATCATGTCATTTGCAGCAAAATGGGTTGAAGTGGAGAATATCATCCTAAGCAAATGAACTCAGGCCCATAAAGAGAAATACCATATATTCTCACTCATATCCAGGAGGTAAATCTAACTTAAATGAAGGGGGAAAAAACTTATACATATGTTGATATATAAAAAGGTAGAATCAGGCTTATCTAAGAAGGGCAAATATAAGCAGAGTAGAAAGAAGGGGAAGGGGCATAGCAGGGAGAGCAAAGATTGTGGAAGGGGATATGGGGAAGGAAAATAATGCAGAGGGATAAAGGGGAGAGGACAATCTCAAAGTATATGATGCAAATATATGAATATGTGGGAAGAAAACAGGGGAATATAACTCATAATTGCATATGAGTTTTACCACATATTAACCAGAGCATTCCATAAATTGTGTAAGTTGATGGAAATGTAACCAAAAATGATTTAATGGGTACACAACAGAAATAGCAAAAGCTTTATTACTCTGTACATCACTAACATTTATTTAAAAAATTTTTTAATTGAAAAAAATTAAAAATGGAATGGGGTGCAGCCCAATAGTTTAGTTCCCAAGTATATGCAAAGCCCTGGGTTCAACCCCCAAGTACCAAAAAAAATGCTATTTCAGGGTTCCATGGAAGAGTTGTGGGAATTGTTGAATGAGCACTGCCTTTAAAGTCAGACAGGCATCTGGCCTCATCACCTTCTGAGATAGTTAATCTTGATCATCAACTTGATTGGATTGAGAAGTGAGTAGGGAATTAGTTAAACTCGCCTCTGAGTGTGTCTGTGAGGGTGCTGCCAGCGAGTATGAACTAAGGGAAGAAAACACAAAACACACTGTGAATGTGGGCAGCACTACCTGATAGGCCAGGGGACCAGATGGAAGGGAAGGGAAGAAGGATGAAGGCTGCTAGCACCAGCATTCCCTCTATTTGCTTCCTGGCTGCCATGATGTGAATTGCTTTGCTCCATCACCATCTCCCTACCATGATGGAGTGAAAACTCTGAAATTGAGTAAAATAAATCCTTCCTCTCTTAAGTTGTTCATGTGAGGTATTTTGTCACCATGAAGAAAAGTATAACTAACACACCTACCTTCCTCAGGGTGACCTTCAGCCTCTGTCTACAGATTCTATAGCCATACTGAAGGAATTCATCTGGGCTTTGTAAACTCAGAGATTGAAGAGGTGTAGCTTCCTCTTACCTGAAAACATTGCTAAATAAATTGAGAATATTGTTATTGTTGTTAGGTGCCGTCGAGTCAGTATCCGACTCATAGTGACCCTCATAGGGTTTTCAATGGCTGACTGTTTCGGGATTGCAGGTCTTTCTCCCATTTTTGTGGTGCTGGGAATTGAACTCTGGACCTCAGAGACTGCAGCACAGAGCCCTACCAACTGAGCTAAATCCCAACCCAAATTGAGAATATACAGAGAGTAAATTGAACAGAGACTGCTGTGTCTTCATGAAGTATTGCATTTCCATATGATATACCATCTTTCCCAAACCCTCAGCATTTGCAAGAAGTTTTTAATCTTTCTGAAGATGTGCAGCTTATGGAAGCTAATTACTTAAGAGTCCTTGGGGGAATGCAAATAAGCAGCCAGCAAGAATCACGGCAGACAGCATGAGCTCTCAATTCTTTATTCTCTTTTTATCCCCATTTTTCCGTAAGTGCAAATTCTGCCAACAACTTTAGTAGTTCCTGAACTGTAGGCAAGCTAAGGTCATTTATTTTGTTTATTATTTATTAAAAGGTAATAAAAATCTAGAGACATCAAAGTTTTCTAGCTACATTTATCCTGTCTTTCAAAATAAATAAAAATGGATAACAGTAATATGTTACTGCTTATGTAGCCCTTGCTACATAAAAGACACTATAGAACCATGATCTCATTTACTCCTGATGGAAACCAAAGAATATAGAAGTTACTTGATTCCTGTGACAGCTTCCATCAATGTGGCATGGCTGTTTGGCTTTAGACTTGAGACTGCCTGTATCAATATATCTTAGCTACTTTTTCCATGAAAAATTTGCCTGGGAAAGATAAGATTGTAAACCAAAAAATAACTACTCTGTTGCTTTAGGAAATTCCTGCCAATTAATCCATTATCAGAGATAACAATCTGCTCTCATCAGACCAAACTGCTTGCCTTTATCATACCAAATTGCTTGCTTTTATCCGACCATGGTTTAATAACTGAGATTTCTTTTAAGATTCTTAACTTGCTCAGTCCAACATGGGCTAAAGTTACATCATAATCTCAGCCTAATTCTAGTCAGTCTCTTCTTGAAAGACCTTCCTTGGAGTCATTTAGACCCGGATCCATAAGCCCTGTAAGGACCCTCCTGTGATTTCTCTTTTTCTGAGATACTCCTAAGACTTTGTCAAGGTAATGTCTCTCATATTCAATTGCCTGGTAGTATTTTGAGGAGTTCAATAATTCTTATTTTACAAATGAGCAAAGACAAGCCTACAGAATTCCAGTGATTTGTCAAGTTCACCCCTTTAATTAAGAGGTGGATCCAGGGTTGAATCTAGGACTGTGTGACCCAATTTCATGTTGCTAATCATTCTGCTCCTGTGCACTTTGGTTGGAGAGAAAGTTCAGTTTCTTCAATTTCATCCCTAGGCTTACTTGAATTTCTTGGATAAAAATACTTTTGTGTGGTTATTGTTAGGTGCTGTCAAGTTGAGTCTGACTCATAACAGCCCTATAAACAATAGAACAAAACACACCCTGACTCTGTGCCATACTGGACACTATGTTATTGTTTCTCTGCTATTCATAGAGTTTCAATGGCTGATTATTTCAGGATGTTTCTGGAGTAGGTTGCCAGATCCTTCTCCCATTTTTGTGGTGCTAAGGATCGAATCCAGGGTCTTAGAGAATGCAAAGTAGCACTCTACCAACTGAGTTAAGCCCCTTATTTATAAGCAGGTCTAAAGACCAAGAAGTCAAGACCAAGGCCAGCAGATGAGTCTAGCACAGGCCTGCTCTTTAAGATGGCTTCTTGAGCTGCCCTCACACAAGGAAGGGCAAACACTGTGTCATCACATGGTATAAGGCAAAAAGGGCCAGATAGACTCCCTTTTATAAGGGAAAATCCTGTTCATGAGGGCAGAGCCCTTATAACTTAATTACTTCCTAAAAATCCTTTGTCTTAATACTATTGCATTGGGGATTAAATTTCAATATAAATTTTGGAGAAGACACAAATAAATGTTCAAGCCATAGCAATGGTTTAGTTTGCAGTCCTGTGAAAGGTAGATGGCATGTAACCTTCCATGTTTGATTATCCAAGGAAATTTGGTGATCTGTTTCAGAATGAACCCTCAATAATATTCTCTAAACAAAGAATATAGTTCAAGAAAAGGCCAGGAGAATGAAAGTGTGACTTTTATTTTTTCAGTACCAAGGAGGTTGAACTGAGGGCCTAATGCAGGCTAGGCAAGTGCTCCACTATTGAGCTGCACTCATAACCCCTTTTTTAGTATTTTTAATTTTTAAATTTTCATTAATTTGCACTGACCTCAAATTTATAATCCTCCTGCCTCAGCCTCCTAAATTGCTGGGATTATAGGCATGCATCACTGCACCCAAGTTGGTGTGACTTTTAAACAATTAGTAAATTATACAGTTGGCATATTAGTTTCCTAGAACTGCCTAACAAATTGCCTTGAAGTTGGTAGCTTAAAACAACAGAAGATTATTCTCAAAGTTCTGAAAGTCATAAATCAAAAATCTAGATGGTGTCAGGGTCGTTTCCTCTAGAGGTTCAGAGGGAGAATCCATTCCAGGCCTCTGCTGGCTTCTGGTGGCCCTTAGCCATCACTGCTATTCCTTGTCCTGGGCCTTCATAACTTCATCTTCTGCCTCCATCTTTCCATGGCTTTCTCTCTGTCTCTGTGTTTTCTTTTTTTATAAGTTTATAAATTTTCTTATAAGTACACTAGTTATTAGATTTATAGTCCTCCCTAATCCAGGGTGATCTCACTTTGAGCTCCTTACCTTATTTTCACATCTGCAATGACTCATATTCAAAGTAAGATCACACTCTGAGGTTCCAAGCAGACATATCTTTTGGAGGCCACAATTTGACCCACTGCACTTGGTAAAGTTTATTATTTACCCTGTATTATCAACAATGTTGTTGTTCTTAGGTGCTATCGCATCATGTCCAACTCATAGCGACCCTATGCACAACAGAACAAAACACTCCCTGACACTGTGCCATGCCTGGCACTATTAGTGATTCTCTGCCATTCAAAGGTTTTCCAATGGTGGACTGTTTCAAGAGTGGGTTGCCAGGTCCTTCTCCCTAGCCTGTATCACCTGATATTCCCAGACAGTCTCAAATAAAATGCCAATCAAGAATAATATAGTGAATACTGTATTAATAGCTCTTTTTAAAGTGTGCAGTCTTCAAAAAAAGTTTTGGTGTCAAAGCTCCATCTGCAGAGTGTTCCAGTGATTTATGTTTGATTATGAAAGTGCATATATGGAAATTTTAGATAAATTATTCATATAATTGATTGTGATGAAGACATAATCACTTTGTGAACAGATTATTTTCCAGATATGTGACAAGTATTTATTTAGTACATTTAGTATTGTAGACACTGGGGAGGTTCCTGAATGAACCTTCTCCAGTTTGCAAAAAGAGTAAAATGAGAAGGACGATGAAGAAATCACAACTTTATAACCATCCCAACTCTAGCCATCAGGAGAGAGACATATTAAAGCTCAAAATACAGTCATATATTGCTTAACAATGAGAATATATCCTGATAAATGTGTCCTTAGGCGATTTTGACATTGTGCAGACCTCACAGATTATGCTTCAGCCTCCTGAATCACTGGGATTACAGGTGTGTGCCATCACACTCAGCCAAATCTTATTTTTTTAAATTGTGGCAAAATATATATTAACACAAAATTTACTATTTTACCCATTGTAAATCTACAATCCAGTGACACCCACACTCTTGTGCAACCAGTATTACCCTTATTCATTGCCAGGACTTTTCTCAATATCCCAAGTAGAAACTCTATTCTCATTAAGCAAAAACTCTCCATTCTCACCTCTGCCCCAACCTCAGATACTGTCTATTCTCCTCTGTCTCTCTGTGAATTTTCTTATTCTAAGTGGAATAAGAATAATATTCTAAGTGGAATCATACAGTATTGGTCCTTTTGTGTCTGGCTTATTGCTTTCCAGAGCCTCATTTTATAGATGAGGAAACATTAAAGAAGCAAGTGGCGAGCCCAGGAGATGAATGCAGGCAGCCTGGCTCCAGAGCCTGTGCTTTCTTAGGCTGTTTATCAACAGGTCTTGTGTTCACAGAGCCAATGACACTTATTCAAAACATGGACCAGCTGGATGGCACTGAGTACATCCTCAGAGGCTACCTACATAGAGTAAGACAACTTGAAATCCACATTCTTTTCCTGCATTGCAAAAGGAAGGGTTTTCCTTTGGGTTCTTGGGTCTGGTTAAAAGGGCAAACTTTTCCTTTTAACTGCAGACTCTCAGCTGATTGTTTCTGCAGTCTCCGTGGCTTGTCCATTGCTGTGACTGCTCTGCTCCTCTCCCAGAGACCGACTTCCTGGCACTTGCCCCAGAGCCACAACTTGGCTACCTCAGCAGGCCCTGTTGGGTAGAGCTCATCATCGCATCTGTACACTTTGCTCAAATGATCAGCCAGTGCACGGCCTCCTGTTGATGTGCAAACTGGAGCAACCCCTTTCAGAGCCAAAGAGGTCAGTCTGGCTCTGGTTCGAGCAGGAGAGTCTGGAAGGCAGACACCAACCTGTCTCATCCAAAGTGAATCCAAGGGCTGACGGAGGCAGAGTCTCTGCTCCTTCCTGTCTTCAAGCAGTTAAACCACAAAGGGCCTGACTCATCTCTCTCAAAACCCTGAATCCCAGCGTCTCAGGAAGCTGAGTGCCAAGAAAAGGTGGGTCACCATGGTTATCTTGGCTGGTATAACTTGGATGCAATGGCACTCTCCAGCATGGAGAATGCAGGAATACAATGTTACCATGAAGCCAGGAGCACACTTTTTAACTGGGGAATTTGCAAACCTAATGCCCCTTTTGTGCCATTCATGCAGCTTAAAATATTATCAATCCTCTGCCAGAAAACATTTTTTTTTCTGAAATATGATGCATTACAGTATCTTTCTGGTTGTATTCCCATCCAAGAAGAGAAACAATCTAACCAAAATACTGGTGTCTCCTTAATTATTACAGAATTTTGCTACTTAGACCTATCTATGCTTTTCTTCAATGTGATCTCTTCCATTCAAATGCTGTTTGTACTTGTCAGGACCCCCTTGGTTACAAGTAACAGAAAACTCAACTATCAGAGGCAAAACTGGGAATTCATTAATTCATATAAACTGTGACCTTAACTTCAGGACTGACGATATTGTGGTTCTCAACGCTGCCTCAGCATGTTGCTTCTCTCCCTGTGTTATTTGAGTCTTTTTTCTCATGTGTTGGCCTCGTTTTCATTTGGCTATGACCTCAAAGTGGAAAAAAAAAAGCAGGGGCTGGTAGTTCCAAGCTTGCATTGAACCAGTTTAATCCTTAACTGGTATTGTATTTCTGAGGTCACAAATGAGCCCAGGACACACATACCTGTACTTAGGTAAGACTAAAGTGCCCCATGTCTGGCACCCCCCTGGGGTCTATTTTGACCTCAATACCAATGAAAGGTTAACAATTCTTCCTCTTTACTTCTGATTGTTCCGTCAAAAGCCCTTTGGCTAATTCTTATTGAAAAGATCCAGCCATTTGCATATCCCCAAATAATCACTGTGGCCAGGTGAATGGGATAGGCTGACTGTCCAGTTCTGTGACTCCTTCTCACTAGTTGGTCAGTGGAGGGCTTGGCCCTTTGATTAACAGCCTCAGCATGATTACTAGCCAAGAAGAAGGGCTATTTCTCCATGGAAGGTCACTCTCTCATTCACACCATCATTATCCCTCAGCTGGAGCCCCATAATGGCCTCCAACTGGTGTCTTTATCTCCCCTTTTGCTCCATCTCAAAATATAAAACATGTCCTGTAACCCCCTCCTTAAGGCCCTTTAATGACAACTCATTGCTCTTAAAGTAACATCGACATGTTGAAAACTCCTGGACTTACTTCCCCCAGTTCAGCCCTCACAGCTGAACTCCAGATTCAAATCTCCAACAACCTCCTTGGACACATCTCATGGGCATCTCAAATTTACCCTGTCCAAAATGGATCTCTTGATTCTGAGTCCCCTGCCCTACCTTATACCCAAGCCTCACTTCCTTCGGTTGTACCCAAGAACTGGCATTGAGTATCTTAAGCAGAAGGAATGTACTGGAAGGCCTTGGGACTCAGAATTGATGAAAGGTTGGGGTCCCAGGCTTGAAGCACAGCAACTGCTTTGTAAAGGAAAAAAATTTGTTAAGAGGTTGTCCCTGGAGGGGATGAATTTATTCCTATTCAAGAATGAAATTTCAAGGAAGGAATATCCGATGGGACTACGTCAGACACCTGTTGCCTCTTGGCTTAACTGTAATCCATAAGAAACCATCATTCCCCAACAAGTACTAAGAGTGCTGTTAGGAAAATGGATACTAGCCATTCAAATACCAGACACACATCTTCTCTAGCCCTTGTTTTTCCCCAATTCAGTAGATAACTTCCCCATTCAACAAACTGCTCAAATCACAAAGCTAGATGGGAATCTGAATTCTTCCCCACCCCCTCCTCCACATCCAAAGTAGCAGCGAGTCCCTATAACTATACTTTGAAAAGGTATCTCAAAGATGTTTGTTCATTCTCTCTTACAATGCAGATGAACTTTGAAACTACCATAGGAGAAATAAGTGAGAGAAAAGGACAGATTCTCTGTGATATCACTCCTATCAGATACCTAGAATAGCCATAGAGATAGGAATGGAGGTTATTAGGGACTGGAGGCATATGGGGTTAGTATTTAATGGGTACAGAGTTTCAGTTAGGAGAGATGGGAAATTTCTGGAGATGGAATGTGATGTTGGATGCACAACACTGAATGAGTCTAATGCCTCTAAACTTTATCCTCAGAGGTCTTCGCCTAAGGATTAAAAGGCAGGGTTCATGCATTTGAGCATTGAGATTTTCCCTTTTCTCCCTGCAGCAGAGGTAGCTAGCTGGCTATCGAAGACTCACGCTCCCTTTCAGTTGTGTAGAGGTGTTGCCAACGTAGGCTGCTCTTGTGTCTGGGTGGGGTCGTGTGACAAGTTTTGGCCAGGAGGATCTGGAGAGTCATTTGTGTTACTTCTAGACTAAAGTGGTAAATATCTATGGTGCCTTTTTCAGGATCTCATGTTCTCAGTGTCCTTCAAGGCCACATTTGAAGGTGGCAGTGTCACAAGATGGAAGAAGGCTGGATTCCTGAGTTACCATTTGTAGGACAGCCACTTAACCAAACACATCTGAATCATACTTTGCATGAGCAAGAAATACACTGGGATGGTTTGTTACTGGGCTTGCATTTAGCCTACACTACACTGACTGACAAAATTCTATCATGCGCTCTCCAGCATCATTTCTGTCACCAAGGCCACATCTTCCAACTGCTGAGCCTTCTTCTTTGTTTCCAACTCTTGCATTCTAGTCACCAGTAACTATCAGTACATTCTGATTGCATGTTTGATCTATTTCAGATTGCAGAAGCTGGTAAAAATCTTCCCTGTCTTCATTTATGGCCTTAGTGATGGGTGTGTAAATCTGAATAGTCATAGTAACTGGCCTTCCAAACACCATGCTGGATATTAAAAATGTGGAGATAAATAAATCAAGTCCCTGAATTCAAGGACCTCACACTACAGGGGAAGAAATGGATGTATGTTTGCATATTTTTGTTACAACTTCTTCTTGTTTTTGTTAGGTGCTATCGAGTCGTGTCCGACTCGTAGCGACCCTTCTAGGGTTTTCAATGGCCCATTATTTTGGGATTGCATTGGGAGTGGATTGCCATGGGAGTGGATTGCCACATGCTTCTCCCATTTTTTCCGTGCTGGGAATCAAACCCAGGACCTCAGAGACTGCAAAGCAGCACTCTACCAACTGAGCTAAATCACAGCCCTATAGTTTGTTAAGTCCCACGTAATAGATACATACAGAGTATCTTAGGAGAGGAGAGTAAGTTGCCTGTCTGGGGATGGGAGTAGAAAGGGAAAGGATGATTAAAGGCCAGCTAGGTGACAGGTAGCGCAAGGAGAGGGGCATGAACCAAGGTGAAAACAGGGAAATCATGTTCATGGACATTTATGTGTGGTGAAGGGAAAAGAGAGTAAGGGGAAGAAATTCTGATTAGGATGTGCTGTTAGTGTGATTCTATTGGAGGAAAGTTGACTCAGCAGGAACAATTATAACAAAGCCTGAAATGTAATTAAAGCTCTAATTAAAATGAAGAGTCATCTTATGGGACCACAATACCTTTAACTCTTCAGGGAAAAATATTATGAAGACTCAGCTTTGAAGGTTTATTTTCGAGTAGTCTTTAAACTCTGATAAATGCTTGATTCAAATGGAGCATGACTCTACTTAAAGGGAACCAAACTGCTACTTCAGAGGCAGACAATTACATGTTTCCCACTTCCTGTGTACTTAGCAATTCTGCTTTTTATGGGATATCACCTGTTTGCTCTACTTCCCAGAGAGTTCCAATAGTAGGTGAACAAAAGGCCTTGTTAAATTCTACCCCTACTGGTCATATTACACTGAATCATAAAAGATGGCCAACTATTTTGTACCTAAAGGATGGCAAACTGCTAAGGGTTTCCCTAATACAACCACAATGAATTCCTCACTCCCTATACAAAGATTACATATCTTCATCCTTGGTGCAGCCCCTTCATAGAAGCAGTAGACTTTTCTGCTCCTTGACTGTGGGTTTTGCCATGGAATTTGCTTTGGACAATGACATATTACTAGATGTGTAAGCAGAGGCTTGAAATGTGCCTGTACAGTTGGACTTTTCTTGTGCTTCTGTATCACTACAGGGGAGAAGTCTACGTTCCCAGGTAGCCCCTGTCCTGGTCCCAATATGATGCTGGGTTCAGAATGACCGATGTTTTATCCTGCTTTAAGAGAAGGACCCAAGACATGGAATTCCTTTTCCATGTCTCAAGGTTGTCATCTGTGTGATGGCTGTGTCTGGGGAAGCCACTGTGGAACCATTACAAAAACTTGCCTTACAAAGACAGGCCATCATGCAGAGGATGTTGGCAAGGCAAGATGCGGTAACTACGTGTGCTGGTAATGCTACAGAGCTGCAGAAATTGCCAACTCTGAAACACTCTCCCTCTATGCTTCTTGCTATGTAAGATAATAAACATTCTCATTTTTAAGCCCCTTGAGTTTCCTATTACTAGCAGTTCGTAGCTTTGGACAGACCACTCAGCAATCAGACATGCCATGGCTTTTAATTGCTAGACATGATTAAGGTAATAAAGAGTCATAACGGAAAAATTGAATAATTATACAGATGGAATTCCTTATCAGCCTTAGTTAGAAGATGATGCTGGAAAAAGATGCTTTGAAGATTGGATTACCTCTGACTTCTTTTGGCCTGAACTAAGAATTTTGGTTCATCATCAAGTCCCATTTTGTGTTATTTGCACTCTTTTGAAGTACCATTTCCTTGATGGGAGGAAATAGGCCTAAGTGTATAGACGCTGTGTCATGTATTTATATATATACATATAAATATATTTATTTATATTTATATAAATATATATTTGTATATAATGTATATATACACATATATGTATATATACATATATACATATATACATATGTACATATACATATATGTTGTTGTTGTTGTTAGGTGCCGTCGAGTCGGTATCCGACTCATAGCGACCCTCATAGGGTTTTCAATGGCTGACTGTTTCGGGATTGCCTTGGGAGTGGATTGCCAGGTCCTTCTCCCATTTATGTGGTGCTGGGAATTGAACTCGGGACCTCAGAGACTGTAGCACAGCGCTCTACCAACTGAGCTAAATCCCAGCCCATATACATATATACATATGTATATATACATATGTATATATACATATGTATATATACATATATGTTTATATACATATATACAAATATATATATACTTGTATATATGTGTGTGTGTGTATGTATGTATGTGTGTGTATATCTATATATCTATATATCTATATATATGATCAGGGGCCTGTAAGTAAGGTTGATTCATTATTAATGTCCATAAATAGTGTTACCTTTCTCCTACAGTGGTGGCAGAGAGTGAGCGCAAGTCTTTAGGTTTCATCAGCCTCTAAGTTCAAGTATTGACTGTCTTGACCTGGAGCAAGTCACTTAATGTCCTGCAGCCTCAATCCTCTCATCTGTGAAATATGCCTAGCACATAACAGATGCTCTGTAAATAATCATTGTCTTCTTCCTCCCCAGCTCCTAGGAGAAAATGCATCTCTGATTACAAAGAGAACTAGGCTAAAAACTCATGAGTTTAAAATCTTGAAAAAGCACACACCTTATAGCTAAAGTCAGTAGTAATCATTTTCAAAAATCAAGAACAAGCCGGTGTGGTGGCATGTGCCTGTAATATCAACATTCAGCCAGTTGAGGCAAGAGGACCATGAGTTTGAGGCCACAGGCAGCCTGTGCAACCTAATGAGACTCTGACTCAAAGTGAAAAAAATATTTTAAAAAGGAAAGCTAGGAGTGCATCTCAGTGGTAGAGCGCTTGCACAGCATGATCAAGGCCCTGGGTTCAACACCGCAGTACTGCTCACTACCCCACCCCCCAAAAAAATCAAGAATAAGAGCCATCCTCCTAGAAGGGACTACATGTTCTTAGGAAGAAAGACAAGCTGTTAATAGAAGGCATTATTAAAACTTCCCTCTCCTCTGTCCCCTAACCTATGTATTTTTAATGTAAAATACATAGCAAGCAAACTATCTTTGAATATGTGAAGTTATTTTTAGATTCTTCTGCCATTCAAGCACAGGAGCTATATTTTTTTTCTCTCATGATTATTCTAAATGCCATTTACTCCCAGGATGTCATTCCATTAGGATGAGATTGCTTTTGGGTTGTCTGGAATTTGGTGATGCTAGTTCTCCCAGGCAGGGTGTTTATGTGTATGCATGTGGGTACACTGGCCTGCACATACACACACACACACACACACACACACACACACACGCACGCAGACGACTTCTTCTAAAGGTGAGAGTTCAAGGCTGTCTGAAGGAATTTAAGCTGTCTGGATCAAAATGAAATTTTCTGTTCCCTGGGGATGCCTGACATTGACTCCCATTCATTGTTTTGTGCTTTTCTTTTATTGCCCCAGCTGTGTCTAGAAATCAAGGGCTGCCTTTGGGAAGTATGACATGTTAGGCAGGTCATAATGTCAAGTAGGTAGTTCAATAGCTAGAATGGGAGGCCTCTGGATAAAAAACAGACCTGTGGTAGAATCATCAACTCATAGATATTTTGCAGAGGGAAAAATCAAGCGTAGATCACTTATCACACATTCACTGTGTGTCAATTACCACTCTAGGTGATGTCTGTATACAGCACTGAGAAAAATCCTAATGTCAAAGAATTTAAATTCTAGGGGAGACATGTGATGTATAAAGAAAGCAAGTAACAGGTACAGTCTAAGGACTCTCAGAAACAAAGGAAGCAGGGAAGAGGGCTAGAGAGTACGTATGGGGAGGGTTTCGCCATTTGTGTAGGATAGTTGGGAAATCCTTACCAGTGAATGTCAGAGAAAAAGACTTGAGGGGGTGACATGCAGCGACAAGAATTCGAAGCAGAAGGAACAGCCTATGCAAAGGCTTTGACAAGGGAACATGCCTGGCATGCTTGAGGAAAAGCCGAGGCCGGTGAGGCTGGAGGAGCAGGCGGAGGGGCTGTCGTCAATGGTATTAGGGATAGAGGGTGGTGCAGAGGGGAGAGGGGGCAGTTGTAGCAAGATTTGAGCTTTTATTCCTCATAGAGGCTGTTGACCAATTTTGAGCCATGAAGTGACATGATTAGACAGGTTAAAGAGACCCCTAGACACTCTTGTGGGAATAGATTGCAATACTAGAAGAAAAAGGGGCTTTGCAATAATCCAAATGAGACACCAGGGTGGTCTGGGCCAGGGTAGTGATGGTAGAGGTGGAGAGAAGTATTGATATCCTGGATTGTATTTTGAAGACAGATTCGACAGAATTTCTTGGCCTATCAGGTATGGGGTAAGGGAGAAGTAAAGGAGTCAAATATGATGTCAAGGCTTTTGGCTTCAGCAAGTGGAAGGATGGAGCTGCCATCAACCGGAATGGAAAAGACTATGACTGGAGTAGGATTTGTGGGGAAAAAGCAGAAGCTCAGTTTGGGATGAGTTTGAGACGCCTTTGCATACCTACTTGGGGCTCCAGGACAGGAAGCTGCAGGTGAGGGTCTGGAGTTCAAAGATTGTGACACAAATCACCCAACTGGGTGATTGGAGCACAGTATTATTTAGGAAGTAAAAATTTTCCTGCCTCATATCTCTGACTTCCACATTTTGTTCATAAACACTATATCAAAGAGAAAACTCCTGAGTCTGTGCTGGTCTGTAATACTATGCGGCTTCCACTTACCATAAAAGACTGCAGTTGCTCTAGAAATAATGAATGTAAGCACCCAGTTGGTTCTTTCAACCTCCACTTTATAAAGAGGATGACATAACTGTGGATGTAATGCCTTTTCCCACCTTCCTAAACAGTACCCAGCAAAAGGGTCACCAGCCTCACTCAGTGTTCCCTGTTCATTCTCTCTCGAACCCTTAAAACATATACCTTCTGCTAGGGGAATGGTTTCCTCCCTGAATTCCTGAAAACAGCTATTCTTCACTTCCTGCTTTCTCAACCAATCGTTTTGGTTTCTTCTCTTCTGGCCTAGAATAATCCTCCTCTTTGCCCTCTGCTATTTCCAATGCTTCTCTCTTCTCCCTAAGCCTTGGATGTACTTTTCCCCTGGGGACTCTATGTCCACACTCTTCTCTGGATATTGAGTCCTGGCTTCCTTGGACAAGGGGATAAGGAATTATGAAATCCTTCTAGCATTATATCATGCTGGGGGAACCCCAGGTGGTCCAAAGGCCACTAGGGGTTTGAGTGACTGAGGTGGTTGTAAGAGGCTTCTGTACTCCTATTCCCAGGGGGCGCTGTGCCCAGTAGGTTCTTGTTGTTGTTGTTGTTGTGCTGTCGAGTTGGTATCCAGCTCATAGAGACCCTACATACACCAGGGGAAACACTATTGTCAGTGCTTCTTTGCTGTTCATAGGGTTTTGGTTTTCAATGAGGGATTGATTTTTGGGATTGGGTTGCCAGGTCCTTCTCCCAAGCCTACAGGATCTGGTGTTCCCAGGTGGTCACCTATCCAAGTACTAACCAGGCCTGACCCTGCTTAGCTTCCAAGATCTGACAGGATCGGAAGCCACAGGGCTACAGCTGCAGGCATAGTAGGTTCTTACAGGTAGTAAAAGACTGCCAAGAGCCAATAAATGTCCATCATCCTGCTTGCAAAAAGCGTCTTGCTGGCATTGACTTCGGGGTACAGTTTTGTGGAAGGCCAGATCCTGGTTTTCAGGCTCTGAAGGTAATGCCTGAAGTTTGGGGAGACATACCTGAGGGCAGAGAGGAAGAGGTGGAAGAGGAGGCAACAGAGCCTTTTGTCTTCTGCCTCCTTCTGCCTGCCCAGCAGGGAGAGGTGCCATGGAGGGCTGAAGGCCCTTGGCGTCCGCTCCATTTTCATGCTTGCTGCTACCTCAAGAAGGCCCGTGTTTTTGAGGGTCAGCTCTAAACAGGAGGCACGCGCTCTTTCCTTACTGGCTCATTGGCTTTTGCATGACAAGTACATGCAATTAGTGGCAAGAACAACAGCTCAGGTGTAGCCAGAAGGCTTCTCCACTTGAGTTTCCCCTGCCCTTTTAGCTGACTCTTTCCTCGGCACTTGTGAGCCATCTGGGAAACGGGGCATGGACATAATCCCACCCTTTGTTCGATAACTAGCAGATACCCAGGTGAGACAAGCCAAGAGCACAGCCAATTCCCTTAAGGAGTATGGGGAGAGGCTCTGCCAGCGGGAGGGCAAAAGACAGGGACCCTGAGTATTGGCACCAGTGTAGCAAGCCAAGCTGGCATCTTCAGAGTCTGGCATGGGCTCTGGGCCTCTGGGCCTCTGACCCCCATCCTATTCCATCCTTCCTGAGGATTCATTCAGAGTGTTCGGATGAGTGCAGAAGGCTTTTTTATAGGCATCTGGGTTTAGCTTGGGAAGGGTTGCTGAAAAAAAAATTTCTGGAGTGGAAAGATCTTCAGAAATGTCCTTGTCCAATTTTCTATTTAGCTCTTCATCACAGGCCATATTTATGCAAGGAGGATTTTCCTAACACCTCGCAGCGCAGAGGGGTGTTGTGTGTATGAGTTGTCTGTGTGTCAAGGAGCTAGGATGTACAGGGGTCGGGTGGGGGGTAGGAGAGTGGCTTCAGCTTTAGCACTTTTAAACCTGGAGAAATTTCTGGAGTTACCAGCCAATTACACCAATCACCCAAGTACTAATACTGCTGAGATCCTGCAGAGAACTTCAGCAACACTCATTGTTTCCCCGGAAACAATAGAAATTTCTGATGGAAAATAGAAGGCAACTTATGGACACAACCTTTGCAAAAAATAGAAGTCTGGTTTTCATCTATGCTTCTTGAGCTGTGGCCAGTTTTTCCTTTTGTCTCTTTTATGGAATTTGGAAGGAAGAGCTAAAGGAAAACATGTAAATGGGAAGAAAGACTTCCTTCCCGAGGGCAGGGGAGTGAGGGAGTGAACTGGTTTTAAGGCAGCAAGTTTTGACTAGCTGCTTCCCCCCCGCACCACACTGGAGACCCCACACTGAGCTTGTTTTTAAGTGGGCCCCTGTGTTTTTCATCTTGCTTTCCGCTGGAACTGTCTGGACTTCTAAATTACAGGGGGAACAGCCTGGGAACAGAAAAGCTGCTCTCATCTGCTTTCTGGCCTGCCTCAGACTAGAGAAGCTGAGCGTCTTGAGGTTTCCAATGTGGCCTGTCAGAGCCTGCTGGTCTGAATAAGCCTGATGAGATTTGGAGAAAGGGCACAGGCACAGGAGTATTTACAAGCAGAGTAGAATCTTTAGCCCTTTCAGGTTCACGGGAATGTTACTGTCACTGCTGATAAATCAACGGCGCCATCTTTTCCATTACCTCAGCCCCTCACATAGGGAGTGTGATGTAATGGAAAGGACTCTGCAGCAGGGGTCAGAGGCCCTGGTCCTGGTTCTGATTCTGTATCCATGACCTCTGTAACCTGGAATGAGTCAGCTACATTGTCTTGGCTTTGTGTTATTGGTCAGTGGTCTAGGGCAGGAGAGAGGGAGATATTGAATGACTATTTTTTTTTCCTTTTTCTTTATTGTGGCAAAAAATACATACCATAAATGTTACTACCTTAACTATTAGGTATACAGTTCAGTAGTGTTAAGTATATTCACACTGCTGTGAAACAGATCTCCAGAACATTTTTATGTTGCAAATCTGAAACTTTATACCCATTAAACAATTTTCCTTTTCCCCTTCCCCAAGGCCCCTGGTTACTACCATATTTTATTTCTATGAATTTGATTATTTTAGATAACTCATATAAGACAAATCTTTCAGTATTTGCCTGTTAGTGACCACTTAACATAATGTCTTCAAGGTTTATCTGTATTTTAGGATGTGACGGGATTTCCTTACTTTTTAAGGCTAAATAATATTCAACTATCCATTTTTGTTTATCCATTTATTCATAGATGGGCATTTGAGTTGTTTCTGCCTCTTGGCTATTGTGGATTGCGCTACTATAAATATGTGTGTATACATGTCTGTTCAAATCCTTGTTTTCGCTATTTTTGGATATATACCCAGAGCTGGGGTTGCTGGATCATATGGCAGTTTTATTTTTAACTTTTTAGTAAGTCATAATACTGTTTCACGGTGATGAAATACTGCTTTCATAGTGGCAGCCTATTTTACATTCTCACTAATAATGCACAACATTCTCGATTTCTCTACATCCTTGCCAATATTTGTAACTTTCTGGGTTTTGTTTTTAGTTTTTGTATTCTTTTTTTTTTTTTTACATTCTTTTACTGAGACAGGGTCTCACTATATAGCCCAGGCTGGCCTCAAACTCTTGATCCTCCTCCCTCTGTCTCTTGAGTGGAGGAATTACAAGTATATGCCACCATGCCCAGCTATTTTCTACTTTTGTTTTGTTTTGCTTTATAGTGTTGTTGTTGTTAGGTGCTGTGGATTCGGTGTCTGACCAATAGTGACCCAACGTACAACAGGCAAAACACTACTGACATTGTGCCATCCCAGGCACTATTGTCAGTATTTCCCTGCTATTCATAGGGTTTTCAATGGCTGATTGGTTTTTGAGAGTGGGTTACCAGGTCTTTCTCCCAAGCCTACAGCACCCAGTATTCCCCAGTGATCTCCCACCCAAGTACTAACCAGGCTTGACTCTGCATATCTTCTGAGATCTGATGGAATCAGAGGCCACATTGGTATGGCTGCAGGCTTGCTTTAGATGGGCATCCTAATGGGTATGAGGTAATATATCATTGTACTTTTGATTTGCATTGCTCTGATGATTAGTGATGTTGAATATGTTGGCCATTTGTATATCATCTTTAGGAAAGTATCTGTTTAACCCCTATTTTGTCCTTCAATTGGGTTGATTATTTTGTTGTCAAGTTGTAAACAAGATGACTCCACTATCTTTCATCTGTGGCCCTAGAGTCTAATTACTTTCACTCAAAATTTTCATCTCTCTTTTCTTTCTTTCCAGAAATATATAATGGTTGATTGCCATAGGGTATGTTTGTGAGAAGCCAATGGCTGTGGCAGATTTTTTTTTTTTTTTTTTGAGAGTAGACTTTTAAATGACAGAAAGTGAAAGTGTGTTCTTGGGGTTAGATATAACTGGATGTCTGTGATCTGGGGAATGTGTGGAGTGGAAATCTTTTTCCTTCTGAAGCTAATACTTCTTCAGAATTGACTATATGTTCATCAATTTTCTAAGTGCTCTTTGTGTATGAACACACATATGCCGCACAACACTCTGATGAAGTAAGTACCAGGATTATCATGTTATAATGATGAAACTGATGCAGAGAGCAAATAACTTGCCTAAGGCAACAAAGCTAGTCAGTTGAGGTCAGAAGTCTGTTTGCCTCTTGTTCCTCTCATTCTTCACTGTGGCCTTGGTTAAAGACCTCTTTGGACTTTATCCTATTACCTAGCATCATCTCATGGGAGAAGGACATGGCAATCCACTCCTGAAGCAATCCTCAAACAATCAGCCATTGAAGACCCTACTAGAGTTGCTGTGAGTCGAACCCAACTTGACAGCACCTAACAACAACAGTATCATCTCCAGATGCTTTTTATCTTCCTCTCCTGCCTCCCTCCCCTCCACACCTTGCAGCTGTGGCCTCTGGAACCCTATTCCTACATTCTTAACACTTCCACTAAGTGGTTCCCCTGTTCCTGCCGACAACTGAAACCTTAGTCCCCAGTATGCTTCCTGTTGCTCTTTAACGCTTCTGCAGTGGAGAGGGTTCATGCTCACCTACCACCTGCCCCTGGGGACTGGGACTTGGGAATTAATATCTCCCTCGCTCTCCAAAGCTGCTGCTGAGCCATGCTCTTCCCTCTCCCATAAGGTTCGCTCTGGCTTTGAGCTTCGCACGTTATCCTATGTCAAACCTCTCAAGTATCAATCGGCCATCAATCTCCAACAGGCATGGAGGATTTTGGCCATAGGCCCACTGTGTTGCTCTTCCCCGAGTTTGGCCAGCTGTCAGCTGGACGGCCGCAGCGTACAGGCCAATGATCCTCCTGACCCACTGGCTCCTAATCTTTAGTTGCAGCCCCAGTGTTTTTCACTTGACCTCTGTTTTGCTATGCTGGTATTTCAACAGTCCTCCCTGGCTGCGTCATTACCTCGGAATTGCCCCATCCTGAAATCTCCAGCTCCAATGTCCTCCTAGTTTTCATTCCCTCACCCCACTACTTCATTAGTTAGCTGATGGTGGTGTCCAGCCAGATCCTCTAGCTTTACCATTATCAGAACTGTTTGCTCACTCTCCTCCTTCACAGTATTTATGCTGAGCCCCATCATTGTTTTTCCTCCCGTTTTGAAAAATGAAGCATCTTACCTTCCTCCAAAGTCAGTCTGTGTGCTCCACCCTTGTCTCCCCTCTGAGGTCCTTCTCTGTCAATCATTCCTCTGTGCCCTGTACCTTCCCCCTCGTCCTCTCTCCCTACAAATGTGCTCAACTCTCCATTCGCCATTCTTTCCTTGACTCTGCATCCCTACTATAGCTTCTGCCTACTTTTGCTCCTTCTCCAACTTCTACTTACTCTTTTCCTTTTAACCCTTTGGCCCACTGAAATTTAACTTCTGTCCATAAGGTATTTAGGCACACGTGAGGCTAGATGAGAAATTTGGGGGTAGCAAATGCTTGATTACTTCCACTGACTCAGTGGAGTAGACCAAATTAAGTTCTAAGAATGCAACCCAAAGGGATGGACAAGCTTGAGAAGCATGGTACTGTTTGCAGAGTGACTGATGGAGAAAGAGTGGAATCTTAATTGATGTTCAGCTTGCATGGTAACTGGAGCATTGAAGAAGCACTGGAGTTTTCCCCTCCTTTGCCTCTGTTCTTTGGAGCCCAATTTTCTTTGTACAGCATGAGATTAGACCAAATGATCGGCAAAACTCTTCCATCTTTAACCATCTTCGTGTAACAGAATTTCTCCTAGCAATGCCTTGTGTTTATAATTGCCTTGGAGACAAGCTTTTCAAAAATGGCTTACAGAAAGGCTTGTGTGCTTTCCACAGAGCATTCTAAACAAATGTCAACAAAATGTTTTAAAAGACATTGAATTCATTTCATAATAGCCTCTTACCTCATTGTATCTCCTCTCGAGTAAGTGAAACCAGTGTGTGTTTGGCGCCAGTGGTGATATGAGAATTACAGTTGTGATGTGGTTTTTATCCAAGTTAGAAATGTCCATTTCAAAGGGCTGTTCAGACTGAAACCCACCAATTTTGAGGAATAACTATGATTGAGTTAAATTTTGTACTAGAAAAGGCCAATGACTTTTAGACAGATGGGAGCTTTTGTGGATGGAGCTGGATAAAAAGAATATGAAAAGAATGCAGAATTCAATCAGGCAGTAAAGAGATTAGTTGAATCCAGCCTAGGCTGGAGGTTGCTGAATTCCATCTACCCAAATTAAGCTGCCCTAAAAAAAAAGGCCAGTATGTTTGCTATTTCAAGCATAGTTTTGCATGTTCTGACTCCAGAAGATTGTCTTTGTGATGTCGATATAAAATATGTAACTTATTTTAACCTTGGATGTTAAATTGAAAGGTTATAAAGATGTTGATTAAGTTTGTAAACTGAACTGGAATATTTAAGACAATTCCTTTTATGATATTCTAAAGTTTATTTGATTAAAGTTGCCTTAAGAGATCTTTAAATGCTGGAGAAGTTTTTGCTCGCTCTGATTATAAATTTGTCTTCTCAAGTATCTGAATATATTATAAATGAAGTTTAAATTTAAGACTTTAATTGATTAACTTTGTAAATGAGATTGGTTATTTAAGAGGTCTACTGTGCCAACTGGAATTTCTGGAAACTTTGTCAGAGAAAGTTTGAAAAAGTTTTTTGTTTGTTTTTAATTTAATTTTAGTTTTGTAATTAGAGATTTTAGTTTTGTAATTAGAGTTTCTGGTTTTGTAAATTAATTTGTAATTAATTTAGTCATAGTTTGGAGTGAAAGTAATGAAAACCAGGTTTTAAAATCTGTACCTTTAATACCTGAGTATTAATTTAAAAGTCAACTTACTGAAAATCCTTTTAATGAGAAAGCCACTCTCCCCCATGTAGGACCTAGGTATACCTATGGACAATCAAAGGATAAGCAAAGGTGCAACAGATAAAAATGTCCACATTATATGGTAAAGACAAGGCATCTGGCCCTGCAGAAAGGTTGGTACCCCAGGGATATATTGGCAGATAAAATAAGGGAGTATTGGAGTGTTCTAAGGATTGTAACCTAAAGTATTTCCTCCTATATTTTTGTAACCCAAATTTTTTAAAGAGTGTTCAAGTTTATATCTTTATCTTTGCATGTCTCTATAATGCAGGTAACAGGTCAGGATTAAAACTAGAACAAAGTAACATACAGTATTAGATGACACATTAACTCAGTGGAGAATATGATTGGTTTCTCAACAGCTAAAGTGCAATATATTACTGTAAAATGATTTTCTTATTTCAATTCTCCCAGAAACAGGGGACCAAAAAGTGGTAAGGAAAAAATAAGCAGATGTCCTTAAGTAGCCAATGTTGTTGTTGGGTACTGATGAGTTGGATCTGACTCATAGCCAACCTAAGTACAGCAAAATGAAACACTACCCAATACCATGCCATGCACATGATCTTTTTTATATTTGAGCTCAATGTTGCAGCCACTATGTTTCTTCTCATTTTGAGTCATGCCACACCAGCAAAAGGAGGTCCAAGGGGCTTTACTCCCTTCCTGTCATTAAGATTGATTCTACTTTGAGGAGACAACTGTTCCCCAGTAGTTTCTTAAATGCTTTCCAGCCTGGGGGCCTCATTTCCTGGCACTATATTTGGCAGTGCTTCTTTGCTATTCATAGGGTTTTCCATGGCTAATTGTTTCAGGGGCGGGATGTCAGGTCCTTCTCCCAAGCAGTCATAAGATCAAATCCAGGTTCATTTCTGGGTCTCTCAATTGCATTGGGCCCAATGGGGAAATAGCAGAAGCAATTGCTTTTAGGATGCCCCAGGTTCTTGTTCTCTTTCCCTCCTAAAAGTTATCCCTTTGTCTTTTCCACACATTAGATTCCAGACTCAGAGAAAATCTCATGATAGGTTGACATTTTCATGTGAATTTAAGTTGAAGGGGTAGTTTCTCTCTAAGTATTGTCTTTAGTTGTGAGATGGAAGGACTGGAACCAGCCTGTTCCTATGGAATGAATTAAGTGGCCACCATCTTCTGAGAATGTCATTGGAAGAGGTAAGATGTAGGTATGAAAGCACATGATTTTTACTTCTATCAAGAGATTTTTGTAAGAGAAAGACATGCTAATCATATGGTAATTACTCTGCAACAATCTTGGCAGATTCCATAGATGGCAGTCTTATGTATAGACAAGCAGTTCTGAAACCTGGCTAGTCATCATAATCACTTGAAGAGATTTTTTTTTTTTTTTTTTAATTTAAGCTTGACATCCCCATTCAAATTCTGACTCAGTCACTCAGGGTTGTGGTTCATGGTCTGCACCACTGGGAGAACAACTATTATAAAACCAGTGGTTACTATGCTTTAATGATTAATTAAAGAAGCAGGTACATAGTGAATACTCCATTTCTTTTTATTATAACATCACAGTTACAATGCTGAGGCACAGATTTCCTCCACTCTTATTTACATGCAAGCTGAAGCCCTAAGTATTATAGGTTCTAATGACAGGTTCTCCCACCCCCATCTAGTTCTCGTATATTTTTTCTTCTTCCCTTTTGCTTTTCTGTACCATTCTCACAGGCTGCCTCATGCTCTTTGTACTGGCTGACTGCCCATATTGTACTATATTCTTCAGAATGAGTGAAAAATGAATGCATCCCTATTAGTTTTGAGAACAAGGGGATAATTATGTATCTTTTGTGCATAGATTTGATTGTGGTAGAATGCTTCTCTCCACCTCATCAGCTCATTCTCAGTACACCCTGGAGGCAGGAGCTTGACTTAGAAATGTTAACAATATTGCCCAAAGTGACTTTCCTTGGAACTAATTTTAGTTTTCTTCATCACCAGCAAACATTGATTGAGTGCCTAGAGCAGGCAGGGCACCAAGACCAGCCTAGGCTGTCTCGAGCTTGCTAATTAGATCATGCTGCTCTTTCTGTGGTACACCCTGTCTTGTGGCATTGATTAAAATCAACACATTGAAATAAACCTTGAAATCTTTAGATCATGTCTTGTGATTTAAAATAAAAATATTGTATTTTATCCCACAAATGTTACAATCTGAAAAATATAAGAAAGCATAGAGAAGAAATTAAAGATCAGGATAACCAGAGACACTCACTGTTAGCATTTCCATGTATGTTCAACCTACTTTTTGTAAACTGCATACACTTGCAACATCCTTATGCTTTATAAACACAAATTTAACTATTGCAAGTTTATATATTATTTTATATTTTTCTACAGTGGTTGTAGCATGTACAATGGCTATATGGATCAGGGTTCTGTTGTTTAATTGGCTATAATTAATTTTTTTAACGAATCCCTGATTGTTGATTATATGGATTGTTTCCAGTCCCACTTTTAAGAACAAAACTATGTTATTTAGCCAAGTTATCCTTTAAACATCAAGGCTATAGGCAAAAAGCTTTAAACATGAAAGAAGTTAGAATACATGTAGTCATGACCTCTTCCTGAGAAATCTACTATAAATGTAGGCTAAATGTATAAATGTAGGATAAATGTATCCTACCAGGAGATGACTTGAAATCTCGGCAAAAGCATTGATTGTGAGCCCTGATAATATTTAATTGTAGGTCTAAGATTTAAACAAAGATGAGAATAAAGATGAAAGAATAGCATGCAAATATTATGCATTATGATAAATTAGAGATAACACAACTGAAAACACTGGAGAAGAGGAAAAGAAAGGGGAAAGTAAAATAAGACCACTAATTGATACCTAAGGGGCTGAGGTCATTTGGAAGAGCACCTGCTGTGCACTCTCTGAGGACCTGAGTTCAATCCCCGCACCGCAAAACTGGCAGAAGGATGTGGCAGTCCATTCCTGAAACAATTAGCCATTGAAAACTCTATAAGTGTCACTATGAGTAGGAGCTGACATTACAGCACCTAACAATTAATACATAGATAAAAAGCAGGAGTCACAAGGTAACTATTTAAAGGTAAAAAAAAAAAAATTTGTAGAAGTCAATGTAAGAACATTTTACTTTAAAAAATATTGATAGAAAGGTAACCTCTGTTACCTTAATACATACTAAATATTTAATAATAATAAAAAGGAGAGACATTTTATTATGTTTGAAAACATAAACATATTAAGTATAATCTACAAACTCATAGAAATAGCCACCTATGAAGATTGAAGGCAATAAGATTATAAAAGATAAGCACAGGAGTAAAATTTCTCAGAGTTTGACTTTTTATAGTTTTGAACTTTGAATCATGTAAAAATTATACATATTTAAACATTCAAATCAAATGAGAACAATGAAAATGGCAAACATTGAAATTGAATGTAAACAAACAAATGAGCCTAACTTCCTATCAAATGTATACCTACATGGGAAAGCGTTCCTACATGTTGTTGTTGTTGTTAGGTGCCGTCGAGTCGAGTCCGACTCATAGTGACCCTATGTACAGCAGATAGAAACACTTGCTGATTCTGTGCCAGGCAAACCATCTTATTTATGTTTAAGCCCAGTGTTGCAGACACTGTGTCAATCCATCTGGTGGAGGGTTTTCCTCTTTTGCGTTGACCTGCCACTCTGCCAAACATGATGTCCTTCTCCAGGGATTGTTCTCTCCTGACTACATGTCTGAAATATGTAAGACGCAGTTTGGCCATTTTTGCTTCCAAGGAGCACTCTGGTTGCACTTCTTCTAGGACAGATATGTTGGTTCTTTTGGCAGTCCATGGCATATTCAATAGATGTCTCCAGCACCACAATTCAAAAGCGTCAATTCTTTTTCTGTCTCTCTTGTGCTAAATCCCAGCCTGTTCCTACATAGCGAGCAGAATTAACTCAAGTAAAATTTTCATAGATCTTCAAAGGGCATACTCTATGAACAGAATTTTAAAGAGGTATTTATTTTGACTTAGTGTTGTGTGGTGGGCCTGGTAAGTACTACTGAGATTATGTTGTGTGTATTAAATCATATAACAAATGAGAGGATATCTTAAAGTTTTTGGTAACAAGTTCTCATTGCAGAAGATAAAATATAAAATGGGAAGAGAAGATTTCTGTGATACTGGATTCAAATAGGAGGAATGAGGATGAACTCATGAGTTCCTAACAAGGATTATTTGTGAGCTCTGTGCATTGGCAGGGTATAGAAACAGTGACATCCACTAGTAATGAGCATATCAAACTGTCAGGGCTTGGTTTCTAAATAGCATTCTTCATTGAAAAGAAATTGGGCTTCTTGGCAAAATTGCTGAATATAGGTCTGAGACAGGAAAAGTACAAGGTGAGCCTAGAATCCCATGTGCCAGAAAGTAAGGAAATACTCAAAGACCAATGAGACAAGTCACAATGATGCAGAAGCAAACTTACAGGAGCCTTTATGTAGACTTAGTTGAGTCAACCAGAGCATCTAGAGGAATAATGACAGTAATGAGAAAAGAAGAAAGGCTCTTCTTTATGAAAGAATGCCAAGAAATAAATGTAAAAAGCAGGATAGTAGAAAGCTGCCAGGCATGAGCCAACTACAGTGCATCTACCTTAACAGGATCCTGTATTTACAAAATATATAAAAAGATCATTTTGAGGACGAGTGGGAAAACTTTTTTAAAATCTGTGTTAGATGATATCAAATAAATATTAAATTTACTGAGTCTAGTAATTTTGGTAATGAGGTGAGTGTCCTTGTTATTAGGGGACAGAAACTAAAGTATTTAAAGGTGAAATGTCATAGTGTCTATAATCTGTTTGAATGGAACAGCAAAAAGAAATATATATCACAAGTTATCACTCAAATGTGGCAAATGTAGCAAAATGTTAGCAATTGGTAAATGTAGGTGAAGGTTATAGATAATTATTATATTTTAACTTTGACATTTTAAAAAATAAACTGGGGATCAAAACTGTTTCATTGTGGAAGAAGTAGAGTTCACATAAAGCAGTATAAGGTTACATCATCAACATTACTTAATCTCTAAGGAAATAATGGATCCAGGCAACCATCATCAATAACGGCTGAAACCATTAGGTGAAAAGTTGATAAGAAAGTGAATAAGGGTGGGACTAGGCTGAGAGAACCAGAACCTAATAATTGGCATAAAAAAATCTCTAAAAGAAGGACAAACAGCCCTTATGTGTCTTCTGATGCAATGTAATGGGAAGTACACAGAGCCATTATAAAGTATTCTTGCCAGAAACTAATTATCATGATAAAAATGATTCTGAATTCAATTGAGACTCTCTCTAACTACCAGTATCCTCACCTGGGTTTACTTGCTGTTTATGGAATCTGACTACTTTTTAAATGTCACTAAAAACGTACATCAAGTTGATTGACTTTTCCAAGCATAGAAGTGATACATTTCAACATTTACATTGAAACTAAGAGAAAAGTCAATTAGAGACATAGGTGAGTAACTGACTTCCTCCTTCCCTCTCCCTCCCCAAACACACAAGACTCCCTCCCACAGAAAACAAAAAAAGCTGTTAACTGAAGAACAAGACAAATAATAAGCATCCAGTTTCCAGAGGAAAAAGGAACATATCAAATAGCACAAGAAGGCTACAACTGGCTAACTCCAAAATATGAGAAATTCTATAGGACTAAATGACCTGATTTCTTCAACAAATCAGTGGCATAATAAAAACCGAAGAAATCATTATGGATGCACAGTGCCTTGAGAGAAATATCAGCTAAACCCAGTTTATAAAATTTGTGGATCCAGATTTAAACAAACTGTAAAAATTATTTTTGACCTTTTGCAATTGCATGTGAATAGATATTGGATGATATTTAGAAATTATTGCTAACTTGGATAGATAAAAGAATGACATTAGGGTAATGCTAACTTAAAAAATCCCTTCTGAATCTCACTATAAATCTGAGTGGAAAAAAGAGAGGAAAAAAAAAAAGGGAGAAGAAAGAAATTTTTCTTATTTTTTAGAGATTCAAATTGAAGCCTGTAAGAGTTGAATGCCAGGAGATATTTACACAACAATAACAAAAAAGGATGCCAGGAGACATTTATACAACAATAACAAAAAAGGATGGAGGGAATAAGTAAAGCAAGAACTGGGTAAAATATTGACAGTCACTTGATCTTAGCCAAAAGGCCAAGAAGTGATAAAATGTTAATTAAAAAACTAGGTAATAGATAAGTGGCACTTCATCATATTGTTCTTTTTATTTTTGTGAATGTTGGATAATTTGTATTATAATAAACTTTTCAAAAGATATAATGAAGTTTCCAGTAGATACATCTTTGTGTATCTTTCTGATTATTTACTAGAAAAAAATTCCTGGAATTGTGAAATCAAAGGTCATGCAGGTTTTCAAAACTTTTTATACCTATTGCTTAATTTAAGTAAATAAACTTTTAACCAAAATTACATAGTAGCTTCTTCAGACCTATTTAATTCTTATTTTAAAAAATGTCAAACATCAGTGAGCACATGGAAATGATTTTTGTTTTGTTATTTACCAAGTGAAAATGATGTGTCTCCCTTGGATAGTTATTAAAGGTCTTCCTCATTACTGCCTGTGGGCGCTCAGCTGGTTGCCTATTTGAGGAGCTTTTGTCAAATAACACTTCTGTTCATATTTGGAGTAAGAAGTTAAGCTGGGTTCCTGGGTTTTACTTTTGCAGTGAAGAGGATCTAGGGTTTTGTGTCTTAAACCACACAATGAGTCAAAGAGATTTCATTCCACAATATGAGAATCCCTGAACCGTGATTCTATGCCGAGGCAACCGGAGAAGACAGCACAGGTGGTGCTTATGCCTGGGGAAAGCAAAGGAATCAAAGGGCAGCCAGTGGGCAGGCAAAGAGAAGGTGGGGGATGGAGAGCCTCTGAAGGCAGAGTGTGATGGTCACAACTCTAAGGAGCAGGGACAGAGGAGAGAAGTGGTGTTTTCTGATCTCTCATGTTAATGATTTACCACCTTCAGTCAAGACAAGAGATATCTACGATTCTGACAAAAATTTCTGGACAATTTCCCTGCCTCCTACCATATGGCCCAGCTCCCCTGCCCTTCACCTTTAATCAGGGCTGGTCTTCTATCCAGGACTGAAATTGGCCTTTTGGAAAAGTGTCCCAGCTTTGTTCAGGCACTGTTTTTCAGTAAGCATTGGCAAAGTGAGAGTCCACATGCTTTGTTTAACAGCTTTGGAGTAAAAAGTGAGGAAAATGCATGCATGTTGGAAAATAGTTTTGCCACAAAACTGAGGTACAAAGATCCATGTGACTACTCAGTGATGATGAACTCAGTGATTTCGAAAGGTGCTTTCTACCTTACCAGGCATTGCATCATGGGACCCACATGTTAGATAGAGAAAGTTTTCATGGCATAAGGGGGCTGTAGATAATCCCAAATATTCCCATCTGTTATCCGATTGTTCTTCCCTCATTGCACTAGAGGTTGACTCCCTAACTTTTTAACTTTATAAGGAAACTGGTCTGCTGGAGGAGTGCTCACAGAAGCTTTGGTGTCCCTACAGATAAGGTGTTGAGTGTAAGAAAATCAGACTGTAGTGGCTCCAATCTCAAACCCTCCAAAATACCTGGCACCTTAAAGCAGTATAGGTATTTTGTGTTTACTTGAGAGCTCTGAAGTTTGGCTTTTCTTGGAGTTATCAAAGCACGAATTATTTTCACCAGTTGCTTCAACATCAAATGTGGAAACACATTGACTTGAATTCAAGATGCTGGGTGAAACAAATGGAAACCAACAAAAGACAGCTTCAATACAAACTAACAGAAGAAAGGAGTGAAGAAAGGAGTGAAGGAGAGAAGGAAGGAATTTATGGATAGTTTTCTCATAAAGATCAAGGCTACATGTATGCATGAGCCTCAGGAAGGACTGGGGATTAAGGAAATGGAAGGCTAGGAAACTCACTCTTTGGCTCAATTCTATTTCTTTGTTTTTCAGTAGGAGATGTTTCTCAGTTTTCGTGTTTTAAGTACAGCCACCTTGAGAGAGTGTCTTAATATCTTAGTGTCAATCTTATCGGCCAAGCTTGAATTGGATGTTAATTTTGGTCCAATTGATGATGAGCACAGAGGAGAGTACATATTACAAACACAGGCACCATGCCCCGTGTCCAAAGAAGGAAAGGTGGTAGTAGGCAGGGCAGGTGTCACCTACCCATTTGAGGTAGTATTATCATCTAGATGTCATTACCTACCATTCTAGGTTATTATTTTTAATTTGCCAATTATGTATTAAATATCTATGGTGAGCATGGTTTTGAGTGAGGTGCTATGAAAACACAAAGAGGAGGTAGACACAGTCCATCAATTTGAGAAAATGGAGCATAAATGTATTAGAAATTAAATAGCACTCCAAGGTATTCAGCAGAAATGACTATAGTGAAAAACTTACACAATTCAGTTTACAGAGGATCAAAGTATATCTTAGGAGTCATCTGGACAAGTCTTCCTCTCAACCCGAGACTCCCTGCTACAATATTGGTGACATGCAGGGTTTTCCAGCCTCTGCTTGAATAAATTCAGAATGCTTTGTGAGGCTGAGAGCCTTTAAGATTGTTGCATACTGTTAACTATTAGTCTGATCTCCATTATGTTAAAATAAAATGACCCTCTTCATAATTTCTGATCATCAATCTTACTTTTGAATATTCTTTACACATGATGCCTGTCCAATATTTGATAGCTTTGATGCCTTTCTCCCTCCCTCCCCTGCCCCAAAGAGTTGATTGTCCTCAACCATGAACCTTCTAAAATTCTTCAGTGGTTACTTAGGAGACTGGTTAGATTTCTCTTGAACCTTGCTTTCCTCATTTGAATGCATTATCTATGCTCTTCTTCAATTTGAGAGCACCCTTTAGACAGTAGATGGGGTCTGCCCTGTGCAGACTATCAAGGGAATTCAGTGAGACGTTTCTCAGGTAGTACACAGAAGGATAGATGGTTTTTGTAGATAGTGGGTCTGGAGCTTCCAGAAAACTAGGCTTTAGGTTTTGTTTTAAATCAGACTTCTATCCAAATGATAGCCAATCTCATCCTGGCTCTCAAAATGCAGTTCATAAACTACCCGTATCTATGTAAATTAACAGATTATTTGTTAAAAATGAAGTATGAGTGCTCCTACCATTCAAACAAAGTCTCTTGGCATGGAGTCTCAGAATCTACATTTTAACTAAATTCTATAATGTTTCCTACATACACTGAAATTTCAGAACTCTATATGATGGTGAAGAATGCAAAATTTTCCAACTTTTAGCTATGGGATCATGGGCAATTTACTTGGCTTCTTGAGCTTCAGTTTCCTGATCTACAAAATAAGGATAATAATTTTTCAGAGGACTGTTGGGGATTTTTAAAATAATATTTCCCAGCTAGGGTCCCTCATAACAGCCTGAGGGGCTGACCCCTAGTTGACCCCAGGGCTCATCTCACTCACTCAGAACAGCCCCTCCCATCGAGTGAGCAAAGATGGCCCCCAGCCAGCTTGACCAGCCTTAACCACCTTAATTTTGATTGGCTCCCGTCACCACCTTGCAGGTAATAACTGTCTCCACTTGGCAATTATGTCCGTTTGCCCCCTGTGCCTGCCAGCTGTGTGCCCTGATTGGCTGAACCCCACCATGTGACCCCTCCAGGACCCTATAAAAGCAGGGCTCCTGGACCCCATATCACTCCTTTGATCCTCACCTCTCTGACCATCTCCTGAACCTCATCACCTGGACCAGCGCTCCCTACTCCAGCAAGACCATCTAGCAAGCTGGCGAGATCAAGCCCAGGGGTCCCGAAGAGCCAAAGGCATCTAGCAAGCCACGAAGAGCCTCCCAACTCCTCCCATCCTTGGGAAGGAGGGGGGTAAAGAAGGTGAGCCTCGAGAGTCAAGACCATCGGACCTCAACTGAACACCAGCGGCTGTGGCTGTGCCTTTCAGGCTGAGCTGTACCAGCACTTAGCCTGCAGCATTCTATGCTGCAGGCCTAGAGCCAGCACTTGAAGGGATAGAGCCTTGCTCTATAGGGGCTGCTTGCTCCTTGCTCTCCATAAGGGGAGCACCCCAATAAACCTTCCCTGTCCTTCTCCAACCATCTGAAGGTCTCCCAAGGTCCTTCTTTCCCAACACCGGCCACGTTTTATGTTGTGGGTTTGGCCCTAACTTTAGCCGGGCTAGAGCTAAAACCCCGACAGAGGACTACTTAAAATGATAATGAATGTATAGAACAAACTGTTGGCTCTTTACCCATCTGTCATTTCCCAGCAAGTCATCCTCTTCATTGCCAGTGTTTCTGGGATGGGGTGGTCACTATTCCACATGTCCAAGGAAGATGAGCCATGAGTCAGTCATGGGCAGTCTAAGATGATAATGGCATGTTCTTTCTCCTTGTTATTGATTGGTTTAGGTATATACATTTGTGTGTATGTATGTGTATATGTATATGCATATATATACATATACATATGTGTATATATGTGTATATGTATATATATGTATATTGTTGTTGTTGTTAGGTGCCATCGAGTCGGTATCCTACTCATAGCGACCCTCATAGGGTTTTCAATGGCTGACTGCTTTGGGATTGCCTTGGGAGTGGATTGCCAGGTCCTTCTCCCATTTTTGTGGTGCTGGGAATTGAACTCAGGACCTCAGAGACTGCAATGCAGCACTCTACCAACTGAGCTAAATCCCAGCCCATATATGTATATACACATACATATATATGTGTATATGTATATATGTGTATGTATATGTGTATGTGTATATGTATATGCATATATATATCCATATACATACACACACACGTGTGCAATGCAGCACTCTACCAACTGAGCTAAATCCCAGCCCATATATGTATATACACATACATATATATGTGTATATGTATATATGTGTATGTATATGTGTATGTGTATATGTATATGCATATATATATCCATATACATACACACACACATATATACAGCTGTGTGTGTGTGTGTGTGTGTGTGTGTGTGTGTATGATTTGATCCTGGATAATGAGATATGAGGGGACAGTTGTAGGAATCTTCTGGGTAACATTTTTTCTAATCTATAGAAAGAGATATGTGATGTTCTCACTCATATGTGGGAGTTGAATCAAAATTATAAGAAGGAAAAATCCTATTCAAAGGTCGGATCAAAATAAAACGAAAATAATTTTTTAAAAAGCTAAGAATGGTGTCAACATAAATGGTCTAGAAAATGCATGCAATTGTTGTGACAAGATAATAACAAAGTTCACCACAGGAAAAGTTTCTATCTTAAACAGAACTGGAACTCAAGTACATATAGAAAAATATTACCAAGTAAATGATAGAGAAAACTTAGATGGGGGGGGGAAGCATGCAAGAGGATAAGGGGGCACCTATATGAATAATGTACATCAAAATGCATATATGGAAATGCCACAGTGAAAAGTATGTCAGAATGAATCACATTAAGGTGTACATTAAAAATGTCCAATGGAAAAAAAAAGAGAGAGATGTGGGACATATACTTTGCCAGATGTTGAAATATCTGGGTGGGATCATTGCAGCCAATGTGCAATCACAAGTAGAAATGGTGTTCACACACTGAGAATGACAGAGTTGAGTGATGGAGCTTCCATTGTGTGTTAGGCGGCTCAATCAACCAGCTCTGGAAGGAGCCTCTGCCTCACCTATTGTTATGTGACACAGAAAACATTTATTGTTTAACCTTTATCCTTAAGCTTGAGTTAGCTACTCTTGCAGCTGAAAATATTTAAAGAATATAGTGTATAAACCCCTTAGCATAATGCCAAACATAAAATCTTGGCATTATCACTTTCTTCTTCTTCTTCTTCTTCTTCTTCTTCTTCTTCTTCTTCTTCTTCTTCTTCTTCTTCTTCTTCTTCTTCTCCTCCTCCTCCTCCTCCTCCCTTTTCTTCTTCTTCTTCTTCTTCGAAATATTAGACTTCTTTTCTATTAAATTTAGGGGAGGGATTATAATGCCAATCCTGTTACAAAACACATCTGCTGAAAAATATATGATGAAATATTTGGTTTCCACTTTTTGTTTAAGCCTAATGAGGTTATGGTGATTCTATTATACAGCGAGTATACATTCTCCTTCTGAGCCTTGAGTTTGTCATAGATTTGATAAAATTTTCAGTCATTTAAATTGTCACTTAAATTTGGCCCCCCGAAAAGATTATTATAATTTGAAAAGGAGGAAAGAGGACTTCTACATCTGAAGAGGAAAAATACTATAGCTGAGAATTATTCAAGGAAAAAGCTCAATTTTACCACTTGTCATGGCTGGTTCCATGGTGAGCATTATATAAAGGTATTTGGAGGGCAGCTTGAGGAGTGTATGGAATTGAAAATTATCTGGTAAATCCCAGGATGTTTTTTAGCCTGATGAGGCATCTGATGCAGTCAGCTGAAGTTAGGTACCCTGCCCAAGGTCATTCAAGGATGGCATGACCAAAGAGGGATTAGAATTCACAGTCACAGCGCCTAAAATTCTTGTGCGTGACTGGACTTTGCTACGTGATATTACTCGGGGGCAACATTAATTATTGTGGCAGTAATATTTCCAGAGAACAAGGGGAGGGACAATGGTAGAGTCATTGACTCAGAATGATAAAACTAGAAAGAAGTCTTAGAGATCATCTGGCCCAATGCTTTCTTTTTACAGAGGAGGAAATTGACATCCGTAGAACTGAATGACTTATCCAAGGTCATATGGCCAAAAAATGGCAAAGAGAATATGAGGACTCCTGTCTTACAATGCTCAGCTTTGTGCTTTTTCTCTGTTTAATTTCTGCTGAATTTATTTAAAAATACTCTTTCTAGAACTTTCTGACATAAAAGTCCCAAATATTTGGCAAAACTATAGACTGACTTCCCCCACATTCTCTTATTAGATATATTGCTTACTTTTTATTTTTCTACTATATCTAGTTTCAACTAGAATTTTTGAATTCCCAGAAGACATGCTAGGCAGGTCCTTACTTTTGTGGCTGATTTTCAAGACATATTTGTGAAGTATGTCTATAATGTAAAGAGGCTCATTCTTTTATGGGTCTCGAAACCAGTATTATTACTTTATGTCCAAATTACATATATAGAAATTGTGAAGAAGAATATCTTGACTGAATGGTCAATATAGAGTACCAATTATATGTTAAGAGTGACCTTGACATAAAATACTTTATTTATCATTTTTATCTTTATTTTAAAACCCTGAGAAAGCCAGTGTTACTATGGCTATCTTACAGATGAAGAAATTGGGCTCAGGGTAAAACTTATAGAGCTAGAATTAGAAGTCAAGGCCATTTGAATTGAGTTTGTTGATAGATTTCAAAAGAAGAGAGAATGAGAATTCTAATGGGTTTAAGAATACAGAGAAATAATTTGAGTCCTAATGCATAGACCACAGTGGACAATGTGGGGAGGAGGGTGAACTGGGTCATTTGCACAGGTAGTGAGGGTACTGAATTCTAGGAAAGGTGATCACCAGAATCCAGAGGGTTGTCTATTTCATGATGTTGCCTGAAGCTGGCCCTGCTTCTGAAAACCTACCAAAAAATATGTTTGATTTAGGAGGAACATGGCACTACCTACCAGCAATGAAAGATGCCAACTAGAGGTTGAGGTTTTCAGACTGACATTTTACTTGCAAAGGGAATTTTACTCTTGAATTCTGTGTCATGGGAGAGAAATTGCCTCTTTTTGCCAATTTTGCCAATTTTGCCAGATGATATAGTGCAGAGGTTTAAATTGCCAATTTTGACAGATGATATAGAGCAGGGGTTTAAAGCATGGGCTATGGATTTAGACTTGGTCTGTCAAGTCCCAGGACACTAGTAACTAGCTATGTGACCTTGGATCAATGTTTTTCATCTCTCAATTCTTTTCTCTAAAATGGGATAATAATGGCCCTTACCTTATAGCTTTATTGTGAGGGTTCAATGAAATGATATATTTACAACACTGGGCACAAAGCCAGGTGCTCAGTAAATCAATGCTCATAGCTTTATCATCATCTGTGTTGTTATTTTGGTGGCCCTGTGTGAATGATCAGAAGAGCCAGGCTCTACTTTTTCACTTCCTCTGCAGATTTGCATCGCCATTTTCTTCAGCAGGTCATATGCATTTTCTGGACTTTTGTGTCACCATTGAATGTCAAAACAAAAGTGTTTCCCGTGCATGCATCATTACTTCATAAGGCAATAGGAAAACACAGAAATAGAATTCCTGGCTCCCATCCTGGACTAGGTGCTACCACCACCTATGATGCTTTGGTGAAAATAGGTTGTCTCTGAGCCAGATTTGAAACCAAACTGCCCTCTTCCTAAAAATGGCTGCAAGTTCCATTGACTCACTCCTACTGGTGGGATTTTAATTTATGGAAGTGACTGAATAACTACATGGAGAAGCTAATGCTATTGAAAGAAGAACTTATTACTTACAAAACAAAACAAAAACCCTAGTTTTCTGGAAGTCTCAGTACCACTGTTTACAAAAGCCATCCATCCAAGGTGTGCTTTTAGGAATTAGCCAGTTCTGGTAAGAGGGTCTCTTTCTGAATCCCAAAGGCCTCCAACATGTTGTAACATCATAAGGTACAGAAACAAAAAACACAATTAATACAGCCACTCATCTGGGTCCACACTCATTCTCTGTGCTTCTAACCCTCAAGTTTCTCAGAAATAAATTAACTCAAAAGTATCAAGAATTTTTAGTTGGGCTTGGTGGCATATGCCTATAATCCCACCACTTAGGAGGCAAAGGCAGGAGGATCAATGCAAGTTCAAGGCCAGCCTGGATACACAGTGAGACCCTGTCTCAAAAAAAGGGGGGGGGCAGTAGCACACACCTGTAATCCCAGTGGCTTGGGAGATGGAGGCAGGAGGATCACAAGTTCGAGACCAGAGGCAGTCTGCATAATTTAGTGAGACCCTGTCTCAAAAATTAAAATAAAAATGGGCTGGGGGTGCACCTCAGTGGTCCAGCACTTGCAAAGCATGTAGGCACGAGGCCCTGGGTTCAACCCCCAGTACCACACACACACACACACACACAAAAAAAAAAAACCCACAATGAGACTCCTTTTTGTATGGGGGGGATTGAACCCAGGGCTTCACACATGCTAGGCAATTGCTCTACCACTGACCTGCACCCACAGCCTCTTTTTAGTTTTTATTTTGAGACAAGAGCTTGCTAAATTACACAGGCTGCCTCTGGCCCTGAACCTTTGACCCTCCTGCCTCAGCTTCCCCAGTCACTAGGATTACAAGTGTGTGCCATGGTATCTGCTTGGTATCAAGATTAAGTGCACAGGTTGAGTAGTTTTGAGTAGAAAAGCAAGATAACTTGCATGCTATTCTAAAAATAGCTTCATATTATTCCTCAGCTTCTATGGCATCACAAAGTTTACAATCCGTTTATAGCCTGCATAAATAAAAGTAATGACAAAGAAAAAAGTTATGAGAAAACCTACTGCAACTTCCAGCACTAGTAGCACTACTAGGTGACCAATCAATTTATACCAGTGCTGCAGCTGTCACTGGTTTAGAATCTTTGATTTG
The DNA here is from genome assembly GCA_007922755.1 of Pedetes capensis. Classification (NCBI taxonomy): domain Eukaryota; kingdom Metazoa; phylum Chordata; class Mammalia; order Rodentia; family Pedetidae; genus Pedetes; species Pedetes capensis. The sequence continues at coordinate 202,630 of VMDO01000875.1, forward strand.
CCATTCTATAAAGAAGTCTATATTATAACTGCAGACTTCACCACATAAAAGCAAATAACACCCAACTCCCACCCACACCAAGTGCATTCATGATGTGAATTATTCACTGTATCTGATTTTCTTGTAGGGCAACTATTTTTGTAGCAGGTGTAAAAGATTTAACAGGCTGAATTGATTTTCATGGTACAGTGTTTTACAGCTACTTTGACTTGTTAACTGATGCACATATTTCTGAGACATGAGCATATTATAGCATTTTGGTTTGTGCTTACCCACACTCATAGCCAAAAAACCCACAAAACTTAAGCTTTGCTCTGGTTTTATTGTCATAGACTTGAGGCACTTTTCCCACAACTTACCTCGCATGAACTAATAGGCATCTTATTGATAGAGGTCGTTGGACTTTAGATACAGTAAAATAAATCCTGAGACCACAGTCTTAGAAAGTTTGCATTTATTATCAAAACTGTGTCAGAGCACTTTCATTCTAGTTATATTCATGCTAGTTACATTCATTGCTTTGAACTCTGCTATTTGATCTCTTATAGTATTTATTGAACACTTACTAGACTGTAAGTTCTTCAAGGATCTGTTCATACTATCTTTATATCCTTCTCAAGCAGTAAGGTGTATCAGGTACATATTGGAAGCAAAAATGAATGCTTGATTAGGTCATTGTTTTACTGCAATTGAGTTAGTCAACTTTCCATTACTATGACAGAATATCTGAGATGATCAACTTTTTTTTTAAAAAAAGGAAGGGTTTTGGGGGTACACAGTTCTGGAGGTTTCAGTCGATGGCTGGTTGACTCCACTGCTCTTGCACCTGTGGTGAGGCAGCATGTCATGGTGGGAGTGCCTGGTGGAGAAAGCCTTCACCTCCTGGTCAGAAGCCAAAAAGAGACAAGTACAAGTTGAGAGCCATGGCTCACGTCTGTAATTCCAGCGACTCGGGAGGCAGAGGCAGGAGTATTGCAGGTTCAAGGCCAGATGCAGGCTGTGTGACTTCATGAGATCCTATCTCAACTTAAAAAAATAATAATAAAGGGGCTGAGGGTGCAGCTTAGTGGTAGAGCACTTGCAAAGTATGTGCAAGGTCCTGGGTTCAGCTCCCAAGTACTGCAAAATTAAAAAAAAAAAAAAAAAAGAAAAGAAAGAAAGAAAGGACAGAAACAGACTGACATCCCATAAACCCCATTGAGGTCATGACTCCAATAACCTAAAACCTCCCACAGGGCCTAACCTCTTTAAAACACCAAGGTGAAGACAAAGCCTTCAACACATGGGCCCTTGAGGCAACTTCCAGATCCATAGGTGTATTCTGTGGTTCACCCAAGGTCACAAAGGGTCCATGTGGTGGCACTGAATGAATGAATGAAGAATGCAGTTCCTTCTATTCTAGAGTTCCTTGGTTTTCACTATTACTTACTATCACCTACTTACTGATAAATAAGTGAATTCACTAAAGAGTTTAAAATCAGGCGTACATATTTTTGCTGAGATTATTGAGTATTCCACTAAGACAGCTTGTTCCCACCAATGCTTATCATCATAACAACACCCACTGTGTGAACACCCACAGGCAGACAGCTGGACTTCCCACCACATTTGGGAAGTGTCTTTGTTATCAGAACAAAAATTACTAAAATTATGTACTTCACAGATTTTGTCTTGAGGTGGTCATGCTTTTCAATCGTTACTATCCTCGGGTATTTTCAAATGTTTAATGATATTGTTGTTGTTGTTAGGTGTCGTCAAGTCGGTATCCAACTCATAGCGACCCTAATAGGGTTTTCAATGGCTGACTGTTTCAGGATTGGCTTGGGAGTGGATTGCCAGGCCCTTCTCCCATTTTTGGGGTGCTGGGAATTGAACTCAGGACCTCAGAAACTGCAGCGCAGCGCTCTACCCACTGAGCTAAATCCCAGCCCGTTTAATGATATAGTCTGTTGTTACTGACTTTTTCGTTGGAAAGTGCAATTGGGTGAAATATGTGGACCATAGGACCTCTTGTCCTGCCTAAGATATCTCCAATCAAAAAAAAGTTGGAGAGCTACTGATCTAGACCTGAGTTTCTCATGCCATGATCCATGCGATCCACTGTAGGTACAGTATAAACAATTCATTGCTACTAACAACTGAAATCTCCCACATGTCTGTCAGCTTGGCACACTGTGGGGGCTTGTATGTTGCTGTGATGCTGAAAGCTATGCCACTGATATCTCAGATACCAACAGGGCTACCCATGATGGACAGATTTCAGCTGAGTTTTCAGGCTAAGACTAGAGAGAAGGATCTGGCAGCCTATTCCCAAAACAATTAGCCATAGAAAACCCCATCAATAACAGAGAAGCACTGTCAAATACAGTGCAAGAAAATGAGCCACTCAGACTTGAAGGCATTCAAGAAATGACTGGGGAACAGTTGGGTCCTCAAAGTAGACTCAAATGATGGGAATAGAGTAAAGCTCCTGGGACCTCCTTTTGTTGGTGTGGCATGACTCAAGAAGAAATATGGTGGCTGCAACATTGGGATCAAGCATAAAAAGACTGTGTGCATGGCATGGTATTGGATATTGTTTCATTTTGCTGTACTTAGAGTTGCTATGAGCCAGATCAACTTGACAGCACCTAACAACAGCAACAACAATTGAAATATCATTTGTGAATGATTTCCATTTTTGTACAAATTCCTAAAGACTCAAGATTTCTCCTATAATAATGTTATTCTTATTCACTTACTCCTCATGTTATCTGCAGATATACTAAATCCTACCTAACTCTTCAGTCTACCTGGTATTTATCATTTCTTTCACATACTTAAAATAGACCAAACAGCCAAGGGTCAGAGATGTCAAGCAACTTACCAACGGTCAAATGAAACGTTCAGAACTTGAACTTGGTTCTTTAGTCTTCATGCTGAGATCTCCATTGCATTGTTATGTTTTTTAAAAAACATGCAGAATTTGGTGATTAATGAAGCTGAGTATATTTTCTTTGAAATACCACATTACATGATGATCTATGCTTAAATGTTGGTTCCCCAAACAAAATATTTCTATGGGTTTTTGTTTTCACCATATTGGCCCACTAACCCCTGGCATCTTGTGAGTAGGAGGACTTCTTATGCATTATCTGAATAATGTACCATCAACTCGAGTAGTTCCTCCATGTACAAGTTGATTCAAATTAATTATGGAAGAAATAAACCTATACTATGTCAAGTGCTAATATTGACCATAGTTGCCCATTAGAAAACAGGTCTTCCTGACAAGGAGAACACTTCCAGTTACCTAGTGATGTTTCTTACTCATTTGGACTAACAATGTTGTCAGTTTAAATACAAAACATGATGTAGGGACTTTTCTGGGAACTATAAGGGAAATCAAATCTGTCTTCTTTCTGGAGATGCTAAGAGGGTAAGAAGAAAGTTAAGAGTTGGTAGACATCATTTTGTCATAAAAAGGGAAGTACTACCTGAGGATAGAGGCAAACATCTTCATTTCAAATGAGATTTCTTTGCTTCTTAGCAGCTCTGAAGATTCTTCTCTGAGAAGAGCAGAGCTGTGATGTTATTTGAGAACCTATAACCACCCATACAGGAAGTGAGAATGCCTCTCTCTAGATGTTTTAGTTATATAAAACAATTCATTATGATCAGAATTTATTTTACTGAATATTAAATTTCTCTTTGCTTGAGACAATTAGAATTGGGATATTGTAACTTGAGTATCTTTCATCTGACTCCTTATTGGGTCTTCCCAGCAGAATATTATAGCATCTGACAAAAGGGGAAGAACAAAAAGAATCTGTACCCCTAATTGCCAAGAGAAAAAATTTTAATGATGGAATTTTAATTTTAATTTGGATGAAGGAAACATCCAAAGTACGTGAATTGGTGATACAGAAGACTTTGCTCTTTTTGTTCTGGAATAAATAGAATAGAATAAAAATCCACCACAACCATATCTAATCCGAGCCTTACCTTCCAAAAGTTTTGTTCAGGCAAAGCCTACATTAAAAGATATCTTCCAGAAAAAATACATGAATTTGACTCCATTAAAATTAAAAACTTTTGAACATCAAAAGACAGTATCAACAGAGTTGATGTGCCATCTAGGAAGTGGAGAAAATTTTTCCAAATCATTTAAAATGACTAACCAGCATATGAAAAAAGGACCAATACAGAATATGTAAAGAACTCCTACAACTCAACAACAAAACTAATAATCTGATTTTAAATTGGCAAAGGACTTGAATAGGTATTCTCCAAAAGAAAACATACAAATGATCAAAAAGCACATAAAGATGCTCGGCAACACTAAACATTGGAGAAATGCAAATCAAGACAACAATGTAATACCAATGCACACCCTTTAGAATGACTATTAATAAAAACCAACAAGCAAACAAAGAACACTAACAACCACACACACACACACCCCCACACCCACACACACACCCCAGAAAAGAATGGTGACCATAGGCAGATACTGGGATCTTGTGCACTTTCGGTGGGAGTGTTCAGCCATACTACCCTGGCATCCGATCTCACCTGATCTCGGAAGCTAACCAGGATGGGGCCTGGTTGGTCCTTGGATGAAAGACCTTCTGGGAATACTAGGTGCTGTAGTCTTTGGAAAAGGACCTGGCAGCCCAGTCCTGAAACAATCAGCCATCAAAAACCCTATGAATAGCAGAGAAGCATTAACAATAGTGCCAGGCATGGCAACAGTGTCGGGAGTTTTTCGTTCTGTTGTACATAGGGTCACTATGAGTTGAAGCTGACTTGATGGCACCTAGCAACAACTGTGGAAAGTAGCCTGATGGCTTCTTAAAAACTGAAAGAGATTTACCATATAAGCCAGCAATCTCACTTCTGGCTATGTACCCGAAAGAATTGAAAGCAGGGACTTAAACAGATAGTCTTACACCCATATTTAGAGCAGAATTCTTCCTAACAGCCAAAGGAGAGAAGCAACTCAAGTGTCTATTGATTCATGAGCCAATTAAAAAAATCTGAGTATGTACATACAATGGAATACATTTGGCCTTTATAAAGAAGGAAACTGACTCATGCTCCACCATGAATGAACCTTGAGAACACTGTTAAATAAAATAAGGCAGTCACAAAAGATGAATACTGTATGATTCCACATATATGAGGTATCTAGAGTACTGAAATTCACAGAGAAAGAAAGTAGGGTGGTAGTTTCCCAGGGCTGGGGAAGGAGGAATTGGGGAGCTATTGTTGAATGGGTACAGAGTTCCTCTTTAGGGTTCTGAAAAAATTAGGGAGATAATAGTAATGGTTGCACAACAATGTGATTATAGTTAATGTCACTGAACTGCAAACTTAAAAATAGAAAATTTTAAAGTAGAAAATTTTAAAATAGAAAATTTTATATATACTTTACCACAACAAAAAAGAAAATAAATGATATTTTCCAAAAGAATGGAAAATGGAAAGGAGGGGGGACGATTGGTCGTGATGATTCACATATGTTGGCAAAACTTAAATTCAACTAAATAAAATAATTGGGTCATTTGCAAGTATGGATCCTGACTGCATGAATGTCCTTCTCTCCTTCCCTCCCTCCCTTCCTTCAGCCTATCTTTCCTTCTCTCCCTCTCCCTCCCTTCCTCCTTTCCTTCTTTCCTTCCTTCCTTTTCTTCCTGTTATTCATTCCTTCTTTTTTTTCTTCCTTTTTTTTTTTTTGTACAGGGTCTTTCTATGTAGAAATTGCTATGTAGCCCTGGCTGTCCTAGAACTCATGATCTTCCTGCCTCAGCCTCCCAAGTGCTGACTTAGATTAGAAGTGTGTGCCATGATAGCTAGTCAGCTTTCATCCTTCAATAAAGGCTGGGAAGGAAATAACAAACATTTTGTGTTCTGGTGGACCCTACCTTTTTTTTTTTTTTTTTTTTTTTGCATCTTCATGAACTATAGCACAAAAAGTAAAGACTGCTTTTATTCTTAACATAAAAATAGTTTTACAATTTACTTAATTTAACTGTCCACACTGTTCATTTCCCTCTAATGTTCCTAATGCAGGCAAGTTAAGCATGATGGTCAGTGGTTCTGGAAGGCTATTGTTCATTCTTCCAGAAGATCCATTCTTAGCCCTCACCTGTTGTGTTCTCTTCTCAAGGAGAAGGTGACTGTGGACTGCATCACCTGGACTCCATCACTCTGGCTCCTAGCGTGGCATGATCATTAAGAAGTAGCAGGAGATCAGCAAGTGGGAGGAGAGCAGTCTAGATATTTCTCTGGCTACTCTGGCTTCACCATGGTTTTGGCATGGCTGGTTTCCTCTATCTTCCATCACAGAGCCTATAGGGTAGCTCCACTCCCTTGACTATAGCTTTCTCTGTACCCTAGAAATGCCAGTCCCTGACCTATTCAAGCCTATGAAGGTAACAGCTCCTCATTGTTGCTAGTTGCTGGGTGCTTCTTAATCCCTTGTTGGTTCCTTAACCATAAGCAAATTCTCAGTATAGTCTTTTCATTACACTCTTTTCAGTCAACTGTTTGGTCATGCCATTCATTTCTTCCAAGACTCTGACTTTTCCAATCACTCATATGCCAACAATGCATAGATTTTTCTCATGATCTTACTTCCCTCCTAAGTAATGGCCCAGAGAGAAGAGGTTAAGGGACCCAATTGTTATTGATGACTCAATACCTCTATCTGTTAAGTTTACTGAGTGTATGTAAAGCATCTAGCACAGTGCCTGGCTCACAGTAAGCCATCAATAATAGTTGTTATTGCTATATTATTGTCTTAATAGCCAGAGAATCTCAACTGTTATTTCTATTTACTCATTAAAGAGAGTAACTTTATTTCGCTGCTGCTATTTTATTTCATTCTTACTGAAGGCTTTGTTCATGTCAGGCTTCATCTCATTTAATCAAAATTTAGAGCAGGGCTATGAAGTGAGTATTACAAATGTATTAGCCCTTTCTTAGAGATGGGGTTGCCAAAACTTAGAAAGGAGAAGCCATTTTCACAAGGTCATACAGAGTGTATAATGGTGCTGAGATTTGAATATAGGCTGCTGGCTCCAGGACCTGTGTTCTTATCAAGACATCTGTAGCCAGGTAGGATAAACAGATATGCTCCCTATGTTCCTGGAGCTGGAAACAGGCATTAGGCAAATGATTACAAATATGATATATCTTTCCAGGAAGACCTAATCTCATCCAGAGAAAGTGGCATTTAAGCTGAGAACTGAGAGAATGAGCTAGACACAAGGGATGTTGGTCAGACCTCACTCTTGTAGGCGTAGAAGCAAGTCAGGTAGAGCTATGTCTTATCTTGGACTCCCCACAGTAGTCCCTACTATCTTGCCCTATGTAAAGCCTACTATATATAGATCTTTCTTGACTGTTGAAATAAAGAATGAATTTTCTCCCTCTTGATGACTGCATCTGATAGAAACCTTCCTTAATAATTGTTTGCAAATCAGTCTTCACAGTGACACATTCTTCTCTCAGTTACCTGTAAGTGACACCCATTAATTTCAATAGAAGAGATGTGTATTTACTTGAAGGAAGAATTTGGTTGACGGTATGTTATGTAACAATTAATGACAATTCTAGCCCATTCAAATGCTCATTTAGTATGCATAATCATTATTTAAGTAGATTACATTCCACATGAATTAGAGGTTATGGAGTTGAAGTCACCTCTGTCTTCGTTATACATTCTTATCTTGTTCTCCAACTACTTTTTTTCTCAGGTTAATACCAGGTTATCATTAATTTTTCTGACATCTAGTTTTCCAGGTTTTTTAAATAAGAACTACAGCTCAATGAGTTTCTATTTTTAAGATGGAGGTCCCTTCTGAATTAAGTTATAGGAGAGAAAAATGTTGCTGAATATTGCTTTCTGAAGATCCTTCCAAACTGGAAGGATTGTCATCCTAAACGGTTCACCTGGGGTCTGTCTGGGGCCAACTCCTGGGATCTGTTTTGGCTTGTGCATCTATTCTATATTTTCTTAGCACCAGGTCATGAAGGAAATGTCTCTTGTTGGGTTTGGATCTGTGAATTATCTGAGTATCCCTCTGCAGGCTACAAAGCATTTAAAAAAAATAAACATGTAAATGTTTAGTGGCTGGAAGCTGCAGGCTATAGGCTGAGAAGTATTAAAACAAAAGCCTTTAACAGAACTTTCTAATAATGCTCTTATCCACCTCTTACTCCTACTTCAATTGCCTTTTATTTCTTTTTTCTTTTTCTCTTACCTCGTTTCCTCAGATTGTATGATGGGAAACATTTTAAATAAAAAGTTTGGAAATTGAAGTTTCGGATACAGTTGTCTTGATCTTGGTACCAGAGAAAAGTCACTGGATTTTTCTTAGGCCTGATTCCTTCTTTTATCCAATGGATATTTGCTGAAAACCTACCATTAGCATTATTTTACTTGGGATTGAGAAATGAAAATATACACAGTCCTTGCTTGCCTGGAGCTGACATTTCAGTAGGAAAATGAGATCTGATCACAAAGAGACAGGAACCCAACCTTGTGATATGAAGTCAGGCTCATTTGTGTATGAATCTGTGGTTTCTTTGTCTATGAAATTGGTATGGGTTGTGCATTCTATACCTCCCAGGCATTAAAGCATAATGTAAAATGCAGCATATGCAAAGAATTTGTAATAGCCAACATGACTTTTAAAAAGACAATGCAGTCAGAGGACTTCTGCCAATCTGATTTTCAGGCTTACTATAAGAGCTATTATAATTAAGACAGTATGGTAGTGGCATAAGAAATGACATATGGATTAATGTAACAGAATTGAGAGTCCAGAAATAGACCCAAATTTACATGGTCAATAGAGTTTTGATAAACTGCCAATGTAAAATAAAGTTATTGTTGTTGTTAGGTGCCATGGAGTCGGGTCCAACTCATAGCGACCCTCACAGGGTTTTCAATGGCTGATTGTTGCAGGATTGCTTTGGGAGTGGACTGCCAGGTCCTTGTCCAGTTTTGCAGTGTGGGGGATCGAACCAAATGCCTCAGAGAGTGCATCGTGGCACTCTATCAACTGAGCTAAACCCCAGCCCCCAAATAGTTAGTCTTTAATAAATCATGCCAGAGTAAATGGATATCTGTATTAGGAAAGATATTCTGACCTTTTCCTCACAATATGTACAAAATTCAACTCAAAACAGATCATAGGCCCACATCCAAAAACTAATATCATAAATCTTCTAGAATAACATAGAGGAGAAAATATTCATGACCTTGTGTTAGATAAAATTTCCTACATAGAACACAAAAAATATGATCCACAAAAGAAAAAAAGCCTTACAATAAGACTTTATAAAGATTAAAAGCATTAGCTTGTCAAAGGACACAATTAAGAAAATGAAAAGGTAAGCCATTAATTAAGAGAAAATATCTGACAAAGGACTTGTATCCAGATAATATAAATTTATCTTTCAAAGCAAAATAAGAAAACAATCCAATAATAAAGTGAGAGAAGTATTTGAATAAAGACTGAGCAAGTCTGAAAATATATAAAAGGTCGAAAGGCACATGAAAAGATGGTCAGCTTCATTGGGAATGAGAGAAACACAGCTTCAATCACAATGGGACACTACAATTCTCACACTAGAACAGCTAAGATTAAAAAGCCATGAGCCGAGTGTGATGGTGCACACACCTGTAATCCTAGCACTCAGAAGGCTGACGCAGGATTGATGCTAGTTTGAGGCCAGCCTGGACTACATAGCAAGACCCTGTCTCAAAAAACAATAGCAAAAAAACCAAAAAAACAAAAAAGCCAATACCAAAACAACAAAACCAACCAACCAAATAAACAAAAATGATGTACAATAAACCGGGCATAGTGGATGGTGGTGCACACCTGTAATTCCAGCACTCGGGAGACTGAGGTAGGAGAATCCTGAGTTTGAGACCAGTCTGGGCTATAAGAAAAATTAGTTTATAAAATGTTAAACATACACTTTCCATTGTTGTTGTTGTTGTTGTTGTTGTTGTTGTTGTTAGGTGCTGTCCAGTCGGTATCCAACTCATAGTGACTCTCATAGGGTTTTCAATGGCTGACTGTTTCGGGATTGCCTTGGGAGTGGACTGCCAGGCCCTTCTCCCATTTTTGCGGTGCTGGGAATTGAACTCGCATCCTCAGAGACTGCAGCGCAGCACTCTACCAACTGAGCTAGAATTCTATTCTTAGATATTACCTAAGAGAAATGAAAATACTTGTCCACTGAAAGATATGAATATTTATAGTGTCATTATTTTGTAATAGCACCACATAGGAAACCATGCAAATGTCCATCAACTGATGAATCAAATAGGTGATGAACAATGAAATATAAACAACTAAAAGGAAGAGACAACTGATATCACAACACAGATGAATTTCAAAAGCATCTTAGTAAATGAAAGACTCTGGGGAAAAAATCTCATATATTACTGTATTCCATTTACATGACATTGTATGTGAAAATTCTTTAAAAAGGAAAACCATAGGGACAAAAAGCAGATCAGTAGTTTTCTGGGGCTAGGAGTAAGGATAAGAATTGACTGAAAAAGAACCCAAGAAAAATTTTAGGGTGGGGGCAGAGTTCCAAAATATGACTGTGGTAGTAATTGCATAATTGTATGCAGTTACTGAAACTCATTTAGACTTCAAATTGATGAAGTTTTCTGTATGTAAGTTACACCTCAACAATGCTATAAGAAATATGAACCCAGAATTAAAGTGTGGTATTTATAGAAAGCAATTCTACAAAGCAATATTTCGCAGCTACAAAGAGCAATGGGGGAATTTCCAAGGTTCATCCAGGAGAAACTTCCATTCATAATTATTGTTGTTGTTAGGTGCTGTCTAGTCAAGTCCAACTCATAGCAACCCTTATAGGGCTTTCAATGGCTGATCGTTTCAGGATTGTTTTGGGGGTGGGCTGCCAGGTCTGTCTCCCATTTTTGTGGTGTTAGGGTTCAAGCCCAGAGCTTCAGAGAGCACAGAGGATCACTCTACCAACTGAGCTAAACCTCAGCCCTTTCCATTCATAACAGAGTCCCAGAAATCTAGCCATGTGGTACCTGCTCTTGGGACATCCTATCTGGCAGCACAGGCTGAGTGCCAGGTGCCAGAAATAGGTTTCTTATCGCCTACACAGAATCCTTGTCACACAGAGGCCACAGGCTATGACTTCATTGCTTTATCTGGTGAGATAAATCCTGAAGGGTTTCTCCTCATCTGCCCCCTGGAGCCTCGAGGTGTGAGGGGAGAAATTGTGTGGTAGTCCAGCCTTCCAGCTGGGGTTTGACTCACTGACATGTAATGTGTTCTCTTAACTTTGGAATTTCCGCAGCCCAATAGCCACTTACACTGGTTCTTCTTGGAACTGTGTATTTTCTAGTTTCCTTTGACAGCACTGTCACTGCACGTTCTGTCTAGGCTTTTGATGTTCCCTGGGGTGCAGGTTTCTCCAGGTCTTTAACAACACAAGCAGTGAAGAGTCAGGGTTCACTTCTCTTAGGAGACTCTAGGAACCTGGGCTCATCTTCCCCTCTCCTGTCCCTCCATACCACCCTCTGGTTGCTCACTTTTCTTCCTTCTCAGCATTCTGTTAGCTACAACCTCTCCTGCACGACATTGCTGATGAACACGACTGACTTCTCCCTCAAACTCTCCCTATCTGAACAAGAATCAGACATTCACTCAAGGCTTCCTTTCACATCCTTAGAATCATAAGGCCATAAATTATTTAACTCCAAAAAGACTATAGAAAATCTAGATCCCTATTTTCCAAAATGTCTTCCTCAGAACTGAAGGATGCAAATAGGTGCTCAGTGGGAAATGGATCCCATTGCCAAATACATTTAGAAAATGCCAATTAAACAGGTTTCTATATACTGTGTACTCCAAGAAGGCTCAGTAATCAGACTCTAACAATGAGTATCGTGACATTGAGTGGGGGTTGGTGAATGTGGGGATGTCGTATGAGTGTTTGATCAGAGAAACACCTTCTTCTTTCATATTATAGAGCAGTAATAGGAATGTGTCAAATAGAAATAACTAATTTGTCATATATATTGAGACAGGGTCTTGCTATGTAGCTCAGGCTGGCATTTAATTTGTCATTCCTGCCTCTGCCCCCTGAGTGCCAGGATTACAAATGTGTGCCACCATACCTTGCTCAAATCATAGCTTTAAGTTCACATATAATTTTAAATGTTCTAGTAGTCATATTTTTATTAGTATTTCATTTATACATGTTAGTGTGGTACAGAGTAATAAGTTAGTTCATATATCCATTATGTGCCTGCCAAATCAGTATTGCTTACACTTCCATCTTCCTAACATATTACAAAATATAATATACAAAAATACAAATACAAATACAAAATACAAAACTACAAATATAATAACAAAATAGAGCAAAAAGAGAAGAAAAAAAAGAAAAAGTAAGAATCTTAATTAGCATGTAATGACAGTTGTATGCAGCCATGGCTTATGGGTTATATCCTGATTTTTTTCCTTTCCTTTTTCTTATTTTTTAAACATATGTTTACCGAGTTGCATCCTGTATTTTGTGTTCTTTTCTCTCGCCTTTGTTCTTCTATGTTGTCCACTCGCCACCCCCACCTTCCCCATCATCTGCTGCCTTCTATTAGTCCCCTCCCTCTTCATATTGGGTTCACTTGTAGTTTCCATTTTTAGATAATTATGATTGTACATATATACACATATATATTTGTTGTTGTTGTTAGGTGTTGCCAAGTTGGGTCCAACTGATAGTGAACCTCATAGGGTTTTCAATGGCTGGTTGTTTAGGGATTGCTTTGGGAGTGGATTGTGACATTCTTGTCTATATATTATATATATATATATTATAATGTGTATATAATGTATATAATACATATATATAATTTTATGTATTTGAGGTATTTTTCCTTTGAGGTATATTTAGCTCCCACATATGAGTGAAAACATGTAATATTTCTCTTTTTGAGTCTGGGTTATTTTACTTAAAATGATGCTCTCTAGTTTTATTCATTTTGCTGCAAATGACATTAATTTCATTCTTTTTTACTGCTGAATAATATTCCATTGTTTATATATACCACTATTTTTTAATCCAGTTCTCTGTTGATGGACATCTGGGTGGATTCCATACCCTTGCAATGGTGAAGAGTGCTGCATTAAATATGGAGGTGCAGATGACTCTGTGGTATAATGACTTATTTTCCTTTGGGTATATTCCTAGGAGTGGTGTAGCTGGATCACCTGGGAGTTCCACTTTTAGTTTTCTAAGGTACTTCCATGTTGATTTCCAAAGTGTAGTAGCCACATTTTTAAAAGTGAAAAGAAACTACTATTATTTTAGCATATAAAATGACTTATTTTAATATTAATCAAATAAAGATTATTAAGGTGCTACATTGTATTTTTCTATGTACTACTTTAACAATTCTTCCTTTTGAAGCACTTGTCATCATTCCCATCGTCATTTTTGAAAATGTGCCCCTAACCTCACTGCCAGTGATCAGCAGCCCAGGTGGCAAGTTGCTCCATATGAATGCAGGTCTAGAAGGCTGGCCACTCCAGGAAACATTGTTTAGGAAATGCCCATCTAGATTCACCCTTGGCTGATAAAGTTGCAAGGCCCTGAAAATTTGCTGTGATCCTCCTGAGTTACAGGCCCAGTTAACAGCAGACATGAGACCAGCACACAGGTTTCCTGACCCTCACTGGGCTGGTTTTTCCACCATACCATGACTCAAGCACAGATCTTTTCCTTTATAGAAGGAAAAATTCAACCTCCTTCCTTTTCCCTATACAAGAACCTTCTTCTATTCCTTCTAAATTGAACTAGAAAGGGGATTTGCATAGGGACAAAGAGGGGCTGAGTTTGCAGTGACTTTCCATAGTGATCCATGCTACTGTGTACCTCTTGGAATCTCTACACTGTCTTTCTTGAGATTTGCACTACTTTCACAGACTGTTTCTTGTTCATATGAGGGACTATTTCAGGCCACAGTGCATGACAATCCCTAAAAATAGAATTATGATGGCCCTTGGGCACTTGGGCCCTGGAGTGAGGAGACCAAAGAATTTTCTATTTATCATCCATTCAACAAATTCTAACTGAACACCCACTGTATGCCAGACCCTGTTGTTGACGTTGGGGACACATTGAACAAACCAAGTTCTTGATTTCCGGAGCATAGATTCTAGGAGACAAAGTGCATATATGTAAACATAAGGTATATCAGATAGGAATAGGTTATTGAAAGAAGATAAAATAAGGGAGAGGGGGAGTAAAGAATTGGGGTAGATTGAGGAGCAATGGATTCCTTTATTTTCTAATTGTGGTTCTTACTGATGGAAAGAGAACTGATTGGAGGAAAGCATTTTCAGCCTACACAGTCATCCCTAGGTGTGTATAGGGAATGTTACAAATTGGTATAGTATTTGCAAATAACCTACACATGCCCTCCCATGTACTTTAAACTATCTCTAAATTACTTATGATATGTTACACTGAAGTGTTGTATTGTATATAATATGTACTGTACTGTTTGGAGAACAAAGACAAGAAAAAAGGTTCTATATGTTCAGTAAAATACTATTTTTAAAAGAATATTTTCTATCTTCAGTTGAACTTGTGAACACAGAACTTGTGCATGCAGAGGGCTGATTGTATATATTCATATATGTGTACAAACACACATCTACAGCCGTACTACCCTGACATCTGATCCCAATTTATCAGAGAAGCTAAGCAGGGTTGGCCTGGTTAGTCCTTAATGGAAGACCACCTGGGAATAACAGGTGCTATAAGCTTGGGAGAAGGACCCAGCAGCCCACTCTTGAAACAATCAGCCATTGAAAACCCTATGAATAGCAGAGAGGCACTGACATAGTGCTAGGCATGGCACAGTGTTGGAGAGTGTTTTGTCTATTGTACATAAGGTTGCATGAGTTGGATCCAACTCAATGGTACATAAAAGCAACAACAAACACACAGAGATTTTTTTCTTACCTATTATTATGCTTAAGTGCTTTCAACACTTTTGTGAACATGTAGATCCTTTTACGTAAATAATGAGAATATTTGTTAATAAAAGCACGTTCTGTTCACTAGGCACTATGCTGAGTACATAGCATGGGTTCAACCATTTAATGAAAAAGAGAGCCTCTGCTCTCTGAATGTTCCTATTCCAAGTCTCTATAGGTAAGAGGTGTCACAAGCAAAATTTGTCACAATGAGCTGGCCATTTATTAAAATCAGTCTTCATTCAAATATCTCTTAATGTTTTCCTTGAGCTTTTACCTTGGCTAGCCAATAGCCTCACAGATTGTCGGATATTTATAACATGAAGCTGTACAATTAAAATGAGAGCAGTCAGATTGAAAAAGGAGGGAAGCACAATTTGCTAAACTTTTAGGATTTAATGAAGTTAGTGAAAGTGACACAGGAAAGTTATTAGAATTACTTGTAAAGACTTTAGCAAATGAGGATTTGATATGATTCAACCTGTTCACACTAGAATAAAAGGATAGGAACTATGACAAGTGCTTCAAAGGAAGGATTTGACATTAAAAGAAGAGAAAAGGTGCTTAGAAACTTGATTAAACCTCAGAATAGTTTTTTGAAATGCATATTCTATTAAAATACAGAGTCAAATGTGAAGTATCAAATGTTATATAAGCCAGACATAAATCTGTAAATCCCAGAATTTGAGAGGTTGAGGAGACCTAGAGTTTGAGGCTAGGTGAGCTGCATAGAGAGAAATTGGCTCAAAAACAAACAAACAAACAAACAAATAAGCCAAATAACCTCCTAGCAACCACAAAAAAGAATTAGATATAGTGCTATATATAATGTTACTTGAAATTTTTAACAAAAATCTTCTAAATAATTTATTGGTTTTTTTTCCCCAGAGAATAACTATACAATTGAACCATTAAACCAAATTTGGTTAAATGTAAAATAATTTTATAAACTTTACAATTTTTAGTTCATTATTTCAAGAAAATGTCCCATTGACACCTATTTTTCCAATGATATTTTGGTGCATTTATTTTAAGTGTCTTTCCCAGATACTGATTGCCCTTGAATAACAGGAAATACTTTCTAGGTGATATTAGTAGCTTTACTTTCCAGCTAAAGAAGCTGAGATATGAAGAATTTAAGTAATTTGCTCAAGGTCATATAGCTAGTCAGAGGTGGAAACTAACTGTAACTTAGCCAAACTGCATGCAGACCACATCTGCACTGCACAACACTGCCTCCTAGAGGGATCACACTTATTTATTCTCCATAAAACTAACAGCCTTGTATAAAAAGATTGCACCTAACAACAACAACAACAAGTGCCCATTTCTTGTGGACCTCACAAGAATGATTCTGCATTAGATAGCTCAGGGTGGTTTTGAGTGGCAAATAAGCACATTGTCTATTGTCGCGCCATCATATTTTACATAGTCTAAAAGTTTTGAAGTCTAAACATCCCAACTACTAGTTAAAGTCTATAATCTTTGGGTTTTCTTAATTCCTACAGGACATATCAGGAAAGTTAAACATGTGTGTTATAAATGTTGATTATCTAATTGCCTTACCTTATAGTTCAGCCAGAAGGCAGACACACACATGTACATGCACACACACACACACACACACACACACACACACACACCCCTCAGCTCAACTCACAATGACATACTGTTTTTGTACATCTTTCAAGCAGAGGAAAGATAATGGCCATGTATGATTTCAGACAAGACTGCTGATTTGCAGTCTCTTCAGGAAATTGTAGTGTTTCCAAAGACAATATTCATAGTCAAAATAGATTAAGTCTGAAGCCAAAGTGATGACCACAGTCAAAGTTAATGATACTGTGTGTCGGGTTGGAAACAACTGGAAGATAACTAAGTTATCATAGCAGACAGTCTACCCTATAATCTTCCTTTGTTTTTGTGTCCCTGTCACCCATGGAATTGAAAAAATAACGTTTTCTGTTTGAGTGCTTTGTATTTGTAGATGGGTCAGAAAAATTATTCACTCTGATGAAGTGGAAATCAGGGGAGGAGAAGCAAGGCAATCCTACAACATTCTCCAGGATACCAGGAGGTGTGTGGGGGGGGAATGCTTCTCTCTGGTAGCTAAGGCCAAGTTACCAGAGCTGACAAAATAGACAGGAAAGTAAGGCTTCTTTAATAGAGATGGAAGCTCTCAAAGTTAGTAGATTACCAGAAGTTCATTTGTGGATATATATCTAAAAGAATTGTAGGAAGGAACTCAAAGAGATGCTTGTTCACCCATGTTTGTAGCAGTGTTACTCACAATAGTCAATAAGTGAAGATACTCCAAGTGTCCATCAACAGACAAATAGAGAAACAAAATGTGGCACATGTATACAATGGAATTCTAGTCAATCCTAGAAAGAAAGGAAATCCTGACCCATGTTACAATTTGCTTGAAACTTGAGGACATTATGCTAAGTGAAATAAATCAATCACAAAGGATAATACTGTATGATTTCACTTTTATAAAATAACTGGAGTGGTAAAATTCACAGAGAAAGAAATTAGAATACTGATTTCCAAGGATGAAGAAGGAGAGAAAGAGGGGAAACAAGGAATTATTTTTTAATGGGTACAGAGTTTCAGTTTGGAAAGATGAAACACATTCTGGAAATGGATGGTGATGATAGTTGCAAAACAGTATGAATATAGTCAATGCCGCTGAACTGTACACCTCAAAGGGTTAAAGCGGTAAATCTTGTACTATTAAAAATAAAGATTAGTAGGACAAAGAGTGGTGAGGGTGATGCTATTGAAAGTGTTGGTGAAGGGGACAAGAAGGAGCAAAGAAACAGCTCTAAGTAAGATTTCCCAACCATGTCCTCTAGTCCAGGGGGACCCTACCCTGCAGCTCATGGCCTGTTAGGAGGTGAACAAGGGCAAGTGAGTGAAGCTTCATCTGTATTTACACAGTAAATGTAATGGGCTAGGTCATCCCCAAACCATCCTCCTCTCCCCTGTTTATCTTCCACAAAATGGGTCCTTGGTGCCCAAACTCATTTATTCTTCACAATAACCTTATAGGTACCGGGCATAGTGGCACAAACCCATAATCCCAGCACTTGAAAGGCTGAAACAAGAGGATTGCAAGCTCAGGCCAGCCTGAGCTATGTAACAAGTTCCAGGCCAGCCTCAGAGATATAGCAAGACCTTTTCTCAATAAATAAATAAATAAATAACCTTATGGGAGAGAGCATTACTGCTATCTACTTTTAAGATTTAGCAAGATTAGCCATCTGCTTGAGGCATGGAGCTGATGGATGCTGGCAGGACCAGAAAGAGCAGCCAGAATATTTGATTAAATCCAGTGGTTCTTAAACATTAGTGTGCAATAAAATCCCCTAGAGGGCTGATTAAACCACACATTTCTGGGCCCTCTCCTCAGTGTTTCTGAGTCACTAGATATCGGGCCAGGCCCACACTTCTAACAAGCTTCCTGATGATGCTTATATTGCTAGGGTCCACACTTCAAGAATTAGTGGACTAGCCTATGTTTTAAATCATTACAAGATAGTAATAGAAAGCTTTGCTCTGTCCAAGAGGACCTTGGGGGAATGACATAGGCTAATTTGATGCGTTGGAAGGATATAGAGCAGGTGGGAGCATGATGAGTAACATCACTACCCTTTATCAGCTGTGCTGCCCTCTTTGCTGTAACACAGGGGCAGCTGCTGATCTCCATCAGCAAGGTGTGAGCTTTGAGAAGTCTTCCCTTGGAAGTAATGGACAAAGAATGAAAGCATTGTTTATTCTTATCAGCTTTAGTTCTCTAGTCCAACGGGTCCTCGACCCCCAGTCCATGGCCTGTTAAGAGGTGAATTTGGGTGACAGAGTGGAACTTCATCTGTGTTTATGCAATAAATGTAATGAGATAGAATCATCCCCAAATGATCATCCCCCCTCCTTTCTTCATCTTCCACAGAACTGGTCCCTAGTGCCAAAAAGGTTGGGGACCACTGTAGTCTATCCAAATACTCCACATCCTTCAAGCTCAAGATGAAAAGTCATTTAAGTCATTAAAGTCTCCTCGACTTTACAACTCAGATTGTACTTAAACTCCATGTG
This sequence comes from Pedetes capensis, assembly GCA_007922755.1. NCBI lineage: Eukaryota > Metazoa > Chordata > Mammalia > Rodentia > Pedetidae > Pedetes > Pedetes capensis. Next base: position 221,772 of record VMDO01000875.1, read on the forward strand.
GCACAAGTTAGCATTTAATTATTCTCTATTGACTTATGCCTTTGTCTTTCTCCCTCACCTAGTTTAAAAGCTTCTGGGGGTCAAGGATAATGACTTTTTTTTATCTAGGCCTTCTAATGTGATCAGAATAGTGTTACAGTAGATGGATAATCAATGTTTCTTGAAAAAATTTGTTGGATGAGTTAGAGATTTCAATTGCATCAATATTTAATAAAAATGAATTTCAGTAACAGCTTACTAACCTCTACACAAATCTAATAAAACTGCAAGAGGATGAGTGCAACCTGAAGTTATGCAGTGCACATATTGAACTACTATAGTGTCTGGGTGGATCATATGGGCCCAATGCCTCCTTCCAAGGCAGGTGATGATCCTTATAAACATCAGTTCTAATAGCTCTCTCATAATATCTGGTGCATATTTCTCTAACTGCATTTTTAGACTATTCTATAATTTTCTGATCCCTGCTTTTTCTCCCACATTAGCTTTTAAGGGTAAGTGCTCCTAGTGTTTAGGGAAGTATACTGAACGTAGTTGTTGTTGTTATTGTTGTTAGGTGCTGTAGGTCTCCCAAAGGAATATTTTTCTAGTTAAGTAATAAGTGAATGCTATGGTTTTGATATGGTTTGAATGTGTCCCACAAAGTTCCATGTGATCCCTGGTGTGGTGATGTTGAGAGGTGATGGGACCTTTAAGAGGTGAGGCCTAGTGGGAAGTTGAAAGACTGGTCCCTCCTCCTTGCTCTGGCTTCCCTTCCAGTGATGTGATCTCTCCCACCATGATGTAATTAGGTCCTCACCAGAGCTGAGCTAATGCCAAAGCCATAACTTGAGCCTCCAGAAATGTGAGTTAAATATATCTTTTTTACTTATAAATGTATCCTGCCTTAGGTATTTTGTTATAATAATAATAAAATAAAGGAGCTGGGCATGGTGGCACATGCCTGTAATCCCAGCTCTTGGGAGATTGAGGCAGGAGGATTGTGTGTTCAATGCCAGCCTGGGCTGCATAGAAAGTTTGAGGCTAGTCTGAGACCCTATCTCAAAATGAAACAAGAAAACAAAACAAGCAAACAAATTTTAAAAAACCAATTAATATAGTGAATGAAACATAATTAGTTCTTGTCAAGTTGTTTAAAGCTCCAGATAGTGGTACATAGCAAAATGCTTTGAAATTGCTTGGAAAAATAGTAAGGGAATAGGCAAGTTCATGGGAGAAAAAGTTAATGGTGTCACCTGAATTTCAACAGGTTACCTTTGCAGAGACCTACAATAAGTTTTCTTAGCATTTCCACCTATGATGCTCAAAAGCAGATGGATAGCTTTCATTTTTCTGTTGCACATGAGAAAATTGCTTTTGTCCAAGTTTCATAAATTCAACAATTTTTTCAGCATTTTTCTTTCATGATTTATCAAATCAGGATACCTGTTTCCTTACATAGTCATGATGGTCATGTTGAAAGCCTTTATGGGGATATACCATTTGAGAAAGAAATTACTATAGAAATGTAACAAAGCTCATAATTGTTTTATTCTGTTGAAGAACACACTCCTTTGTTAGACCTAAAAATACCTACTTGTCACTTGGCCTTTGTGTTAGTTGTCAGTGCTGTCACCAAGTGTTATCAGTGTCCCAGCATATGGCAGGATGGTACTTCCCTGCTCCCCTTGAAGTTAAGTGGGCAGCAACTTACTTCAGCCCATGACATGTAGAGGGAAATGTAGAGTAGAGGGGAATGTGCCTCTCTCCTTGATGAAGTTTTAAGAGCCAGGACACAATATCCTAGTTTATCCTGCTTGCTGCTGTGGTAATGGGTTAAACTAAAGCCTCCATCAGCCTGAGGTCCCTGAGTGATTTCTATGCATATCATATTCACATTTCTTACTGATAGGAAGTCAAAATGATCAAACAAAATGCTTCTTTGAAGCGTGTTAGTGAAATAACTGGTGAGACATATATTTCAATCTCCCTCTTTTTATTTGAAGACATTATTTTCTAGTGCATTATGATACGTGTGAGCCAGAGTGGCTTCAAAGGCCTCTGTGGTATCAGCAGTCCTTCCCAGGGTAAACATGAGTCTCCTGTGTCTTTGATTAGTGACCTTGGCAGGCATCAATGTCTGCCAGTGTTAGAGACCACAGGTGCACAGTCAGAATTATAAGTTTTGCTCAAAATAAAGCATTGTCTTGTTGAGGAGGGTTGAGGCATTTACTCCTCAACCCTCCTCAACAAGAGTTATGTGAAAGTTGTCTGTGCTCCCTAGTTCTTCATGATTAGGCTACCCTATATCTTTGTCTCTCATTTTTCCTTGGTATTCCACATTGGCTCCCTATACAGAGGTGGCCTGGACACTGCTGCTTTCTTTTATTTACCCATCCGTAGTGCTGGGCTCCACTGGATACTCCAACATACGGGTAACCAGCTAACTATTGCACTATGTGGCTGCTGCTCCTGCTTGTTCCCTTATGCTTGGAGACAGGGCTGATCTTGGACAAAGTATTAAGTAGGTTAACTTTGTTCTCAGGTCTACATTCCCTCTTCACATTTGGGCAACCGCTGGGGATTGACTCTCACAATACACTGACTGGTTTGATACAAAAAGCTCTACATAGTGGCTTCCTGAGCTCTTAAAAGCTAGAACTAGTCCGTACATTAAGAGATGGCTGTGAGGATTAATAACATAACACATAGAAAAATGTTCATGGTATTGTAATCCCTCACTGAATTCTCATGTGTATTATGAGCAGTGTTGTTGTTGTTTTTAGATGCCCTCAAGTCAGTATCTGACTCATAGCAACTCTGCGTACAACAGGCAAAACACTATTGTCAGTGCTTCTCTGCTGTTCATAGGGTTTTCAATGGCAGATTGATTTTGGGGAGTGGGTTGCCAGGTCTGCCTCCCAAGTCTATAGCATCTGGTGTTCCCAGGTGGTCTCCCATCCAAGTACTAACCAGGCTGGACCCTGCTTAGCTTCTGAGATCTGATGGGATCGGATGCCACAGGGCTACGGCTGCAGGCTAATGAGCGGTGTTAGTTTTAGTATTATCAAGATGACTGACGAGGAATGGGCGCTCACCTGTTGGGCTGTGAGAAGCCTGGTGTGTAGGAGGTATTGTTGTACAGAGAGAGAAGCTGTGAAGACTGTGCGCACCTCAACATGACTCTGTTCTCTCTACTCACCTACATATATAGAACAAGTCTCCTGAAATAGCTAACATTCTGTTTCTTTGTGAAAACAACATTTAAAAAGGACATCAGCTGGTGCTGATAAGCCAAATAAAGGAAGAGTCATGAACTCTGAGGAAATGATGGTTCTTAGTCAGGATATGCTCTGAAATCTGGGATAAATGGAAGAGTAGATACTTCAGTTTGGGCAGTGCCTAGGCCTTTGGAGAAATGAAAACATGGTTGGTGAAGTGTTTCAGTAAATGCTAACCATTTAACGGTTAGCATAGAAACTGCTTCTGAAGTGAGCCGTACTACTGTAGTGGAAGTTGGAAATATACAAGTGGTGTGAGACCGTGGGCAGAAGTGAGTCTTCATGGAGTAGAGGTGTGGGAGAATGGGAGGAGCCTGTCTGAACATCACATTTTCACAGGCTGAGGGGTTGGTGGAAGGTGTCAGATAGATTCCTGCCCAGTGTCAAGGTTCAACTTTCCTTTGTTGATGTGTTTGCCTGTGCATTGTCTGATAGCTCTGTATTGATTGGGGAGGGTTCTGTATTGATTGCTGTTCTCTCTTAAAAACTAGCCCAGTGCCTGGCATGTGGCATTTGCATATGATGTTGCATAACAGTTGGACGAGTGAGTAATTGAGTAAATGTATCACAGGCCTAAGCAGAACTGGCAGATAAGAAGCTTGTCTAAGATATCAGCTAGGAACCCAGAGTTTCTGCATAGGGACAGGATAGATGGAGGCATCTGGGGCAAGGCCAGCCTTCCCCGAAGCTTTCCATTGTGAAGTTTGGAGGTCTGCAAGGATCTTGAACCCTACATTGCACAAGCAAGTTTCATTGATGACGATGCAGGAGAAGTGCGCTGGAGACCCTGTTAGACTTACCCAAGAGGTTAGAGAGACCCATAGTTTTGTGGGAGGTATGGAACCAAACTGGTACCAACCCTCTCAGGCCATCAGAAGGGCACCCTATATCCAAGGATTAAATTCTCTGTGTTTAGAACATATTGTAAAAGCTCTACTTTCTTAGTGACACCTCAGTCTCTGAGGCAGATACAATAGTGACCATTGATTAAACACTTCTATGCCAGCCACTTACTGAATGATATGTCTAGTTTATCCAATTTAATTCTCAAAATAACCTCCCAAGTAGATGTCATTATTCCTATTTTAAAGGTGGGAATTGAGGCTCAGTAAAGGTAAGCTACTATACTATATACTACTATACTATAGATCAGGAATTCAAGCCCATGACTGTACAGCTGTGATCTCTTATGCCACCAATCACTATGAAAAACTCCAAATTTTATTTTATTTTTAGGTTAGGGTGTGAGTTTGTGTGTAATGATAAACTACCTCCACTCATTTTATGGTTCTTTACCAAATGTTGCTTCTATAACTCCTGAGCTGTACCCTTAAATATCTAGGCTGGGGAGATATGAACAAAAACAGATAGGGCCTAAGGTAGACCTCATGATCGCTGCCTCCCTAGACTCACATCTTCATATAATCCCTTCCCCTGGAGTGTAGATAGGGCTCTTGACTTGCTTCTAACCACTGCAATATTGCAAAGGCAACAGGATATAACTGTCATGATTATGTTAGCTCATGTACAACTCTGTCTTTCTAGCAGACTCATAGGAGGTTCAAGGCCCCAGGAGATTTGGAATAAGTGAGTTGCCAAGAATCCTATAGCAGCAAGGAAATAAATTCAGCATCCTGAGGGAGTTTGGAAGCAGGTCTTGCTCCAGTGGAGCCTCTGATGAGAACCCGGCCTTGACCAACACGTCATTTTGTAGCATGTTGAGACTATAAGGAGAGGACCCAGCTAAGCTGTGCTCCTGATCCACAGCAGTGGTTAGATAATCAATGTGTGTGGTTTAAGCTCCCAAGTTTGTAATAACTTGTTACACAATAGAACACAAAAACACGGGCCATTACATTATCATCATCATCATTATCATCATCATCATCATCATCATCATCATCATCATCATCATAAACTTTATATGATGATTAGGCAGAAGCACAGGGTTTAGAGGATGATACAAAGCCATTCTTGGGCTTTTTCCATTGGTGGAAATGAGTTTGTGAGAATCCTCCTCTTGGGGGTGGTGACAGGGAAGCCTTTTTCTCTGTTCTACCTCCCTTTCTTCTCCAAGGAACTCTGTCACTCTTAGCTGTCCTTGGCAGTCCTTGTTCTCAAGCTCTCAGTGGAGGAGGGTGTCTTCATCTCTTGGAGATGCTATTAACAATACCCTGAACCACATGGTTTATCAATGAGAAATGGGGCTGAAGGTGTAGCTCAGTGGTAGAGTGCTGCCTAGCATGCATAGATCCCAGGATTTGATCCTCATCACCACTAAAAACAAGCAAGGAAACAAGAGAAATGCATTCTAGCAGTTGTTGAAGCTGAGAAGACTAAGGTCAGGGCACCAGCAGATGCACTGTGTGGTGAGAACCCACTTCCTCGCTGTCTCAGCACTCTAACCTCCATGGAAGAAGGGATCTCTTTGTTGTCTCTTCTAAGGGCATGAATCCCATTCATGAAGCCTCCATCCTCATGACCTAATGAATTCCAAAAGGCCCAACTTCTAAATACCATCACCTTGGGGGTTAGGTTTCAACATGAATTTGTAGGGGTCACAGACATTCAATCCATTGCATAGGGTTCAAGTCTCTACCATTCTGACCACTGGAGAGAGGATAAAGGAAAATAGTATGACCTCCAGGTGAAGAATAGACAAGAATAACCTATCTTTTTGCTAATGTAGATATTGATCCCTTTTACTTGTGTACTTCTCTGCATTATTATGCCAAGAGTTTCTTTTTCTTATCTCCATGTTACCAAAGGCAACTGTCTGTATTTTAGTTGGTATAAAACAGGGTCCAAAGGACCTGTTAATTACCTCACTCCCAGGAATGATGAAGAAGAAGAAAATTCCATTGGATCTCACCTGTTATTGGAAAAGAAAGTTTTATATTACTATGAGTAGGAAAACTGTAGGTTAAGGGCTATACTCCTTTGGTTATAATGTAATAATAAAGCTTTTATTAAAAAATAAAGAAAAATAAAACTTGTGCTTCAACCAATTGCATGTGCAAATACCATCCCTGTCCCTCTTGCTGTGACCTGTTTGTGCTGGCTGAAGCCTGAAGTTCCTAAGACTGAAACTCATGGGGTTTTGGGTGGGGAGGTTATCCTGGACAGAGGGCGCATGACCTACTGACCACATTCCAATTCCCTCCCTGCAAACAAAACACAGCTCTGCCACCAACTGTTCCTCATTTGGCCCAGCTAAGGGGTGGTATGAGGGTGTGTGTCTTGCCTGCTTTGTTGCAAGGGGGAAAGGGATGGTTTCTCTGTCCTGCATGAGGAGGCAAAGGTGGCATTCCTGTATTTTTGTTGGATGCCTTTGCATGAAAAACCTCACCTGTCAAAACATGATGAAAAATGGAAGTAGACTAAAGGAGAAAGAAGGAGGAACCAGTGAGATAATGGATTGGACTGAACCAAAACCTTAAAACATAATCTGTAAAATGTGTGATCACATTTCATTTTATAGCTACTGAACCGATGGCTAACGTGTGTGTGTGTGTGTGTGTGTGTGTGTGTGTGTTCATATATTTGTTTTCTACAACTCATCATGGAAATGTGATATATAGGCAAATGGATATGTTGAAATACTATCTCATTTATATATGTAATCATAAGTAAACAATTTATAGACAACAGCGATCAAACATATTGCTATAGTTTGAATGTGTCCCCCAAAAGTTCATGTGTTAGAAATTTTTTTATTGGAAATTTTTAATGTACACCTTAATGTGATTCATTCTGACATGCTTTTCATTGTGACATTTCCATATATGCATTTTGTTGTACATTATTCATATAGGTTCCCCCTTACCCTCTTGTGTGCTTCTGTGTTGGAAATTTAATCCTCAAATCCATATGTCAATGGTGCTTTGTGGTGGAACCTTTGGGAGATAATTGGGATTAGAAGAGATCATGAGGGTGAATTAGCAGGCCTGAGTTAGCAGGCTTGCTCTGTATTGTGATTTGATGCCCTCCACCATGTGAGGATAGAGCAAGATGGACCTCACCAGATGCCAACACCATGTTCTTAGACTTCCTAGACTTCTGAATTATGAGCTAAGAAACCTCTATTCTTTATAAATTACCCAGCCTGTTGTATTCAGTTATAGCAATAGAAAAATGAAATAAGATGTTTATTAACTTGCTTTGTGCAATGTCTTTCACCACCTAACTGTAGCTGGTAATTTTGAGCTTTTTATGAAACAATTTTATAAACAAGCTACTTTCTTATAATTATCTCATTTACTGACCATTTGCTCACCTTCTTCTTCTATGAGGATCCTCAGAACTTTCATCATTGATTCCCAAGTTCAACTGTGTATCCCTCAGAACTTCATGATGTCAAGTCCATCTCTGCCTGTCGGGCTCTGCTCTATAATATAACTCAGAGTTTTCTCTCTATTTCCCATACTTCTGAGTTTCTGAACTTCTCTCCTACACCATGCCTGGTGATCAACTGATATAAGATTTTCTCCAAATATTCCCTTCACTTATTTACTTGGCACTTCTTCCCTCACTGCCTTTCCAAGGGAAGGAGAGTTTTATGTTTTGTTTGATTCTTTTCATTCTCATGTCTCTTGTACCTTAAAGCTGACAAGTAGCAAAAGCATCTACCTGGCTCCTCATTATTAATTACAAAGGATTTCTTTCTCTTTCTTCTATAACTGACTCCACCTTTGCCCCTGTCCTTGCCTCTGGACCTGTCCTTGCCTTGACCTCTGCTTTCTTCTGTTCAAAGAATAATTGAGCACCTGATCAATGTGTTTTGTCTCCATTCCATTTCTTCGTCAATCTGTGACCTCAGCTTTACAGATGACCCTTTCCACAAGGTGACATCTCTGTTCCTTAACTTCTCCATGCAGCCCCTGCCCCACCAGTGCCATCTCAGTTTCTTACCGCCTTGGCCACTCTTGGACCTTTATTTATATCATCACTGATTCTTTCTGAAATCTCCAATAGCTATGTTCTTCCTAGTCATCAGCTGACTTGGTTTGAAGTTATACTTATTTTCCTTTCAGAGTGGAACCTGCCATTTAAAGATAATTATCTGTAAGTCTCCTCCCATCATCATTTTCTTCTTTATCCAGTTAAGAGTCCATATCTGTTGATATCATTTCCTTAAAAGTATTCTTGCCTCATTGGCTATTTATAGGCAAAAATAAACCTTTATCCAAATTTCAGTTTATACAAAAATTAACTCAAAATGGATACAAATATATATGTAATATATATAAAACCATAACACATAGGAGAAAGTTTTTGGGACCTAGGGCTTGGTGGAGTTCTTGGATGCCAGGCATGGTGATGATAGAGGATGCTAAGCAGGAAGAGAGGGAATAAAGAGGCCTCTACTTCCCAGCTCTCTGCTTCCCAGCCACCTGACACATGAATATCAATGTAAGCATCCTCTGAGACAAAGGCCTTGATCTGGTGCTCAGTGCTTCCCTGACAGATAATACCCTTGCAAATATCATGGTTTCTAGGAGACAATACACTTTTTTCCCCCCAGATAACCTGGTCAGTAGCCTGTAGAAGCTTTACAGATGGTCTAGTCTTAAAGGCCACAGGTGCCTCCATGTCTGGGGCTAGGGAAAGGGATTCTCATTTGAAGGACGACCCCTCCTGTGATAAAGAGAAAGACCTATTTTACAGCCCTGGCCAGCCAGCCTAAGCTGAAGAGTGAGAGAAATCAGACATATCTGAAGACAAGATCAAAGAGAAAGGAGAAATGTCTGTTTCCTTATTGACACAGGACTTAAAAACCCTCCCCTCATACAGTGCCCAGATGCCCCCAGCTTCCACAGCTCTCAGCAGAGTCCTCACAGTCCAGACAGCCACAGAAATCCACAATGTCTACAGTTTGCAGTGTCTAGTCACCTACAATTCTCAGCAATGTTTACCGTTCTCAGCAATGTTTGGAGCATTCTGGAAGTCTGCAGTAGTCTCCCACAGATACCTGCAATTCTAGGCAGTTGTATTCAGTTATAGCAATAGAAAAATGAAATAAGATGTTTATTAACTTGCTTTGTGCAATGTCTTTCACCACCTAACTGTAGCTGGTAATTTTGAGCTTTTTATGAAATAATTTTATAAACAAGCTACTTTCTTATAATTATCTCATTTACTGGTCTGACCATTTGCTCACCTTCTTCTTCTATGAGGATCCTCAGAACTTTCATCATTGATTCCCAAGTTCAACTGTGTATCCCTCAGAACTTCGTGATGTCAAGTCCATCTCTGCCTGTCGGGCTCTGCTCTATAATATAACTCAGAGTTTTCTCTCTATTTCCCATACTTCTGAGTTTGTCCATACTTCTGAGATGTCCACAGCTTTATTAATGGACCTACAATCTTCTTGACCTCAAACTCAGAAGCATAAATGCCACTGTTCATGGATCTTCACTGCTGGACCTGCTGCTTTCTGCTTTCTATGTCAGAAAGCTAACTTTCTATCTATCCATCTCTCCTCTCCCCACGTTGACCCAACTCTTTAGCCTGCTCCTCCTTTCCTTTCTCTCCATGCTGGACTAAGTCCCCAGCACGTTCTCCCAAGCGCTAGTGCACCAGGCTCTCATTCTCTTCCTTTCAATTAAAAATGAACTATTCTCTAAGTTCCCCTTCTTTGTCCATTTGTAAATTCATTTGTAAATGTGACCAAGGACTGAAGTTTGCTGCCTACTTCCCAGGTCCTTTCCCGGGTGCCACAGTGACACCACACCCTAGACCTGCACTCTCGACTAACAGTGACACACAACCATAGGCTGAGGCAGGAAGGTGGTGAGTTTGATATGTAATGCTTTCCTGGCCAACCTGGACTATGTAGTGAGTTCTAGGCTGTCCTGAACTACTGGCCTGTTCAAAAAAGTAAAAATTAAAAAATGAAAAACCCTCTTCGCTATGACACCAAAAGCACATAGTTTACCTTATAAAAATATTGCTGAATTGGATTTTATGAAAATTTAAAAGTTTGCTCTGTTAAGGATAAAAAGAAAAGCTAAAGCCTGGGAGAAATATTTGCAAATTGCATAGCTGACAAATTTAGAACATATAAAGAACTCTCAAAGTCAACATTAAAAAAGAATCCTACTTGAAAGCTGGCAAAAGACATACAGAGACTTTTTACCAGAGAGGATTCGTAGATGGTAAACAAACATTTGAAAACATGTTGAATATCAACAGCCTTTAAGGGAAATGCAAATTCAGACCATCACTATACACATATTAGAACAGCTAAAATCAAAATAGATGATGACATACTGATATAAACAAATGGTTGAATAAATAAACAATGGAAGAGAACAGATAAATCTTCCATGGAGAAGAGTTCAAAATAATTTATGTGGGTACTCCACCCTTAAGGAGATGAAAGCATTGTTCCCCACTCCTTAAGTGTGAGTTACACATAGTGACTGTCTTCCAAAGAGCACAGTGTGGAAAAGGGGAAGAGAGAGTAACTTTGTAGTGGAGAAATCTGGCAAGCGTTACTTTAGCCAGATGATCAAGATTGATGTCAAAGGTGATAAGTTATGTTGGTAGTATATACCCTATGTGATGGGAATAGCACTTTACCTGTGTGGTCTTCTTCCCCCAAACTCCAACCCCCAGTCTATCCATGAGAAAAATGATAGAAAACACTGGAAAATCAAGTAAATGTTGAATAGAAACTTGTACCCAATTGTTTTGTTTATAAAGCCAGTGTTTTTTCTGTGTAAAACTTACACATGAATGGAAAGTTACTTTGTGATGAATGTGAACTCAGCCTATATCCAAACAGAGTTTCAGACCACCCTGGATTGATTACAAGATATTTAAGATTCAAAGACTAGTGATCCACAGCAGTTGTTCCCAACACTGGGCAGGAACAAAGTTTCTACTTACTCTCAGAATTCCTGTTGTAAAAATTCCCAGCTTACCCCCAAAAAGCAGGGAGGGCCAATATGATTCTGCCCTGAAAGTGAAGAGTAGTTACTAGGGAGATGCCTGGGCTTACTTTCTGTGGGCCCTGGATTCTCCCTGGCCTGCCTCTGCTGATCTTCCTACCTGCCCATTGTTAGAAGGTAGAAGAAAGGCTTGGGAACATGAGAGGTATTGTTCCTTAGAATCATAATTTGTCTAGACTACTTCAATTTATTGGAACAATATTAAGGCTAGTATTTTCATTTTTGTTCCTAAATATGTGAAACAGAATTTTCAATAGTGATAGTAATAAAAATGAGACACCAAAATAATCTACATATTAGAGACCTTCCTCATGGATGCTATCAAATACCAACATATCAAAATACATAGTACTATAAAGTTAAAAAGAAATTTTACCAAGGAAATATACATTGGGTTATAAAATAAGTTTTAATGTTGTAAATATTTCTGCATTTATATCAAACAATAAATATACCCTTTAAAACAATCTGTGGTTAACAAATAGTATTTCTTGGGAAGATCTCTCTTGTTTTGAAATTAGGAACTTCCTAAATTTTTGGTGTTGAAATATTCTTTCCTTCCTGAAATGATGGAAATGGTAGCTTTTTGTTATTGTTGTTGGCAAAAGTAATGATTTGGCAGCTCTGTGTTGGCTCTGTCAGCTGCTCTGGGAAGTTTTACTGTTCTCAAAAACTTAATTCTGGGAACTGCTAACCTAAGAATGCTATTATTCCAAAATATAGAATCATCCAGGCACTGTGGCACATGTCTATAATTCTAGCAACGTGGAAGGCTTAGGCAGGAGGATTGTGAATTTGAGGCCAGATGTAGCCTACACAACTTAGCAAGACCCTGTCTCAAAATTTAAAAAGGGGCTGGGAGTGCAGCTCAGTTGTAGAGCACATGCCTAGCATGCATGAAACCTTGGATTCAACCCTCTAGTACTGCAAAGGAAAACAAATAATTAAATAGATAAAAATTAATTAATTATATTTAAATTATCAACTCAGAAACTTTTGTGGCATGCATTAGTTTGTGTTTCACATACTCCACTGTGCAAAAGTTCACTTTCTTCTACTGCTTCTTTGCCAAGTTATTTTATAAACAACAGATCTGAAAACAACTGTAATTATAGAAACTGGAATATGGTATAGCTCCAGATAGCCTATACCACAATTCTTTAGAACATGTATTTTTCACAGGGTTATGTGTTACAGAGGATTTTGTTGTAGCTGTGTTCATCTGTTGTCTGTGTGCGTGTTTGCATTGCTATCTTCGCTCTTGCTATCACATGAATCCCATGCGTGGTCTATAATGGTTGGGGTGGTTTCTTTGATACAATAGTTTTGTATCAAAGGAACTAAATCGATGAGAAATATGGAAATATGCTTCTGACTATAGTAATTGTTTCTCCTTACTTTGTGGAGTCTAAGTAAAAGTACCATCCCATTGAAGTGTGAAAAATACTTTCCTTGTGAATTCTGTGCCCTACTTGGGGTATAAACATAAGTGTAGTTTTGCGCTGCTCAAGGGGTTTCCAAAGATGTAAAAATAGGCACTGATTGGATTTCCCCCTCGTTTCAGTCCATGCCCCAATTAAAATACATCTAATTTTGCTTCACTAGAAAGCAGATCCTTTTACTCCATCTATACCATCTCCACTTTAATGAGCTATTGCAAGAAAGGAATTTCCACAACTCTCAGAGTTTCCCAAATGAGACCATTTGCAGGGCCTGAGTATTTCACCCAGGGCAGGTAATTTTACATCAATCTGTGTTAATAGCAAAAGTGGACGAAGTAGCTTGTTAGTATTTCCCCACTTTGCCTGAGACTGAAATGTGTGGCAATAAGCCCTATATTGTTTTGAAAATTCTTTCCCCTTTGGATTACTTGTGCATTCCAAAATTTACTCACACCAGAGTTTTTACTGTTGCTATTTAGAAATGATTTGACAATGGCTATTTAGGTGTTCTAGTTATTGGATCTTAACTTCAACCTTTTTTTTTTTCTTTTGAGACAGGGTCTCAGTATATAGCACAGATTGCTGTCCAACTCACCATCCTCTTGCCTCAGCCTCCTGAGTGCTGGGATTACAAGCATGTGCCACCATGTCTGGCTTCTCAAATAAAACAATAAAACATTTGACATCAATTTCTTTGTAGATAATGGGGGTTTAGGACATATGGAAATGTTGATGAGGTGAAAGAACAGTAAAAAAGGAGCTGACCATCTCCAGTTGATGAATACATGAAATGCAGCAAAGAAGGAAGATTTAGTTTGGAGATGGGAAGTAAATTTGCAGAAAATTGCTTCAAGACACCAAAATTGCCAAACATTTTAAGTTAAACCTTATGGGTATGTAATAAGTTCTTGGTAAAGAATTGTTGTTGTTAAATGACATTGAATCAGACCTGACTCATAGTGACCCTATGTACAACAGAATAAACACTCCCTGACACTGTGCCATGCCCAGCGCTATGTCAGTACTTCTTGGCTATTCATAGGGTTTTCAATGGCTGATTGTTTCAGGACTGTTTCTGGAGTGGGCTGCCAGGTCCTTCTCCCATTTTGATGGTGCTGCAGATCGAACCCAGGGCCTCAGAGAGCACAGAGCAAGCATTCTACCAATTGAACTAAACCTCAGCCCTGGTAAAAAAACAGAAGAGGTCAATTTTTTTTTTTCAGGAAGAAACCATTAGCTAATTCGCAAATCATGCTTTTATTTATTCTTCCATTGTGAAGGATACACATTTGTTAGCTTAAGTAAGATCTCCTGGCTTGCACAGTTTCCCTGTGGAAAAACTAATATTGACTAATCCTCTGATCCTGCCTAACATGAATTTGATACACATTCAGAATCATGGAAATATTCAGCTGGAAAGTACCTTTGGATGAGATTTAAAGGCATTAAAAAATTGTGACCTTCACACACAGTTATCATTTATAAGAAATAATGAAAAATGTCCTAAAGATAGAAAGTCTAAATAATTATGCCAATCAATAAATAGCACAAAGGGGCCCTAGTTAATAATCTTCGTAATTCTCCTGTCTATTGCCAGGTAAATGTCTTCACAGAATTCTAACATTCTTGTTGTGCAACACTTTGAGGATCATATTCTGACTACAGGATTTTGCACAGATGAAACAAAGATTGAGAAAGGATAGCTGACAATATGAAGATCTCAAAGCCACTCTGTAATAAGGCCAAGTTCAGTGCAAGGAAGGCAGGTAAACTTTCTACAAGTAGAACATTAAGGCCTATGTTTAGGGAAACAGCCTTTTGCCATAGACCAGCTGAGTCTTAGAGGAGGGTGGGACACAGTGACAAAATGAGAAAATACTGAGAGATGAGAAATCCTAATCAGACCTCAACTGTACTTTGAAAGCTCTGTGGGAAACCAGAATTTGCTTCCCTAAGATGTGAAGGGTTGCTGAGGAAAAGACAATAAGAAAGGGTACAAGAGAACTCTCTGATTCACCTCTGTGTAAAAGCAGGACACAGACTTATACAGCCAAATGTATCCTGGTCACTCCCCAACAACTACCACCACCAGAGAGAACAAAGGTTAATCATCAAAGACATTTTGAGATTCTCATCAGTCCATAGATGATATGAGGAGGAGTTTATATTGGCAGGCTTTACTAACTAGCCTTTATCTGCCATTTGTTTGTCATTCTCCAAGTTGCTATCCACATAGACTCAAAGTTATTTTTCTTTGTGTTGTCACTTCAATAAAAATTTACTAGCCTTTGTAGAAGATGCTATGTAATCTGGAATTCAGAGCCACCTCTTTGAAAACAACTCGTTCTCTGAGTGTCTTCTTTGTATATATGAAATATATGTTTTGATCAACTTGCTTGTTTTTCTCTTGTTAATCTGTCTCTTGTAGCAGGCATCCATACCAACTGAGAACTTACTGGGAGTTATTATGGCTCCCTTACAGCTCTTTGTTTTTCTATTGATTGTCACCTTGGTGAGAAAGAACTATTAACTTAGATTAGGAACTCACAGCATATGATTTATAACTTATTGTATATGAAGGAAATTAAGTTATTATTTCAAAACTCAGAAGCAGTATATCTAAATAGCCAGAACCTTGGGCCCTGGATACCTACTGTTTGCATTTGGTTGTAGGGTGAGAGAGAAAGGAATCACCATGAAAGTCCTTGTAGATCATGGAGACGTTTTTGTTTTTATACCAAGGTCACTGGTAAATTATTTCAAACCAAGTATTTGAAACAGAGAAGAGTATGTTCAATTTCTTACTTGAAAAATTTAAGTGAATCCTACCTCTATCCATCACTGGTTGTGAGAATTTGGGCAAGTAATTTATCCTGTGCCTCAGACTTTTCATTTGTGAAATGACACCCACATTTGACTCTTGGTGTGAGGATTAAATGAGATGATGCCAATAATGAGATGAAGTGCCCAAAACAAAACTAGACACTCCTAAATGGAGAGTAATGGTATTCAGCTGTGCATGAGGTCATAAGTGGGAAAAGAACAAGAAAAGCTGAAAAAGAAATGACTCAAAGGGAACAGAAAGGTTGATGATAGAGAGAGAAGAAAAAGAGGGGGAAGACAAGGAGGTGAAGTTAGCGCATTCTACAGACCCATACAGCGGTAGTGATAAGTAGGAGATAGAAAAGGGGGAGGTGCTCCAGAGTTTCAAAGTGGACTTCAGAAACCTCTCACTTTTGACTATCTACAGCCCTTTGAAATACTGAGTCATCCATTAACAACATCCTTTGCTTTTCAGTGCTAATATGTTTTCAGCAGCTCCACTTTGAATAGGGCTGTGTATCTAGAGCACCATTGTTCTCTGAATCACAAGAACACTGATCATAATTATTATGGGTTGAATGTGCCTCCCAAATTTCATGTATTGAAAACTTTGTGCCCATCACACATCAGTGTTGAGAAACGGGACCTTTGAGAGGGCTTTGGCCTAATGAATGGATTAATTCATTCATGCATTAGTGGATTAACATGTTATTGTGGAAGTGGCTTTGTTATAAAACCAAACTCTCTCTAACACACTTGTTCTGTCTCACCATGTGATACTCTGTCATGTTATGATGCAATCTCACTAGAGGCTGGCCTCATGCCTTTGGCTTCCTAGCCTTGCAAACCATGTGCTAAATAAAACTCAATTGTCTCCTCTTTTTTTTCCTTCTTCTTCTCCTTCTCCTTCCTCTTCCCCTACCCCTTCCTCTTCTTTTTCTTCTCCTCCTTCTTCTCCCCTTCCTCCTCCTCCTCCTCCTCATTAGATTTGGGTTTTTTTTTTCACTATGTAGCCCTTGTAAGCCTCAAACTCATGATCCTCCTATCTCCACCTCATGAGTGCTAACATTACGGTGTGCACCACTGTGCCTGGTGCTAAAAATCCATTCTTTATATATTACCTGGCTTTAGGTATTTAGTCATGGTAACAGAGAACAAACTCAGACAATAGCAAATGACAGAGTGTACTAGGTAGGGAGAAAGGGGATAAGAGGCCTCTGCATCCATCTACTTCCAAGTCACCTATTTCCCAGCCATGTACTTCCCAGATTCCCGAGACATGAATATGGATGTAAGCTTCCTCTGAGACAAAGTCCTTGATCTGGTGGTCAGTGCTTCCCTGATAGATAATATCCTTGCAAACAACACAGTTGCTAGGAGGAAGAAGATTAAAAATAACTTCTACATTCAGCCAGGAAGGATCATAAAGACTGTGTAAAACATGTACCATCCTCAGCAATTGAATAGGACATAGTTCAGTGGATTCTGCTTCCTTATCGAGATAGGTAGCTGTCTGTATTCTTAATCTTTTGAAATGCCTGCCTCTGAAGCCATTCTTTTGAAGATACTAGGAGAGTCCATTATTCCATTCTGGACATAGACTCCAGGTGTGGACTGTTTCTTTCCTTCCCCCAAAGACTCAGACTTCACTATGAAAATAGCATTTGATCTTAGCTCTCTTCAGTAGTAGCAGGAGCAAGGAGTCTTCTCTACTATGCACCTTCATTGCTCAAAGGTGTACTATCTTTAATACGCTATGTCTATATCCCCTACTATGACTTCTGTGTCAGGTATAAAGTCTTTTATACACAAACACAAATGGACCATGGTTTTGCTGTTTTGCTGCTAAGGCTGAGGTATTGCTGCTATCAGCCTCCTGGATCCACGCCTGATCTATCGCCCTGGTAATACAACTCATATTGAAGAAAGACCTTCTCTGGCATTGGGAGCTCACTGAAATCTGGACCCAACCTGAATATGATTCTTACAGCTGCCCAATATTAAGGATGATGAAAACATTTTCCTGGCTCAAAAATCAATCCCAGGCTCCCAGTGTGGCCATCAAGGCCCTTTATACACAGTTGCTACTGTCTCTTCCAGGGCTGGGATTTAGCTCAGTTGGTAGAGCACTGCTCTGCAGTCTCTGAGGTCCCGAGTTCGATTCCCAGCACTGCAAAATGGGAGAAGGATGTGGCAACCCACTCCCAAGGCAACCCCAAAACAGTCAGTCATTGAAAACCCTATGAGGGTCGCTATGAGTAGGACTCTACTCGACGGCACCTAACAACAACAACAACAACTGTCTCTTCCATGTCAGGTCACCGCCTCTGTCCTTGTACTTCATGCCTTCAAAGCAACCCTGAAAGACCTGGATGGAGTCTCTGTTCTTCATCCCATGCACTGAATATAACCTCTAATCTGCACCTTTGCTCAGGTACATCCTCTGCCCCCTCAGGTGCATTCAACTCCTGCTCACTTCCACCAGGAAGCCCTCTCAGATGCTTCTGATTGTAAGAGAATGCCTTCTCATCCTGATCTGCCTTTTCACATAAAGTGAGAGTTCCTGGTTCCTCCCATTGACTCTGAGCTCTTTGCATCCATCACATTCAGTGCCTGGCTTATAGAAGAATGTTATGATGAGTAAACTATGTAAATTCCTCACCTTCTGTCCTAGGGCTTATCATTCTTTTTGGGATAAATTCCCTACATTTTCAGAATCCCTAAAACACTTGCTCTGTGTATGATGTGCCCCTTTGTATTGCTGTGTATCTCACTGTTTCTCCATAAATAAGCTATTTGAAAGAAAGACAAAAGTTTATATATTTCCTTATCCCAATATCTTTAATGTCCAACACATCATGGGGCTTGATAAATAGTGGTCAGTGATGAAGATGCTGATTTGTCTTCACTCTGGTTTCTGTCCTCTTCCCACCAAATCCCACTCATCCTTAAGATGGCCTCTTCCATGAATTCCTGCAGAGTTCATTTTTCTTTGGAACACAATGATGCACAATAGTTTATTTAATGACTCTATGTGTGTACATCTTGTGTCATACAAGCTTTATGTTTTTAATTATCATCAAATGTAATGAACTTCATTGTGTCATTTTCATGCGTTTGTATCATGTACTTTGCTCTCATTCACTCCCTCATTACCCCCACATTGCTCCTACCTACTCCCACCATTCCTCTCTCCTTTCCAGTCTTACATACATACATATATGTTTTCTTTTTAAAACAAATCTAAGCCAGGCAGGCTTTGAATCAGACCTGACTCAATAGCACCTAACAGTAACAACAACAAGCCAAGCACTGTGGCGCACACCTGTAATCCCTGCAACTCAGGAGGAGGAGGCTGGAGGATCATGAGTTTGAGTCCAAAGGCAGTGTATGCAACTTAGCAAGACCTTGACTCAAAATGAAAAATAAAAAATGGGGTGGGTGTGCAGCCCAGAGACAGAGCACAAACAAAGTATGCTTGAGGCCCTGGGATCAACTCCCAAATATAAATAAATAAATAAATAAATATCTAGGTTTCACATATGAGAGAGAATATTCAGTAATTAGGGAGTAGGACTTGGCGAGCCACTCCCAAAACAACTAGCCATTGAAAACCCTATGAATAGCAAAGAAACACTGTCACAAATAGTGCCGGAAAATGAGGCCCCCAGGTTGGAAGGCACTCAAAAGACTACTGGGGAAGAGCTGCCTCCTCCAAGTAGACTCTACCGTGATGATGGAAATGGAGTAAAACCCCAGGGTGCTCAACTTGCTGATGTGGCACGACTCAAAATGAGGAGAAACAACTGTAAACATCCATTAATAATTAGAACATGAAATGTACGTAGTATGAATCTAGGCAAATTAGAAATTGTTAAAAGAGAAATGGAGTGCATAAACATTGACATTCTAGGCATCAGTGAGCTAAAATGGACCAGCATGGGCCATTTTGAGTCAGACAATCATATGGTCTACTATGCTGGGAATGACAAACTAAAGAGAAATGGGGTTGCATTCATCATCAAAAAAGACATTTCAAGATCTGTCATGAAATACAATATTGTCAGGGATAGAATAATATCCATATGCCTACAAGGAAGGCCAGTTAATATGACTATTATTCAAATTTATGCACCCACCACTAAGGCCAAAAATGAAGAAAGGAAAGATTTCTACCAGCTTCTGCAATCTGAAGTAGATCAAACATGCAATTAGGACATACTGATAATCACTGGTGACTGGAATGCAAAGCTTGGAAACAAAGAAGGCTCAGTAATTGGAAAATATGGTCTTGGTGACAGAAATGAAGCTGGAGATCGCATGATAGAATTTTGTCAGACCAATGACCTTTTCATTGCAAATACATTTTTTCAACATCATAAATGGAGACTATACACATGGACTTCACCAGAGGGAACATACAGGAACCAAATTGACTACATATGTGGAAAGAGATGATGGAAAAGCTCTGTACAAAATGTCAAAACAAGACCAGGTGCTGACTGTGGATCAGACCATCAACTTCTCATATGCAAGTTCAAACTGAAGCTAAAGAAAATTAGAACCAGTATACCAGAGCTAAGGTATGACCTTGAGCATATCCCACCTGAGTTCAGAGACCACCCCAAGAATAGGTTTAATGCACTAGATGCAAGTGATAGGAGACCAGACGAGTTGTGGCATGACATAAAAGATATCATTCAAGAAGAAAGAAAAAGGTTATTAAAAAGAAAAGACCAAATTATATGTCAAAAGAGACTCTGAAACTTGCCCTTGAATATCCAGTAACTAAAGTAAAAGGAAGACATGATCAAGTTAGGGAACTAAACAGAAGATTTCAAAAGGCAGCTTGAGAAGACAAAAACAAACATTATAATGACATGTGCAAAGAGCTGGAGGCAGAAAACCAAAAGGGAAGAACATGCTCTGTGTTTCTCAAGCATAAGGAAGTGGGAAAAAAATTCAAGCCTCAAGTGGCAGTAGTGAAAGATTCTACAGGTAAAATGTTAAATGATGCAGGAATCATTAAAAGAAGATGGAAGGAATACACAGAGTCATTATACAAAAAAGATTTGACAGATGAGCAACTATTCCAAGAGGTTACATATGAAGTGGAACCAATGGTATTGAAGGATGAAGTGGAAACTGCCTTGAAAGAACTGGTGAAACACAAGACTCCAGGAATCGATGGAACACCAGTGGAGATGTTTCAACAAACAGATGCAGCACTGGAGGTGTTAGCATGTTTATGCCAACAGATTTGGAAAACAGCTACCTGGCCAACTGACTGGAAGAGATCCATATTTGTGCCTATTCCCAAAAAAGGGGATCCAACTGAATGTGCAAACTATCGGACAATATCATTAATATCACATACCAGCAAAATTCTACTAAAGATCATTCAGAAGTGACTGCAGCAGTATATAGACAGGGAATTACCGGAAAATCAAGTGGGATTCAGAAGAGGGCGGGGAACTAGGGACATCATTGCTGATGTCAGGTGGATACTAGCTGAAAGCAGAGAATATCAGAAAGATGTCTATCTATGTTTTATTGACTATGCAAAAGCATTTGATTGTGTGGATCATAACAAATTATGGATAACACTTTGGAAAATGGGAATACCAGAATACCTAATGTGCTCATGAGAAATCTGTACATGAACCAGGAGGCAGTTGTTCGAACAGAACAAGGAAACACTGAGTGGTTTAAAGTTGAGAAAGGTGTGTGTCAGGGCTGTATACTTTCACCCTATCTCTTCAATTTATACGCTGAGCAAATAATCCGAGAAGGTGGACATTATGAGGAAGAACGTGGCATCAAGATTGGAGGAAGACTCATTAACAACCTGTGTTATGCAGATGACACAACTCTGCTTGCTGAAAGTGAAGAGGATTTAAAACATTTACTGATGAAGATCAAAGATCATAGCCTTCAATATGGGTTATGACTAAACATCAACAAAACAAAAATCCTTACAACTGGGTCAGCACACAACTTCATAATAAATGGAGAAAAGATTGAGGTTGTCCGAGATTTTGCTTTGCTTGGCTCTATAATCAACACCCATGGAAGCAGCAGTCAAGAAATCAAAAGACACATTGCTCTAGGAAAAGCTATGGCAAAAGATCTCTTTAGAGTATTGAAAGCAAAGATGTCACCCAGAAGACGAAGGTGCGTCCGACTCAGGCCATGGTATTTTCAATGGCATCATATGATTGTGAAAGCTGGACATTGAACAAGAGAGACAGAAAAAGAATTGATGCTTTTGAATTGTGGTGCTGGAGACGTCTATTGAATATATCATGGACTGCCAAAAGAACCAACAAATCTGTCTTGGAAGAAGTACAACCAGAGTGCTCCTTGGAAGCAAGAATGGCCAAACTGCGTCTTACATATTTCGGACATGTAATCAGGAGAGATCAATCCCTGGAGAAGGACATCATGTTTGAGAGAGTGGCAGGTCAACACAAAAGAGGAAAACCCTCTACCAGATGGATTGACACAGTGTCTGCAACAATGGGCTTAAACATAAATAAGATGGTTTGCCTGGCACAGAATCAGCAAGTGTTTCGATCTGCTGTACATAGGGTCGCTATGAGTCAGACTCGACTCGACGGCACCTAACAACAACAACAATTCAGTAATTGTCTTTCTGAATCTGACTCAGTTCACTTAAAATGATCTCCAGTTCCATCTGTTTTCCTGCAAATGACATAATTTCATTCTTTATAGCTGAATAAAATTCCTTTGTGTATATATACTACATTTTTTAATCTATTTATCTGTTGATGGACATCTGGGCTGATTCCATATCTTGGCTATTGTGAACAGTATTACAAGGAACAAGGAAGTGCTAGTGTCTCTTTGGTGTGATGACTTGGATTCCTTTGTGTCTATCCCCAAGAATATCTTGCTATGTATCTCAGACTGGCCTGGAACTTACTATGGTCTCAAACTTGACATCCTCCTGCCTCAGCCTCCTGAATGCTGGACTAAAAGTGTGAGCCACCACACCCATCAAGGTTTATTCTTTACAAAATTGTTCCTCATATTCTTCTGTAATATTTTCCCCCTCTCTTAATTTGTAAACTTACCTTCCTCCTTAACTTTATTGGGTTGACATGACCAGGATGGGAAGTAATATGAAAGCAGAGGAATGCCTTATACACACATGTTTGGAAGAGTATGATCTGTGGGCCTGGTAGATTTGGGGAGTGATAAAGAGAAAAGGAAACTAGAAGGGCCTTTTTATAGAATTATATTTAAGGAATAGCTGCTTAAATAATCACTGTATCCATTATCTTAATGAAAATACTTCAGAAAAGTGTAATGAAGTAGATCAAAGGCAAGAATGATAAAACATTCATTTGACCAGAGAAGGCTATTATGTATGTGGTGGTTACAGCTTTAGTGTCAAATAATCTAAGGTACATTCCTCATTCCCATAATCACTATTGGATTCAGACAAGTAACATAATCATTTCAAACCTGAGTTCCTTGAATAACAGAGCTGAATGTACTTACCACATAGGACTATTGTAACAATTAAATGAACTAATGCAGCTAAAACACTTGGTT
Organism: Pedetes capensis; assembly: GCA_007922755.1. NCBI lineage: Eukaryota > Metazoa > Chordata > Mammalia > Rodentia > Pedetidae > Pedetes > Pedetes capensis. The sequence continues at coordinate 244,833 of VMDO01000875.1, forward strand.
CAAGGCCTAAGACAAATTAGCTATTAATGATGATGATAAGAACACAAGGTAAGGATAAGGAAGCAAAAGTGTGAAAGATAGAACTACCATTGACTGGTAATTAAGGAAGCAGGAGATTTCATGGAGTCTAAGAAAGGGTATGAATGAAATTGTGCAGGCCACAGGTGACAGAAATGAATGAAATAGTGGAGAATTCTCAGCACATATGAGGCTGAGGCAGAGGGATCATGGGTTTGAGGCCAGCCTGAGTTGCAAAGTGAAACCATGTCAAAAAAAAAAAAAAATCTCTGCCCACTTAGGAAGCAAGCACCTAAGGGAACAGCAATTAAGGGAAGGAAGGTCAATATGGGAAAAGTTAAAGGAAGGGCCTTTTAGAAAAGAGTGTGAGTGAACTGAAGTGGTGCACACCTATAATCCCAGCAACTTGGGAAACAGAGGCAGGAGGATTTGTAAGTTCAAGGCCAGAGGCAGCCTGTGTGACTTATCAATACTCTGTCTCAACATAAAAAGAAAAGTTAAAAATGGGTTAAGGGTACATGTGTGAGGCACTGGGTTCAACTCTCCAGTATCAGGAGAAAAAGGAAAGGAAAAAGAAAGAAAGGTATATGTAGAGAAAAGGTAAAAGCAAAAAATTAGCATATGGGAGAATACATAAGATATCCTGAAGTATATTGCCACTCATTCAGAAAATATTGATAATGCTTTGTCCTTTGTCAAGTGGGGAGAAAAACTGGCTGATCCACTGTGAAGTAATCCAACATGGTCAGGAGTCATGTTGCTATAGAGATTTGTCAGCAAGCCATAAAGAAGGAAAGGATCTCAAAGGTTATTTAATAAGTCACCAGGCTCTGCCCTCTTAACTTTCAAATCTATCATCAGTGTATATAGTGTAGGGGCAAGAGAACCTGCTCCTTTTCCTCTGTTGAGATTTGATATTTCAGTCTCAGAAACGAACTGACAATAGACCAATTAATGGAGGAAAAGATATATAAATGTATTACATGCACAAGGGCACCACAAGAGTAAAAGTGATAACCCAATGAGATTTTGAAGATATTATACCCTTCTTCATAGGAGAGAGTTGGGTGGAGGTTGAAGATACTTTTAGAGAAAGAGTAAATGGTTCTTAGGGGGAATGAATGGGTCTAAAGAACAGACGGTAACCTGGGACAGATTGTCTGGGCTCTGGCTATAGCATCAACTCTAGCCTTCTTCCCCACAAATTAATTTTCCCTGATTGATGAGATTATGGGGAAGAGACTCAGGGCAGTTGCATTCCTCCTGGGAGAATTCCCCTAGTCAGATAAAGCAATTTCATTTGGAGGGAGAAAGAGAAGCTAAAGACAGAGGGACTAGAGAAGGTCAGAAAGACCTTGGTTCTGAGATGGTAATTAATTAATTAGAGACAGGGTGTCACTTTGTATCCCAGCCTGTCCTCAAACTTGTGATCCTCCTATTTTAGCCTTCCAACTGCTCGGGTTACAGTCATGTACCACCACTTCTGAGGACCTTTTCTTTTTTCAATTTGAAGTCCTCAGCATGTTGAAGTCTCACACTTAGAAAACATCATTTTCTAAGCCCCAACAACATTGAGTATTTTTTGTCCAACATTTTTATTGCTAATGACCACAGAAATCCCTTGTGGACAGCACCTCAAAATCTGCATATCCTAAACAAAACTCATTATCAGTTCTCCAAAAATCTTTGGTACTAACCTCTTCCCTATCTTAGCGAATGGTGCAATGATTCTCCTAAACTCTCAGACTACAAAAATTATCTCCATCTTCCATTTGTCCTTCTCTATCACATTTTGGCATTCAATTAATAGTCTCTGCAATGATTCTTGCATTTATCCTCTTTTTCTCTCTGACTGCATCCACCTTAGTACAGGTCTTTGTCTGATTTTCAAAGCTGGAAAATTCCTTGGACAGAAGCTCACAGTGCTTAAGTGACTTTCCCAAAGTCATTTAAGATTTTCATATTCTCCAAGGGCAGACTCCTAACTTTAGCTTGTATTTCTCAGCAAATGACTGTTAAATCTGTCCTCCTTCCTAAATATTTTCCTGAACCTTGTTTCACATTTCCTACAGCCTTCTAGGAATATTCAATTGAATGTCTTACCAATTCTCAAAATTCAATACATCTAGATGGAAACTCCTTATTTTCTTCTTCCCTACCAGGAAAAAAAAAGTGCAGTGATGAACTAAGAATTGGGATTGATGCCAGGCTTGGTGGCACCTGCCTGCAATCCCAGCACCGGGGAGGCTGAGGTGGGAAGACCAAGGGTTTGAGGCCACCTGGACTATAGAGTGAGTTCAAGGCCAACGTAGGATACTTAGCAAGACCTTGTCTCAAAAAACAAGAACAAAAACAAAAAACGCCAAACAAACAAAAATCTAGATTTTAATCTATATCTCCGCCCCTTACTAAAGAGAGTTTATGAAGCTTCTTCTATCTTGCTCTTCATATCTAATGAGTTGCTAAGTTCTAATGATTATAATTGTTCCCCTCCAGTATCATTTGCATTCAGCTACTTCTCCCCATTCCTCCTGCCACAAAAGAGAAGACCTTGGCTGATAATTTATGGACTTAAAAATAATCATACTTTGCCATAAAAATAACTTTCTTCTCTACTCACTTTTCTCCTCCCCTCCTCTAGTGAGCTCTGAAAGAACATGAGTTTCTCAGGTGGAAGTCACAAGGGTTGTATTTCCATGTGTAACTCCCTAGATCCTACCATGATATTGCTGCATGTGATTAAATGAGTCAGATCAACTTTTCTGCAAGTTTTCTTCCTTTGCAGCACTAACATTCACATATAATTTCTTGCTCTTTTTTTTTTTTTTAACAATCACCTGCTTTCAGGCCAAAATAAATAAAAAGGAACATTTCCAGGCAGAAGTCCAGTTAGCTAAATCTGTTTTGCTTTGCTCAACTCATGTTATATGTCAATTGTTGAATTATGGTTTGCTTATTTGCAGGAGACCTGCCAGTGTCTAACATGAACAATGTTCCAAAAATTGTTCTGATTAGGAATTCTCAGTAGCAAGAATCCCTGTGACTCAGTTTTCCACAAATGTGCTATTTGGCAAAATGCTCACAGGTCAGCAAATGTGTGCTTTGGCTGGCAGCACAAACACTGCTGATGTGCACAATTCCAGATTGCAAGCAGTTTCCCTGGTGAAAACAATGAGAAGAGAATCACGGCATTAAACAGTTGGCAAGGGATTTCATAGATAACTTAATCTACCCTTTTGTTTTGGACACAATCCTGCTTTAAAGGTTTTTGAATAGATATAAAATCCATGCTATTTTAATGGGTATTCATCAGAAACAGTGTTCAAATATTCCAGCCCTTCAAATTAGGGAGGTATTCCTTCTGTCTGAAGCATGTAGTATAATGCCTATCTGGGAACCTTCACCCACTTTCTCCACCTAGGAAAGACCCAATTTGAAGGGGTTGCCCATCCTTTCTCTAAGTGTCTCAGGAAAAAATTTGGATCTATCTCATTTAGCCAATTGGTTAATTTGGAGGGGGCAGATTGGTTTGCAGTTCTATCCAATACAATATGATGGGAGTGGGGGAGCTT
>VMDO01000876.1:0-117500 GCA_007922755.1 Pedetes capensis
TGGGAAGAATACACAGAGTCATTATACAAGAAAGAATTGGTAGATGACCAACCATTCCAAGAGGTTGCATATGAAGAGGAACCAATGGTGTTGAAGGACGAAGTGGAAGCTGCCTTGAAAGAACTGGTGAAACACAAGGCTCCAGGAATTGATGGGATACCAATAGAGATGTTTCAACAAACAGATGCAGCACTGGAAGTGTTAACATGTTTGTGCCAACAGATTTGGAAAACAGCTACTTGGCCAACTGACTGGAAGAGATCCATATTTGTGCCTATTCCCAAAAAAGGGAATCCAACTGAATGTGCAAACTATCGGACAATATCATTAATATCACACACCAGCAAAATTCTACTAAAGATCATTCAGCAGCCACTGCAGCAGTATATAGACAGGGAATTACTGAAAAATCAAGCGGGATTCAGAAGAGGGCGGGGAAGTAGGGACATCATTGCTGATGTCAGGTGGATATTAGCTGAAAGCAGAGAATATCAAAAAGATGTCTATCTATGTTTTATTGACTATGCAAAAGCATTTCATTGTGCAGATCATAACAAATTATGGATAACACTTTGGAAAATGGGAATATCAGAACACCTAATTGTGCTCATGAGAAATCTGTACATGAACCAGGAGGCAGTTGTTCGAATAGAACAAGGAAACACTGAGTGGTTTAAAGTTGAGAAAGGTGTGTGTCAGGGCTGTATACTTTCACCCTATCTCTTCAATTTATACGCTGAGCAAATAATCCGAGAAGGTGGACTTTATGAGGAAGAACATGGCATCAAGATTGGAGGAAGACTCATTAACAACCTGCATTATGCAGATGACACCACTCTGCTTGCTGAAAATGAAGAGGATTTAAAACATTTACTGATGAAGATCAAAGATCATAGTCTTCAATATGGGTTATGACTAAACATCAACAAAACAAAAATCCTTATGACAGGGTCAGCACACAACTTCACAATAAATGGAGAAAAGATTGAGGTTGTCCAAGATTTTGCTTTGCTTGGCTCTATAATCAACACCCGTGGAAGAAGCAGTCAAGAAATCAAAGGACACATTGCTCTAGGAAAACCTGTGGCAAAAGATCTCTTTAGAGTATTGAAAAGCAAAGATGTCACATTGAAGACGAAGGTGCTTCTGACTCATGCCATGGTATTTTCAGTGGCATCATATGGTTGTGAAAGCTGGACATTGAACAAGAGAGACAGAAAAAGAATTGATGCTTTTGAATTGTGGTGCTGGAGACGTCTATTGAATATACCATGGACTGGCAAAAGAACCAACAAATCTGTCCTAGAGGAGGTACAACCAGAGTGCTCCTTGGAAGCAAAAATGGCCAAACTGCATCTTACATATTTCGGACATGTAGTCAGGAGAGAACAATCCCTGGAGAAGGACATCATGTTTGGGAGAGTGGCAGGTCAACGCAAAAGAGGAAAACCCTCCACCAGATGGACTGACACAGTGTCTGCAACAATGGGCTTAAACATAAATAAGACGGTTTGCCTGGCACAGAATCAGCAAGTGTTTTGATCTGCTGTACATAGGGTCGCTATGAGTCGGACTCGACTCAATGGCACCTAACAACAACAACAACTACTTGAGGAGGCAACACTTTCCCAGTCATTTCTTGAATGCTTTCCTGCCTGGAGGACTCATTTTCTGGCACAATATTTGACAGTGGTTCTCTGCTGTTCATAAGGTATTCAATGGCTAATTGTTCTGTGATTGGCTGCCAGGTCCTTCTCCCTAGTCTGTTCAAGTTTGGAATCTCAGCTGAAACTTTCCCAGCATGGATGACCCTGCTACTATCTGAAATACCAGCAGCATAGCTTTTCTCAGCATCACAGTAACACGAAAGCCCCCACAGCATGACAAGCTAACAGACATCTAGGGGAAAACAATTGTTGGCTAGAGACAAATCAAAGAATCACTCTGCTTCATTAGGAGGCCAAAAGTGACTGAAAGCCACAATGTACACCAGAGTAATCATGGCATGGGACAACCAAGAAGTATCAATAACTACGACTATTAATCCATATAGTTTTGGGTGTTTCCCCTTCCTTCTGGCTCCACACATTGAAACAAGACAGCCCCCAGAGTCCAATATTGGGATGGAGAAGGAGAATCTCACACTTTCCTTCACCTCCTGTCTTATATCCTGCCACCCTCAAAATTTTCCCAGCATTCCTTATTGAACCAAACAAATGAGAAATAATGAAAAAACATCATTTTCACAAATATCCAGGATTTAGGACTTATCTCTTCCAGAGTAAAAGATGATAACATTAATTCTGTTTAGGATTGGGGATCAGTACTAGAAACCCTTGGAATCACAGATTTTACAGATCATATTTATTATATGATTACAAATTCTCACTACAAATTGCACATAGGGTGAAAATTATAGCAATTAATTCATTGGCACCAGGCTTCTAGGCAAGTTTTCTCTTTGTTCTATTAATATTGTTAAATGTGCATAAATGTGACAGTTTTATGTAATTTTTCATTGATATTTTCCTCTCTCAGTAATATTTATCTTGTGAAGAAGCTAGGAGAGTAAATGATGTGAGAGAGGGCCACAGGAGAAATGAGTTTTAATCCCTTCTGACTTTTCCCCACTCTGCCTGGATACAAGTGTGAAGATGCTTTACAAAAAAAAAAAAAAAAAAAAGTGTTTTTTTCCTCTGGGTTTACACAGGGGCCAAGTGACTTTAGAGTAGGAAGAAGCTATTCAGGGCGTATTTTCAGGTCCTCCTTCTACTTTCTTTTCCTACACAGAATGAGATCTGCTGGCCATATTGTTGTCATTGTTAGGTGCCATTGAGTGGGGTCTGACTCATAGTGACCCTATGTGCAACACAACAGAACACTACTCAACACTGTGCTATGCACATGATCCTTTTAGGTTTGAGCACATTGTTGCAGCCACTGTGTTTCTTCTCATTTTGAGTCATACTACATTAGCAAACAGAGGTCCCAGAGGCTCTACTGCATTCTTGTCATTAAAGTGGACTCTACTTTGAGGAGGCAACTCTTCCCCCAGTCCTTTCTTGAATGCCTTCCACCTTAGGGGGCTCATTTCCTGCCACTATATTGACAGTACTTCTCTGTTATTCATAGGGTTTTCAATGGCTAATTGTTTGGGGAGCGGGCTGCTGGGTTCTTCTCCCCAATCTGTCTTAGTCTAGAATCTCAGCTGAAACCTGTCCACCATAAGTGGCCCTGCTGGTATCTAAAATATTGGTGGCATAGCTTTCAGCATCACAGCAACATGCAAGCTTCCACAGCACAACTTGCTGACAGACACATAGAGAGCTAGCCATAGAGCCATCTGCAAATTCTAGCTTAGAAACTAAAGAGGCAAGAGAGGGCAGGATGGGTTGATAGGAAGGACTATGTGCTGTGCTATGAAGCAGTTCTTGGTGCTGGGGAGAAGAACAGAGTACCCCTAGTGACCTTCTGGCCAGTCCTGGGCATTTTGCACTGAATTAGGAGATGTTTGCATGTTATCTGCATCTCTTTAATCATTGTGAGATCCTGCCTGTGACTGCATATAATACCAGCTTTCCAGGCTCTTGAAGAGATGGCTATGGGAGAGGTGGCCATGGGCAACCCACCAGCGACAGAACATCCAGATGGGGGGAATTTGACACCAACCAGGAGAAACCAGACTGTCAGTGCACACTAAGAATAAACCAACCTCTTCCTTTTTTAAGTCACATAAGCCAAAATGCTTATGTTTAAATGGTCACATTCATTTCATCCAGATTGTGCCCCGAGGGCGGAAGTCTAGGAGAAATAAGTATTGCAGCTTATTTATTTCAAATTTGAATGCTGTGCACAAGCAGCTGGGTTTGCTGGGTATTTTATACTTGGTAATCTAATTCAGCCTTCTGGTTCCTTGGGCCTGACTGGCTTCAGTGTGATTGCTCACCACATCTGCCACCTCTTTAACCCTTGAATCAGCCCAGTAAATATCACTAACCTACCAGACTATTTTGCTGGTCATGCTGACTTGAAGCATCTCTATCCCTTTATCTTTTAGTAGCTTCTTGCATCTACCTGGGCTGGGATTTAGCTCAGTTGGTAGAGCGCTGTGCTGCAGTCTCTGAGGTCCCAAGTTCAATTCCTGGCACCACAAAAATGGGAGAAGGATATGGCAAACCACTCCTAAGGCAATCCCAAAACAGTCAGCCACTGAAAACCCTATGAGGGTCGCTATGAGTCAGATACCGACTCGATGGCACCTAACAACAACAACAAACTTCTTGCATCTACCTTAGTTATTCCCTTCTTAACTACCCTGTCAAACATGTTTCATCTCTCTGCTTCAGTCTTGTTTTGTTGTTATGTTGTTAGATGCTGTAGAGTTGAGTCCAACTCATAGCAACTCTACATACAACAGATGCCTGACTATGTCAGTGCTTTTCTGCTATTCACAAGGTATTCAATGGCTGGTTGTTTTTTGGGAGTGGGGTGGCAGCTCCTTCTCCCAAGTCTATATGACTTGTGTTCCTAGGCAGTCTCCCATCCAAGGACTAACTAGGCCTGACCCTGCTTAACTTCTGAGATCCTTATAAATGGTTCTGAACTCAAAGGAGAAAACAGGGATATTATTAATTATTACCTCGCCAAACTCCAACAAATGTTATATAACTTCTTAATATAAACTAGCAGATAGTAAAAATGTATGTGGGAGATACAAAAAGTGAATTTAAGTGGAAAAAAGATTCTTAAAACTATAACCCTACTTTGAGGCAAAATAGCACTGTAGAGTCTATAAAGAGAGAGAATGGAAATGACATGGGAGAGGTGAGCAGGGACCAGGGAATGGTGAGCACTACCCCCAGGCTAAGGACCTTGGGGCTCACTTTACAGGCAATGAAGAGTCACGTACAACAGCTACATTTAAAATGTCCATATGCAATGATGAGCTGGTGTTTAACTCAGTCGGTAGAGTGCTACTCTGCACTCTCTGAGGACCCAGTTTCATCTCCAGCACCACAAAAAATAAAAATAAAAAAGAAGAAGGACATGGCAATCCTATGAGGGTCACTATGAGTCAGACTTGACTCAACAGCACGTAACAACAACAACATAGGCAGTGGGGCTATAAGTACTTGTTTTGTTCTTCCTTTTTGTGTTTTAAATATGTTGTCATTGGAAAAGAAGAAAATCTATTTTTTTAAAGGCTATGAGCCATGCATTGAAGGAAGAAGGAGAATGTGCATTCCTTTCTGTTTCCTATTAGCCCGACCCTTGGGACTGTATGGAACCTACTAGGGTCACTGTTTCTCAGATGTGTTTTCTTTTCTTCCTCAACTACCTAAAGGATATGAACAGGTCCATGACTCAGGGCCATGGAAACAATTATCAAGATTATACCTGCACAAGGTGTCCAACGAAGGAAAAGTAGCTGAAATTTTAGGCTTTGCCCTGCTCCCCAAGCTCTGTGCCCTGGTGTGGGCCTTAGTTAATGGGCACCTTTTAAAAGTATATACAGTGTGCTTCATGGGCTTGAAACATCTCTGCAGGGTTTCAGAATGACCCAGTGGGCCAGATGCCATCCTTTCCATCATGTCAAAGAAGGAACAGGACCTTCTCTGTCCAAGAAAAGAAGAGAATGACTACAGGAAATGGCCATAGGAGAATGACGTCTGAGAAAACTACAAACGATATGAGATCTGAATGCAGCAGGTGCAATGAAATAACAGGTCTGATCTCAGCCTTGTGTTTGTTTTAGCAAGTGAAATGGAACCTCATTATAGTAAACACAAATACGAAGGATGGGTTGGAAAGATACAGAGGAACTTTATAGAACCAAGAGCACAGCCTGACCTCATGAGCACTAAAGCAAGGCACCAAGAATTGTTCTTGTTCTTTCTCTGTAGTCACACTGCCTCTCCTTGCCTCATCTATGGACATCTGCTCTGTTCTTCAGCTTCTCTCAGAAAATTGTTCTTATTGTTAGGTGCTGACAAGTCAGTGTCTGACCCATAGCAACCCTACATACAATAGACAAAACAGTTTTGTCAGTGCTTCTCTGTTCTTCATAGGGTTTTCAATGGCTGGTTGTTTTTTGGGAGTGGGTTGTCAGGTCCTTCTCCCAAGCCTACAGCATCTGGTGTTCTCAGGTGATCTCCCATCCAAGTACTAACTAGATCCAAACCTGCCTAGCTTCCAAGATCTGATGGGATCAGATGCACAATTGTATGGCTGTAGACTCTCTCAGAAAATAAGTTTCTCCTATTCATTGGAGAGCTTGTAGCAAAAAAAAAAAAAACTGGCTCCTCAATTTCTTTTCTGTGGGAACATTTTATCCATGACCTCACTGTGTACTGACCATAATATCTGTAGATTTGGGTCAAATTCCCAAGGGAAAAAAGGGCAAATTTCTATCATTTATATGCTCAAAGTTAGCACATATATGATTTGTAAAGACAGAATTTCTATCAACCTTGGCGAGGACAGTAGGTATCTGTATTGAGTTCTATGGAATGGTCTGTAGCTGGTTCCCAATCTCTGAGTCAAAAGGAAAAAAAGTCAGGACAAGACAGAGAAATTTTACACAAACCTTTTCACGTAGCAGTAAGTGTGTTGATGGTGATCTATAGTGAATGTGTTAATGTGTTGATAATGATCTATTTGTTCCATAAAATGAGACTCTTGATTTAATATGTTATGTTGAGTGGACAGATTGAGACTTGTTAACACACACACACAAAAAAAAAAAAAATCCAAAATGTCACTGTTATGGATTGATTCTTCTCCTTAGAGTGAGAAGCAGGAGTGATGTTCTCCCCTACTTCAGATCTTAACTGAAGGCTGACAGTTGTCTGTCCCCTGATGATGTGGGCTAGTGTCCCCTCCCCGCACCCCACAGGATCAAGAAGCACTGGCATTCTCTGACAGGCCCCTCCCACTTACAGTTCATTTACCCAGGCATTGGCTATTTTGAAAGACGCCTGTCTGAAAGACAAGGAAGTTAGCATCTAATGGAGGGGACAAATGCTGGCCATGGAGTGTGACTCATGGCTAGGATATGCAAAGGGAACCCAGGGAAGTACAGGCTTGTTTCTGCAGCTGTCCCATTTTAAACAGCTGGTGGGGAAATTTCCCTCCTAGATTCAACTGCAGGGAACAGTACTGACCCAGCCTCTGTTTCTAAGGCTCTAGAAGTAAAGGTGCAGCCTAGCCCTGAGTACTGGCATCTTCAATCTTGACTCCCTTGTGCTGTGTATTCCCCATCTCCCTAGACCACAAGGGCCAGCTCACCCTTGGTACAGAAAGCAGTGCTTCAGTTTGTGGGAGAAAAGGAGGATTTATTATATTGAACAAAGTGATAGGTCATACCTTAAAAATTATGTGTAGTTTAAATATTTGTCTTCTTTCATAAATCTGAATGTTATAGTTCTTTTTGGACACACCTGAGTCCTCCAGGTGGATAGTCCTGGTCCCAGCCCTGTCTCAGGACACAGCTGGGAGAAGAGTGGCCTTTAGCTGTTCACACCTTGCACCAGCCCTAACATGGGACTCCAAATGGATTTTGCCATGGTGCCTTTCTTACCACTCCTGCACAATGTGGCATTTTAAGAAGACGCTTAGCTTTTCTCCATGGATACATTCGAGTAGGCATTGTGATCCTTTTGATGATGGAAGAGAGAGGAGATAGGACAATCCATTATCTGCTGGAACTACAACTTGAACAGAGTCAGAGACAGGCAAATCAGAGAAGGTTGGACATCCTCCATTGATAGGACTATGCCACAGGAAAGTGCACACCAGGGCTTGAACAGATTAAGGGTAGGGTTAATGACAAACAGACTCCTCCATATCTTGACTGACAGGCCCCAGCCTTCCTTAAAGTGGAGCTGGGTAAGAAGGGGTCTCCTTGGCAACACAGGCCTGTGTGCTCAGCAGGGCTACCAGGCAGGCACTGCCCACCTAGAATGAGGGCTATTGCTAATGTTTAAGAATTCCATCTGTACTTCCTTTCACTCCTCTCCATTGACATCATCCACTGCCTACAGGTCATGCTCTTTCCTTGAGTAAAATCCTCCCCACCCCAAATGCTGAGAGATTTCAATCTCTGTGCAGATAGCCAGGGAGCAACGTTGCTTTAGAATTCCTGAATCTCCTTCGCAGTGTTGCCTTTCAGCTTTCTAGTCCAAGGACTATGCTGGATCTCAATGCACTAGGCCCAATTTGGAAATCTTGATTCTTCTTGTCTCCTCCCAGACCACCTCCCAGCCTTCCTGTTCTCTACACCCTCATATCCACTATATCTGTTCACCAAGAGCCCTAGTTCTTTGATTTGTTCTTTCCATATACCTAGCCAGCCCTTCTTGGTCTCTCTTTTTCCACCCATTTTACTTGTTTAACTCCTACAATACTTTATGATGCGATTATTTTTCCAGACACTTTGGAAGTATCCTGGACCCCTTTGTTCTAAATTATTATCTCACACAAAAAATCAAAATCTATAATCAATGTTACAATTTACCCTTTCTGATTCTAAATCCTGGTGTCATTGCTGCAATTGCTCAATGGCACAAAGTGACTACAAGATCAATTCATGGTTTCCAATCTTAGTTGAGCACTGAGCACTGTCTATCATCCTTCTATTTGTCCTTGATCAGCTTCTTCATCCCATTTTCTCAATGGCCTCAGATGACTGTCTCACCTACTTTTTCCACTAAATTGGCAGCAACAATGCAATCAATGTCTTCCTGCATCCTACCCCTATACATTACAAACTTGTCTGCCTCCTCTGCCCATGTCTTCCCATAGCACTACCTGGAGCCTGTATCCTCTGCTTCCTGCAGCAATGACTCCATCCACGTCACCAAACTTTCTCTTGGTTTCCTTTACCTTTGACCTCTCCTTCTTCACTGCTCCATCCTCTAGTGTCTACAGACCTGCTGACATTCCTTTCAACCTAACATGCCTTCTCTCTCAACCCAGAATTCACTCTCTGGGCCTTGGCAAACTATGGACCATAGACAGCCTACCCTTGTGAATGAGATTTCATTGGAACACAGCCATGTCCATTGGTTTCTATATTGTCTATGGCTGCTTTCAGGCAACAATGGCAGAATTGTGTAGCTACAATAAAGATCAAATGGCCCGCCAAGTCAAAGTAGCTGCTCTGTGGAAAAAGCTGCTGACCCCCCCTAGACTCACACTTGCTTCTCTCCTCAACCCCAAATAGTGCAACCTTACTTCTGACCCTTACCACCTTCCTACTCTTCCCTTAAAATGCTCACTAAGGTTATGCATAATTTCCCACTTCAGAGGCAGGGGGCTCTTCTCATTCCTCATTACGCCTCTCTGCCACAGTTGATGCATGTCACTGACATGCTTCTTGAAATTCTAGGAAAGATTTCAAATTCAAATCCCCAGAGGAGCCAAGATGGCCATATCAATTGATGAAGAAAGCCACATTAGGCTAAGTGTTGCTTAACATGCTGAGGTCTGTGGGGCTCTGGATAGCATGCCCCCCAGGGCCAAAGGGCAGCCCCTCTGCTGCTAGGAAGTACTTCTTGCTCTAGGTGGCCAAATTCTCCAGTGTCTCAAGGGAGGCTAAAAATGCAAATTTTATGTGACATTTTTCAACTTATTTTTTTCTTTGTAGTACTAGGGGCCTGAACCCAGGGCCATGCACATATTTTGCAAGTACTCTGCACTGAGCTGCACCCCCAGCACCTTTTTTAATTTTTATGTTGAGGCAGAGTATCCCTAAGCTACACAGACTGCCTCTTGCCTCAAACCTCCTGCCTCCACCTTCTGAGTTGCTGGGATTACAGGCCACCGCGCCCAACCGACACCTCTCAACTCTTAAATATTGGCAGCTAATTTAAAATTATTATAAATACTGTTGAGGGAAACAAAATGGAACTTTAGTGCAATTTGGCCTAAAGGCTATGAATCAGTCCCCCTGGATTCTGTGACTTAATATTCCTTTGTGAATCTCTGGATTTTGCTGCTGGTTGTTATTTTTAAACCAACCTCCTTCTGCCTACTAAAGTGCACATCCCCAACCCACAGGTCTTCTCTTGCTACCCAGCCTGAATAATGTTTTCATCTATATCATCTTACACTTTATCTTGTGCTTCAACCAGTGACTCCCATTTTCAATTCCAGCTAGAAATCTCACAAACACTGCCAAGGCCACATCAAACCTCCCACCATCTCTATCTCCTGCTCTTTGCCAAGTCAGCACCTGTACACAACCTAAAACTCAGCTTGCCCCCATCCAAGCTGCACCCCTCTCCATCTGTCCATCAGGATTGGGGTGCCTCTCCCCATGTGTTCAGAATATTTTGATAACCATACTTCCTACAACACACTACAGTTATCTGTCTTTGGGTCTGTATTACCTCCCTGGGGTGTGACCTCTCAGAGGCAGGACGTGTATCACATTAATGTCCATATTCCCAGCTCCTAACACAGAGCTGGAGCAAAGCAGGTTCACACTGAATCCTTGGCAGATTAATAAGCAAACAAATCAATATGAAAAGGATGCACTAAAAATAAAATGGCCACATTTTCTATTTTATGTCAGCAGAGCACTTTTACTGCTGTTTTTGTTAGGTGCCGTTGAGTCATGTCCGACTCATAGCAACACTCACAGGGTTTTGAATGGCTGGTTGTTTTGGGATTGCCTCAGGAGTGTTTTGCCACATCCTTCTCCCATTTTTGTGGTACTTGAAATTGAACCCAGGACCTCAGAGACTACAGAGTTGTGCTCTACCAACTGAGCTAAATCCCAGTACAGCACTTCTACTAGTGTTATTTTATTGTCTCTGTTTTATAAGTAGTCTATTTATTACACGACATTTTAGTATTTTATCAGACAAAATATTTTATTGTTATTTTCCGAAAGGATTTACCAGCATACTAAGTAAAACTTTGTTACATTCAGCAATAAAAAAAAAAAGTAGTAAAATTAAATAATGGAAGTCAGTGAGTAAAGTAGGATTTGCCAAATAAATATATCATTAAGCAAAACATAGTGGATACACACCTTTTCTACTAAGTATGAGATTTACTGGGACAATTTGCTATTATACAGAATGGAAAAAGTAGCCTCTTGATCTTCAAATCTTATTTTGTAGAATGAAAGTGAATAATGAAAATGGAAGTTTCAAGCAAATGTAGAAGGCAAAGACTCCATCCTTCTCAAAAGACTTAACCTGCTCTAACATCTATTGGACTTTGTGGAGTACATTTAAGAATCCCATAAGCTATATCTTCAGGGCAAGCTTGCCAGCAGTAGGCAGGACTTGAATGTTGAGTTAACCTCGGTGTTGTTTTCTCCCACCATTGTGTGAGACTCACTGCATCATTAGGACTTGCAGATAAAATGGTGAGACAGGAACTGGTTGTGGGGGGCCTGTGTCTGCAGTCCCAGCTATTCAAGGGGAGGCCTAGGGCAACATAGTGAGAGCCTCATCTCAAAATGAAAATAAAAATAATTTTAAATAAGTTAATAAAAATTAAGCCAGATATGGTAGTGCATTCCTGTGACACCTGCCCCTCAGGGTGGCAGAGGCAGGAGTTGCAGAGCAGGCTGGGCAACATAGCAAGACTTTGTTTTAAAACAAAACAAACCCCTCAAACAAAAATTGAGATTAACTTCTGTTTTCTACCAATAGGTGGCAGTATTGCTTTGGGACAAACATTAACAAGAACTTCAATGTGCCTTTTTTTTTTTTTTTTGAAACAGGGTCTTGCTATCTTGCCTAGGCTACCCTTAAACTCACAATCCTCTCAATTACTGGGATTACCAGCAGCTACTCCACCATTGTAGGGAATTATGGGATAGTCCCAAGGGATAGAAAGGAGGCTTGGTTTGGATAGGGGCATCTAGGTCTTATCTAGAGCCCCAGGCAAGATGGCCCCCAGTGATTTAAATGTCACTCCTAATTGGTTGTGCTCAGCCCCTCATGCCACTGTATGATTGGCTGACTGCCATTTTTAGGCCGTTACTATATAAGGACAGCGCACAGGGCACTCAGAAGCCATTTCATCTCCACCTGAGCCTTGTGGTAGCACTGCACAGTCTTGCTGCCCCATCACCCTTGGAGGAAACACTGGCTAGACCAAGAGAGAAGACTGCCTGCCATCGCAGAGGCCACTCCACCGCCGGACCAGAACAGAGATCATCAGAGGCCACCATCGCGGATAAGCAACCTTCAGAGCTATGTAGCACTTAAGAGCTGTGTAACACTTTGAGCTGCAGCACTTTTAAGTGCTCTACAATAAAGAGAGCTATATTTCTAAAGGCATCCCAGCGTCTGCTGTCCTGGACTCTGTCCTCTGCACCTCACCAGTCCCTCACAGTGTTGGGGTTTGGGCACCCCAACACACCATAACCAGCCAATGTGTCATTTTTCTTGATGTAGGTCATATCTTCACCACATTTCTGAACTCTAGGCTTCTAAGTGCCCAAATACAAATGCCCATGGAATAAACAGCACAAACATGGTACTTGAAGAAAATTAAAGTGGGCACACCAGTATCATCCCTTCATTCTGAGCTTTGCATTTGGAAGGAATTTGCTGGGATTTCTCTCCCCCAGGAAGGCTTCTTTCCTATTAAGGTTAACTTGAGAGGAAAGGTAAGGAAGAAAGACAGCTGTGTTGCAAGTGGTAAATTTGCTTCTCTGAGAATCTCCAGATCAGGTTATGTTCAATAAGTTAATTTACACCCTAGCCTGCCAAGAATTTATTCTGAAAATGTACTCATATAAATTTCTTTTTTTACATTGATTGATGTGATAGGACCGGAGTCATGGATTCCAACTTGTTGATGTGCCCTTAATTTATTTTTTAATTTATGCATGTATACGCATCCATGTGGGCTGGGCTTAGCTCAGTTGGTAGAGTGCTGCTCTGCGCTTTCTGATGCCCTGGGTTCAATCTCCACTACTGCAAAAATGGGAGAAGGATGTGACAATCCACTCCCAAAACAATCCTAAAACAATCAGCCATTGAAAACCTATGAATAGCAGTGAAGCACTGACATAATGCCAGACATTGCACTGTGTCAGGAAGTTCTGTTCTGTTGTTTTACATGGGATGGCTATAAGTCAGACCCAATTCCATGGCACCTAACAACAACAACATACACCCATGTAATCATCACACTGATTAAGATATAGAAGGACTGAGAATATAGCTCAGTGTAGAGTGCTTTCCTACTGTGTGTAAGGCTATAAGTTCAATCCTCACCACTGAGGGGGGAGAAAAGTATAGAATACTTCAAGCACCTCAGAAGGATCTCTATGCTCAGTTTCTTTTTAAAATCTGGAAAGTATTGCTTTTCTCAAATAATGTATTTAAAACAAAGCTAACAAACAAACAGTAAACATAAGCTAGAAAGGTTGAGGGGGAAAGTACTTTATACATTCCTCTTGGTCTCTCATTCCCTTGAATAAGAACCCCAGGGTAGACGTTTTATGGAGGATGTATTCACCCCCTGAACCATTTCCTTCTCTGAGAATAGCTTTTCAATCCAGAGCATGGGTTTCCAGGAACAATGTTGTTGGCAACTCTCTACTCACCTGGGTATTATTGTTGTTTTAGGTGCCATCCCTGGATGTAGCTGATTGAAAAAAAAAAAAAAGTGGTCTTTAGTTCTTGGCAAGAAATAATTGGGTATTGCTTCATTTCATGTATTTTCACACACTCAAGTTATTTTCCAAGGTTCAAAAGGAAACAGGAAAACTCAAGTAATTTATAATGCTTCACCTCTTCTGAACAAAGCACATTGTTAAACACTATTAAATGCAATCATCTATAAATGCAAATATTGACCAAAGTGACACATATGCAAGGAAGTGGTAAATGAAAAGAACAAATAATTGTAGTGGGGTTTAGTGATAGAGCCCAACCCTAATGAAGAGGGAGAACAGAAGCCAGTTGATGCCTCATGGATGGGGTGGGGCAACAGAAGCCCAGGATTTCCAAATGCACAGGCTGGAAGGGAGCCACTCATCTGGGAGCCCATACAACAAGAAAAGTCTTTGGTAGAAGATATATATTTAAGAACTTTTACATACTTTCACTCTGCCTCTATCCCTAGATTTAATTAGTGTAGAGAGGGCCCAGAGGTAGAGATTTCCCCAAACATCCCATGTGATGATGTGGCAAAGTTTGGGAATCACCGCAAGAACAAAGAAGGCAGAGGAACAAGGTGCGTTGAGTTTGTAACACCTCCCTAGTGGAATATATCCCCTCTCTATCACCCAAGTGCACCCCAGCTCATTCAACCCACACTCACCCTCCAACCATTAGCTGAATCTTTATGTCTTCTAAGTCAAGTTCTGGAAGACTCTGTCTTTCCACCCCTAATCCTCAGATCTCACCCCAGGGAAAGTCTAGTGACCAACCACCAAGTTCTGTGTCATCTGTATTGGAATAGCACTCACACCTTCCCTCTTTTCCTTCTCCATAGTTGCCACCTTATTCTGGGGATTTTGTTTATACAAGGAATTACTGAGTGTTGCTACTCTGTAAGTACAGGGTGTAGACATCTGTGTTGGGGAATCAAAAAGAGACTTTTCCCAGTTCTTTGAGTCTGACCGTCTAACAGGAGTGAAAGACTGTAAACAAATAAATAAACAAATAAATTTAGGATTATAAATGTAAGTGCTGTGAAGGAAACAAGCAAGATGCAATGAAAGAGAATAAGGGGAGATGGAGGAATCTGATTAGATCATGAAGGCAGCAGAGGCTTCAAGGAAGGTCACATGATTTCTTTCCAAACTTTTAGCATTATAAATTAAATTATCGCAGTTTCATTCCTGTCTAACCCATCCCCAATGCAACCACCAGGGTAATTTTTGTAAAACCTCAGACTCCTTACAGGCTTCTTCATAATCCACCTCCCACCCACTAAACCAGGATCACGCATCCTGGGGCTGTAACTGCTTCAGGTCACAAGCAGCTGCTGGGTCACCATGGTCCTGTATACTCACCGTACCTGCCTGTCTGGCATGCCTTTTCTGATGCCCTCCATCTGGCTTGCTCCTGCTTGTCTTCCAGACTATATTGTATGTCATCTCTTTTGAGACCCCTCATTGGAACTTTCTAGGTTGAGGGCTGATACTGCTTTTCTGGAGTGCCAGGGACTCTGTGTTTACACTAAGCACAGCCCTTGCCACTCTGTGACTAACGTTTCTCTGATCACCTCCTACTCTGACTTGGAGTATCCTGAGGACAGGGACTGTATTAATCATCTCTCAGGCCTCATGTTCCCCTAGCCCCCATGATAATGTCACAATTTTCTTTTTCTTTCTTTCTTTCTTTTTTTATTTTCTGGTACTTGGGGGCTGAACCCAGGGCCTCATGCACACTTAGTGAGCACTCTGCCAATGAGCTGCTCTCCCAGCCTCCTTTTTAATTTTTGTCTTGCAACGGAATATCGATAAGCTGTACAGGCTGCCTCTGGCCTGAAACCTGTGATCCTCTTGCCCCACCTCCCAAGTCACTGGGATTATAGGTGTAGGCCACAGACCCCAGCATGTCACAATTTTCATTACAGTATTTTAAAAATCAATGACTCTCTCTAAATTGCATGGTAATGAGTATACCATCACTTTATAAAACTTAGACGATACAGATAAACAAAAAGAAAAAAAAACACTCAAAATCCTGTCTCTAAATATAATCCCTATAAACATCATAGCACACATTCTTCAGGATCCTTTCCTACAAAAGGTCATCACACAGGAACATATCTAGGTTTGACCAGGCTGGTGAGGAGACCATGCTCTTTACAATATCAGTACCCTCACAGTGGTACTATGGGTGGTATTACGAAAAAGAAATTATTTCTTGCTCAGTTTCAAAAACTCTGGAGTTTGTTTTGCACATCCCCACTTGCTCAAAACAGGACATGCCCTTCCATATATTCTGTTCCTTTATTGTATCTTCAAATTTTTTAAGATTTCAGTGATAACCAGCCCACCCTAGTCTAGTCTACCTGAACCTTTTCCTCCCCGCACTCCCCATCTGGAGTCTTTGGTCCACTGGGTACAGGGTGAGCTGGTTTTCCACTGATTTCTAAAGTTTTAGGCTGCTGCCTAACACTCCTCTTGGGCTATTTCCTCCCCCCCCCCCCGGCCCCCCCCGCCCCTGCTCTCCTGGATTTCATCAACTGCTTCCTGTAATCTCACATTCTACTTTCTTATGCTATTCTCTCTTATTGCTGAAATATTTACAAAGTATGAGCAAAAGGTATGGGGAGCTGGGTGCAGTGTCTCACACCTGTTATCCCACAGCTCAGGAGGCACAGAAGGATCACAAGTTTGAGGCCAGAGATAGCCTGCATAAGAAGGATAAAGTTCATATGTTTAAGTGTTAGTATTTCAGGAATATTCATATACTCTACATAGAAATTCTTTGTACTTTTCCTCCAACTTTTCTGTAAATCTAAAATTATGCTCAAATAAAAGAGGCTTTGAAAGAATATGACAACATAAAGACTTCTGGATGCTGCATGGCTGGACGGTGGCAGGCTTTGATGGAATGTGTAGGCACAAGCCACTGTAACTCTGGGGAATCCTTACATACCAAAATTAGAGACATTTACTCTGTGAATGATTTCCCTTGTCATCTGCTCTATTTTTTCCTAAGCAGTCTCTTAAAATTATTTAAGCCCTCCATTTGGGGCCTGGCATAAGTAGCCCTTTTAGTTTGGATCTGGGGTGTCCCCCAGAGTCTCATGTGCTAAAGGCTTGGTCTCCAGCTTGTGGAGCTATTGTGAGGCAGCCGGACCTTTAGGAAGTGGAGCCTGCCAGAAGGATGTGCCTTTGAAAGGGATACTGGGGCCCTGCCACCCCATCCCTCTTTTCCTAGCCGCCACAGGGTGACAGGCTTTCTCTACCATGCGCTCCCATCATGAAGTACTCTGCTGCCACAGGCCAAAACAACAGGGCCAAGCAAACATGGGCTGAACTCTGAAACCATGAGCCAAAATGAATTTTTCTTCCTCATAAATAATTTATCTGAGGCACTTCATCAAGGATGGAAAGCTGACCAACACGGTAACTGTCCACAATTCCTTTCAGTCCAATTTCTGAGATCCATCCCCTACTGCATCGACTGTGTCCAAGTCAGGAGACTCTCTGGAAGTCTGCCCAGACAGTCAGCTCCACACCATGCCCTTGGCTACAGCTTTCTCTACTCTATTCCATCAAGACTGACAAGATTCAAGAAATTGCTGAAATTTCTTATCTACAAATTACCCCTCCTATTCCTTTTATTATGTTATACTTTTCTTTTATTCTCTCCATATTTTTATTCCTGAGTATATACTTCATCATCCATCTTGAACCAGAATTCCTTATACAATTGCATGTTAATATTAACATGTAATGATTACTCAAGGCATACAAACATTTTTTTCGTATATATTCCTTTGTGTCATATCTGACAATCAGAATATCTTTAGCTTTTCAACATTCCATATTGTCATAAACTTGCTCAGGTCACTACAGATCATATTGGATTATCAGTTGTTGGTACTTCTTGACATACTAGTCATTTAACCACCTCATCAAGGAATATAACTATTTCATGAACATTGCCCTCTATAGCTTTACTTCACAAATTTGAGTTTGCTCAGGCCAACCTGAACAGTAAGCCTGCAGCTGTACCACTGTGATGTGAGATCTTGGAAGTTAAGCAGTGTTGGACCTGGTTAGTACATAGATGGGAGACTGCCTGGGAACACCAGGTACTTTAGGCTTGGGATCTGGTAACCCACTCCCAAAAAACAATCAGCCATTGAAAACCCTATGAATAGCAGAGAAGCACAACAATAGTCGTTCATCTGTTGTACATAGGGTGACTATGAGTCGAACACCGATTTGACGGCACCTAACAACAATAACAACAACAACAGCAACCACCTCAATAGTATTATTTATTTATTTATTCAATCCAAAGGAAGGATATGACCAGAAGAATAAGCAGCCCAGCACATTACATACCATCTCTACCTCCCCTGGCCATGGCTGATTGGGCTAGATACCTGCCCAATCATTGGTTGATCAGAGATCTTTGGTGTGATTTAACTGGAACAGATGATCTATACTAGATTCTTTCTATCTTTAATTCAAACTATAAAATATAGAGATTGTTAGTAATCCAAAGTGGAAGTTGGAATGGTAATATCATGCCAGTTTAGTGGGCAAGGAAGTTATTTGCAAGATGATGAGTAAACAAATGAAACTGATTTTCAGAAAGATACAAAGGACACATTAAGATTAAGTAAGAAGGAGAGGATTTATCTTGGTTCTGGACAGCTTTGTAGTTTGTGTGAGGCCCAACTGCACAAAATTCTGTGATATATCTGTAACACTGAAATAAATGTTTCTAACTAAGCTAGTTTAAGTTGGTGAGTTTCTAGTCCTTGCAACCAAGGACTGGAAGGGCCTTAACTTTATTCATTTAATTTCCTAGATTTTTTTTAAAGAGAAAGAATTCTTTTTTAACCAAATTGTGTATCAAAATTAATATCCATAACAATTAATATACTAATTAAGATGTCAGAGTTAAAAGTTATATTTTACAAATCCTGCGATAAAATGTGGAATTGTTCTTGTAGTAAGGTGCCATCATGACAGATCTTACTCATAGTGACCCTATGTACAACAGAATGAAATACTCCCTGACACTGTGGCATGCCCAGCACTATGTCAGTGCTTCTCTGCCCCACTATGTCAGGGCTTCTCTGCTATTCATAGGGTTTTCAATGGCTGATTGTTTCAGAAGTGGGCTGCCAGTCCTTCTCCCAAAATGTGGTATAGACCTTAGTAACCTTTGATTGCTTTTGTGAGTTTATTTGGCAACTAGAATAAAAATTTTTTCTACAGAAATTTGTTTCAAGAGTTCAGGATGAGGCATAGGTTTTCCAATGCAAGCTCTCCTATAAGAGTTCCTGCCAACAACTCTTGTTGTTGCTGTTGTTGTTGAAACCTAATGTTCCCTCTTCTCCCTTCATTTGTCCTTCATCTTTTTCCAGAAGTAGTTGGAGAAAGACCCAGTGCATCCAATGTGTTTCCATATTTGTTGTTGTGAAATGAGGTCCTCTACTTGCATCTGGACCTTTGAAATGAAGGATTTTCCTTGTTTTTATATCAAAAGGACAGATACATCATGAGTTTTAGAAAGAATGTACAGAATTATTAAAATATCAAACCAGAATAAAGTTATTTAAACACAAACTCTAGTTTGAAAGAGAATTATAAAATAACTTTATAATCTTCCTCCAAAATGAGTTCCCAAATGCATGTTCCACGACTTTCGATTTCTTTGTATGTTTCTTCCAAAGTGAACAAAATAGATTCAGAGCCATATAAACGTCAGTGGTTAAATTGAATCATTTCAATTACCAGAAGAAAATTTTATTAAATTTTTGTGCCAACTTTGACATGAAAATACTCTTAAGGCAAAGTTTGTAAATGATACTAAATTTTTTGAGTTGTAAAAGTAAGCAATTAAGAGAAGTAGTCCAAAACAAGCACAGCCCACGTCCCGTGAATAAGCAGTTTACTTTGGCAACTGCAAAAGCTTGTCTTGGGTGGATTCATAATGATCTGTGCCATTGCTGTTCTTTCCCAGACCAGTTAGAGATTTGTTTTTTATTCAACTATCTAACTGAATTCTAAAGCTGAAACAAATATGTTTTCATATCAATTTTTTCAACTTTAAAATAGTTGATGTCCGTAATAGAAAATTTTGAAAAGTTTAGGAAAGTTGGAAAAAGGAATTATCTGGCATTCCATTTACCAACTACATCTACCTTTTCTTTTTTTTCCTTTTTTTTTTTTTTGTGTTCATTTTACTATTATTTTCTAAATATTTAACCAATAAACAAAAACATAAAAATTGTGCATATTGCCAGATGCTGAGTCACATGCCTGTAATCCCAGCAACTCAGGAGGCTGAGCCAGGAGAATTCCAAGTTCAAGGTTAGAGACAGTCTGAATTTAGCCAGAATCTGTCTTAAAATAAAAAATAACAACAGGGGACTGGGAATGTGGCTGAATGGTTTGGGGGGACTTGCATAGCATATCCTAGGCCTTGGGTTCAATGCCCAGCACCAAAAAATAAAAGTTGTACATATTAATGGGGTACCATGTAATGTTTGATATGTATTTACTATATAGTACTTAAATCAGGTTAAACATGTTTATCTCCAACATTTATCATTTCGTTGTGGTGAAAACTTAGAAAATCTTTTCTTCTACCTTTTAGAAATATACAGTACATATTACCAAGTAAATGATAGAGGAGACTTAGATGGGGAGGGGGGGAGCATACAAGAGGGTAATGGGGCACCTATATGAATAATGTACATCAAAACGCATATATGGAAATGCCACAATGTAAAGCATGTCAGAATGAATCACATTAAGGTGTACATTAAAAATTTCCAATAACAAAAATAAATAAATAAATAAATATAAATTAAAATTAAAAAAAAGAAATATACAGTACATAGTTGTTATCTATAGCATCCCAGAGATTTGTTGTTCTACCTAACTTAACTTAGTACCCATTGATCAGGCTTTTCTCTAGATCTACTTTTATTTTTTGTTATTATCATTATTATTATTTGCAGTAATGGAGGTTGAACCTAGGACCTCATGCATTCTAGGCAGGTGCTCCACCACTGAGCAGCACTCTCAGCTCCTGTTTTTCTGTTTTCTGGTGTTTGCTTTTTGTTTCCTGAGACAGAGTCTCCATAAATTTTCCAGGCTGCCTCTGACTTGAGAACTTGCAATCCTCCTGCCTCAGCCTCGTGAGTTGCTAGGATTACAAGCATGTACCATTGTTCCTAGCTTAGATCCACTTTTAATATATTCTTCTGGTTACTTTTTAATCATACATTACTTTGATATAAGATAAAAGCTAATCTACATGGAAATGTTGAATAATTTATGACCTGAGCTACAGGGTACTATTTGTTCATTAACTCTCACAGACTCACCTTACTTTTTTACTTTAGATCAAAGTTACCCTGCTAGGCAAAACAATTTGGCCCCAGTCACAAAATGTTTGGGTACATATGTTGGAGAGAAAAGGGAATAGCAGCCAAAAATAATGCTTCTCAAACTTAACTGCACATAAGAATCATCTGGCAAGGTAGAGTCAGCATTTTAAGAAGCTCCCAGATTACACTGCAGCTGCCAGCCCATATACATGTGTTTAGCAGTAAGATCTTAACACAACTTAGAACATGGGAAAATTGATGAAAGAAACTTTTGCCATCACACATGTACCTGCCATTAATCCATTAAGCCATTGCTACAACTCTGACCCATTTCTGGGAGGATGTGGGACTATTTCTCATACTTGGAACATTTCTCAGTCTGAGGGTGGAGCAGGGCTTATTTATTGCAGAGCAAGTGAAAGTATTGAGCAACTATGGTGAGTTGCTTCTCTGCACAGGAAACTTTCCAGAAATCACAATGTATCTGTTCCTTTCATTTTGCTTCCAGGTAAACTTTCATATCTGAGCACATGACTTCCTAGAATAGAGGCTACATTTACCCTGGAAGCTAGGTATGGCCATGTTACCAAGTTCCATCTGATGGAATTGAAACAGAAATATATGCATAAGCCATATTTAGAATATGACAATGAAATTAAATTAAAATAAATTAAATTAAAACATTTTATTTGTCCTAGCTAGGTGAAATTATAACTCATGTACAGTCAGCTAAAATTTCAATTGGAAGTTTACTTTCCAAGGGATAGCAGTAATGTTCCAGCAGGAAAGCCCATGTCCTAGAAAGGACTGCTCCTGTCTTTCCTATCTGGATCAACATTGGACTCTGCTCAGTGAATTTCAGAAATATGCTTTTAAAGGTGAATAAAATTAAAAGACTACTAACTAACATAATGAGTAAATTAAAGATACTTAGAAGATTGTCTAAAATATTTTAGATGGGAGGAGGACCTGACAGCCTGCTTCTGAAGCAATCCCAAAATAAAACAAATCCAAAACAATTGAAAACCCTATGAATAGCAGAGAAGCACTGACATAATGCTGGGCGTGGCACAGTGTCAGAGAGTGTTTCATTCTGTTGTATATAGGGTCACTATGAGTCAGACCCAACTTGGGGCACCTAACAACAGAAACATATTTTAGAAATACTTCCCACCTTTGCAGGGGAAAAGTAAAAGAATTCAGTGAGCCCTGTGGCCTATATCTGAAGGAATGGTGCCTGCAGCTTAATCTCTAAATGATCCTGAGACCTGCCTTTGGTTTTACCGGCCTTTTGGCTGCCTAATGCTGACTACATTGATAACAACTCCTGCTTCTAGAATGCTGTCAAGCCTGCCTCCGTTGGATTCTTCATGCGTGATGAGATTGGAGACTGCAAGAGTGAGAGCTGGGACTTCATTGAATTGAAAGAGTAGATCATATCAACTATTCCTATGCTTGCTTATAAATAAATGTTTTATTTTGTGGCAGAATTTGTTCTGGTGCTTGCTTTTCATATAACCTATCAGCAAGTTTGGAGAGGTGGCTAATACTTTCACCCCAAATCTATTACTCTCTACCAAAAAGCCCCCAAGAGTTGTGTGGAACCAAATGGGCTCGTGTCAGTCCACAGAACAGAATAATAGGATAGAAAGATGGATCTCTGAAGTCCATGGAGCCGCCAAAGATCTCAGGCTGCTTTTCTCAGATGTGGTTTCATGTCAGGGAAAAATATATTTCCAGCTTGTATCAAGTATTATCGTCTTATATTTTCAATTAGTCACAGCAGAATCTGTCCTGATAGTCCTATATGCTCTAGTTACCATCCCAGGGAAAACTAACCATGGATGGGTTTCATGATTTAATGCCTTCCCTCCCCACACTTGTCCTCCTCTGTAATTTAGGAGTCTCTCGATATTTTGCACCCTTTTTCCTATCAGAGCTATCTTCCCCCGCAGGAAAGAGTGTTCTATAATATTGCCAATCAGGTGGGGACTTTATCACTCACCTTTACTATTTCAAGAAATAAAGTTCTTAATCTTAAAATATTTTCCAGCGACAGATATATCAGGATTGAGATATTTTACTCAGACTGTCTATTTTAGGATCTATGGTTTTAAAAATAAAATTTATCAAGCATTAAGGATCAAGAATAACCCAAGGCCCATCTAACAATGACACAATATTTCCAATTTTAGTTATTTTATCTCACTATTTGTGTTCATTTCACAGATTTTAAAGAGTAGATTTTCAAGATGACAAATGCCTCATGATTATATAATATTGAAGATTACATAGCATGGCTTGGCTAACTAGAATGCCTTTCAGGACTATTACAATTCTTGGTCATTTTCTTCATCTTTCCACACTTCTTCATAAAATAGGAAAAAGAACTAAACCAACTGCCTCACACTCCTAAGACTGCTTTAACTTTCTGTATAGCTCTGTAGCATAATTTGGATTCTTTGAGTACCTAAGTTCAAATCCTGGCATTAGCTATGTGCCTTTGGCAAATTACTTGACCACTCTGTGCCTCAATTTCCTTAACTAAAAAAGAGAATAATAATAATGCCTACAAGTTTGTTAGAAGGATTAAATAAGATAAAGACCCTGACATCCACTTTAAAAATTGTGATAGAAAAATTGTGAGAGAAGAAATTGCTCTCCTACTTTCATGAAGCCTGCAGCCATAGCCCTGTGGCATCCAATCCCATCAGATCTCAGAAGCTAGGCAGGGTTGGGCCTGGTTAGTACTTGGATGGGAGACCGCCAGGGGAACACCAGGTCCTGTAGTCTTAGGAGATGGACCCGGCAAATCACTCCCAAAAATCAATTCGCCATTGAAAACCCTATGAACAGCAGAGAAGCACTGACAAAGTGTTTCGCCTGTTATACATAGGGTCACTATGAGTCGGATACCGACTTCACAGCACCTAACAACAACAACACTTTCATGAAGGAGGTAACCCTAACTTTCTCACACTCTTCTTCTTTTCTTCATCCTTCTTGGGCTATTCATACTGACCTTCCTTACTCATTCCCTTCCAAAGTGCAAAATGGTGTATGGATATTAACCTAACTGTGTCAAGGACATTTTCAGTTCCTCAGCCCTAGAGAAGCTGTAAAACCTGCCTTGCAAATACAACACTGGAGCTTGGATGAAGGTAGATAGCCAGAATATACTCTGAGGGATAGTAGGGAAATGTTAATATGAAATAACAACAATATTAATAATAGCTAACTTTTATTCAGCATTAGCTAAGGTAATGTGTGTTATCTCATTTAATTCCTACAACCATCTTAGATATTACTATTATTCTCACTTTGTTGTTGTTAGGTGCCATCAAGTCAGGGCTGACTCATACTGGCCCTATGTACAACAGAATGAAACACTACCCAATGCACACGACCTTTTTATGTTTGAGCCCCTTGTTGCAGACACTGTGTTACTACTCATTTTGAGTCATGCCACATCAGCAAAAGGAGGTCCCAGGGACTTTACTCCATTACTGTCATTAAGGTTGACTCTACTTTGAGGAGGAAACTCTTCCCCGGTTGTTTCTTGAATGCCTTCCAACCTGGGGGATTCACTTTCCAGCACCATTTTTGACAATGGTTCTCTGCTATTTAGAGCATTTTCAATGGCTAATTATTTTGGGAGGGGGCTTCCAGGTCCTTCTCCCTAGTCTAGAAGCTCACATGAAACCCATCCCCCATGGGTGGCCCTGCTGATATCTGCAATATTGGTAGCATAACTTTCAGTATTAGAGCAACACGCTAGTTCCCACAGCATGACAAGCTGACAGACACATGGAAGATTCTCATTTTACAGAAGGAAAAATAGAGGCATGGAAAGATCCAGAATTTGCATAAAGTCACACAGCAAGTGTCAGAACCCAGAAGTGAACCTAGTCAATCTGATTCTCCAGAGACTACCTTCTAGTTATTCTTATGGCAGTCACACGCAAAAGCTAGCAGTAAAATTCTCCACAGAACCATTATAGATGAATTTGACTCGCAAACTAGCGTAAACAGAAAATGATAGGCCATCATCAAGAAGCATAATGATATTTAACCACGCATGGAGTGTCAATTGTGTGCTTTTATACACTTGTCCTGACCTTCACCAATGTTTTTGTTTCTGCTTCAAATTGCCATTATTCTGCACATTTAACTTCTACAAGGTCAAAGTTAGAAGGTAGTAAAGCTGAGTTTGACCTCAGAGACCCTGCTTACTTCACATGCCATGCTGGATTCTTGGCAAGGAAAAAAAACTATTTGCAGATATTAAAAACAGCTGTATCTTACTGCATGCTTTTATTTGTATGATATTCCAGAACAGAAAGCAACAGAAAGCACATCAGAGGTTTCTTGAGGTAAGAGGAATGAGAGGAGGGCCTGCAGAGGGACACAAAAAGAACTGTTTGAAATGTTGAAATGATGGAAGGAACTCAGATATTTTCTCTGTTTTGTTTTGTTTTGTTTCCCTTTCTTTTCTTCTGAGACAGGACCTCATTATGTTGTCCAGCTGGCCTTGAGTTCCTGACCTCAGGGGAGCCTCCTACCCCAGTTCCCCAAGTACCTGGGACTATAGATGTGTACTGCCATGCCTGGTGGTTTTATAATCTTGATTACAATGGTGATTACCTTAGCTGTCAAAACTCATTGAACTGTACACTTAAAATTGGAACCATTTATTGTACTCGAATTATGCCCCAATAAAGTCGACTTCTAAAAAAGCCAAGCTGAATCCAGTATTTGGTCCTGTAGATAGAGGCTGGAGCGCCTGGTGTAAGGTGTCCTCTCATGTGCCTGTGGGAGAGATGAAACACTGGCTCTCGGCATCCATTCCAGCCACCTTCTTCATTGAAGAGACTGCAAAGCTCAAAATTAGATCTCTCTCACTCCTTCAAGATACTGTTGTGATTGTGAGTTAAACAGACTTGAAAGGCAGGAGTGAGACCAGTGCCACCTCCCTGCTGGGATGTTTACTGCTGCTAGCAAAGTAAGACCACGCAAGCTTTGGCTTTTCCTGTGACAGCATTTCAATGCCTGGTGTCCAGCTGCATGGCTGTTATAGTTAGTGGCTGCAGGAATCACAGTGACTTTGCCACTCTCAGATTGCAACTATGGAGTTGTGTTCAAGGATTCGAGTTTCCACAGCAGACTCTTGGTTGCACTTATTTAGGACCATGGCTAGAGCTATCACAGCCCCAGCAAATCCACTTGGATGGTTGTTGTTGTTGTTAGGTGCCATCAAGTTGGTATCTGACTCACAGTGACCCTGATAGGGTTTTCAATGGCTGAATGTTTCGGGATTGCCTAGGGAGTGGATTGCCAGGCCCTTCTCCCATTTTTGCGGTGCTGGGAATTGAACTTGGGACCTCAGAGACTGCAGCGCAGCACTCTACCAACTGAGCTAAATCCCAGCCCACTTGGATGATTAGCTCCCTGGAATTAGTTCTGGAAACTAGTTTAGATGCTGCTCTTCTATATTCTGGAAGAACCTAATCACCCATTTAAAACTCCTTCCTACATGTAATTTGCTGCAGTGATTTTGGTTTCCCTGGAACTGTATATTGATATCAACATAAAAAAGGACATGAGATTCTTCAATCAAAATGATAACTAAAACAACAGTAGCTAATAGTTTTAATAGCAACTTTCACTAATTTTCCAGAATGAAGACAGTAACATGCAGGCACCAGAAAACTTTATTCTCTTCCCCATCCTATTCAAACTCTATGGGTAGATTTGTGTCCTGCCCCATGAATAAAATGAGGTAGGTCTTGTCTCTTCAGTCCCTCTCAAATCACAAAACATCCTCAAATTTATTTCAGCCTCCCCCCAAATTATCTAATTTTACTCAGTAAAATGCCCAGTCCAGGGTCAGTATCACATAACCTAATGCTCTCATCCAGTTTGAATCTTATATGCACCCCCTACTTGAGCTCCCTTTGAACTGGAAAGGCTGCCTTTGAAGAGAACATGGTATACTTCTGCTCCCTGTCTCATTCCTCAAGATGCCTCTCCTCCTTTCTCCTTTCCCTGCTCCTTCCAATGCCCCCCTTCCTGACTGCTTCAGGATTCTCTGGATTAGAATGCAATGAAGAAGTAAACATAGGGGAAATGAAGTTTCTAAACTAGTCTAAATGTATCTACCTGTTGGATCCCTGTGGGTATGGCAGATTCCCATTGCAGGTTCCTTCTCTGCTGGAGTGCTGACAAAGATTCTCCATACAAACCCCCATGGCAGCCTTCCAATTGTGACTCCCCTCTAGGCTAGCCAGTGATGAATCCTCCTTGGTTTCTCTATCTAATGGTAGACTCTATTTTCATTTGGCTGAAGTCCAGCTTAGCAGGAAACTCCTTTGGGCAAAGTCTCTTGAAATGTCTCTAGTTGGCTTCATCCCAACGGGCCACTAGACACACAGGAAATTCCACTCTTCCTTGTCCTGTTTACAGTGGGAAAGCACCTGAGAGCCTGCAGCCACTAGGCATGCAACAGGTTGTCACAGCCTTCTACATTTAATCTTCCCAGGCTTGATTCAAAATCAGATCGTACTTCCCCAAGGCTCTCTGAAATATCCCTGTCATCTGTCTTGAAGTAAGGAGGAGGCACTCCTCTCTCCCCTCCATGGATATCAAGGAGAACAACTTTCTCTTAAAAAGTTCCCTGGCCTCATCAACTTTGATTCCTTTATCAGTGGACATGCATGATTGCATATATCAGCCCAAATAGATTTATAACTTCTAAGCATGTCTTCCGTGGACACTCTAGCAACTCACTTTAGAATGTAGAGGTACTTTGCAATTTATTATTTTCTTTTTGGTCTTTGACACTATAACTAAAATTGAGACAGAATAGGCCTTACCATATTATCCTATCATGCATCCATTATTTAAGTATCACAACAATCTTCCTAGAAAACCAATGATCAAGAACTCCCATTTAAGAAATAAACTGAAGTTCAAATGGCTGAAAGTGGGATTCCAACATAAATAAATCTGACTCTAAGGCCTTTGTTGTTACCCATTATGTGGTTACACTGTTATGGATTGGATTGTATGCCCGAGAAGTTATACATTGAAATCCTAGGACCTCAGAATGTGACTTTACTTGGAAAGAAGGTGGTTGAAGATGTGATTTGTTAAGTTGTGATGAAGTGATAATATTAGAGTAGGGTGGGCCCCTAATCCAATATGACTGATGCTCTTATAAAAAGGGGAAAATTGGGCACAGACACCACAGGGGTGATGTCCCTGGAAGGATGCCACCTGAAGATTGGAAATATGCTTCCACAACCAAGGAACTAACAGCAAGGAGAGGGACCTAAGACAGGTCCTTCCCCAGTGCCTCCTGAGGGAGAGTGGCCCTGCTGCCATTTTATCTCAGATGTGGAGCCTGAGATTGTAAAACAACAAGCCACTCAGTCTGTGTGCTGTTTGGGAATCCCAGAAAACTGGTGAAACTACTCCATGACAGAGATGGAAATATGACTGACTATATCACAATGAGAAAGCACCTGATCTACTGAGAGAAAAAGGTACTGGGGTAGCCAATGTGGGGCTGATAGGTATTCATGTTCTATGTCAGGAAATCGGTTTGGTCATTAGGAATTTTTGACAGGCTAAGTAGAAAATGTCTAAATTATTTTCATGTCTCTTACAACAGAGGCAGATTTCTAAGTTTACCTTGAAAAACTTTGAGAAAACAAACCTCATACCAGAATTTTGCATAATTACGTCTGAGAAGATCTAAGGAAATTTGGAAGAAGGCCAGACAAGACATTGTACCTATATCTGAATGCAAAGATCTAAAAATAAAGGCTCATATTTAATATTTAATGTAATTAGCTTTGAGAATAAGAGTGTTAAGATATTAGAACATTTTTTATGTGTGTGCAGTAGTGTGGGTTGATTGAACCCAGGGACTCACATATACTTTTTGCACATGCTCTACCATGGAGCTGCACCCCCAGCTTTTATTATCCTTTTTTGTTTTTTATCTTGAGACAAGGTTTCACTAAGTTACACAGGCTGCCTCTGGCCTCAAACTGGCAATCCCCCTGCCTCTGCAGTAACTGGCATTACAGCCATGAGCCACCACAGCTGGTACTAGGACATTTATAATGAAAGTTTCTTATACACCCATGGGACCTCCAAATGTATAAATAATTACAAAGATTTTCAAAGTGTAATTCATGAAGAATAAGGACATACATTTGCATATCTACACAAGACACACACATTATTGTTTTGGAGATTTTAAATTTAGTCTATTTCCAAAAATATTGGCTCAAATAGCACAGATAATAAATATTAATGCAAATATCTTTAAAAATCTCAATGGCTTATCACAATAATTATTTATTTTTCACTCACATCATAGTCCAATTTGGGTCATGCCCTCCTACAGCTTTTAACTATACCACTTGTACACGTGGTCTCCACTACAGAAAGAGAAAGGTATAGAAGAAGGTATATTGACTCTTGATTGCCTTAGTCCATAGGAAAAACAATGTTATTTCTGCTCATAGTTCATTGGCCAGAATAAGACAGATGGTCTCCAAAGTAACTGCAAATGAGACTGAGTATTGCAGGAGAACACCTGGAATATTTGGGGTATTCGGGATTTAGCTCAGTTGGTAGAGTGCTGCGCTGCAGTCTCTGACATCCCGAGTTCAATTCCCAGCACTGCAAAAATGGGAGAAGGACCTGGCAATCCACTCCCAAGACAATCCCGAAACAGTCAGCCATTGAAAACCCTCTGAGGGTCGCAATGAGTCGGATACCGACTCGACGGCACCCAACAACAACAACAACAATTGTCTTTGCCATAAAATCAATATAGAAAATAGGCTTATAAAATACATTAACCCAAAAGGTGAGATATTTATTAGATGATAAATCTAATGAGTGGTGTTACCATCTCTAATCTTAATGAGGGGACACTGTGATGCTTTCCTATATATGTGTAAATTCTTGTAGCCTAACTTGATTGCTTAAATTAAATGGTACTCAAGATAATCCCGGCCCTGCACATTTCTTCTGAAAATCCCAAAGGAATGCCCCATATGTCACTCCTTCAAAGCTACATTGCTCCATATATAAAATAAAACAGAATTAGTCATTTTCAGGGCAGCCTGGGAAGGGAGAGGCAGAAGTGAGAGAGTGCCAGCACTTGGAAGAGAATTTTTTTAAAAATATGTAAGAGAAGGTCTCAGGAGAGACATAGTTAGATGCCAGCAGGCAGGCACGCTGAGGATAAGGTAGCCAGTAACACATGCCCTGCATCAGAACAAGTTTGTTGTTGTTGTTCTTGTTGTTAGGTGACGTCGAGTTGTGTTTGACTCATAGCAACCCTCATAGGGTTTCAATGGCAGATTGTTTCAGGATTGCCTTGGGAGTGGGTTGCCACATTCTTCTCCCATTTTTGCAGTGCTGGGAATTGAACTGGGGACCTCAGAGACTGCAGAGCAGCGCTCTACCAACTGAGCTAAATCCCAGCCCCTATCAGAACAAGTAGTCAAGTTTAAAACATAATCAGTTCTTCCCCTATCTATAGTCCTATGAGCCTAAACAATACGAAAGGTCTATTATCCAAAAGAAAAGGTGTGGTCCTCAGGGTCAGGGAGGGTTGGAATAAGTACAAAGACTTTGGTCCTACAATTTCCAGGGCAAGTCCACCCCTGGTCCCATATTTTATAAAAGTTCACTTCTTAGATCTTGTGTCCCATTCTTTTTTTATTGTCATCATGGAAATCCTCTCTGTGGGAAGATGGAAAGAAAGGATTTTTCTGTGCAACAAGTGGAGAGGTCCCCACAGAGAGCAGATGGCAGGACAGATTTGAAAGTGGATCCAAGCAGCATATTTTCACAGTCTTTGCCAATAATGTTTAACAGAGATGAATTTTTCCTCTTTATTTTTATTGTATTATGTTTCCGTAAGTAAGCCCAGAGGGATATCAAAGAACCTAATCAAGTAACTACCTAGGTTAGGGATGGGAGGAAATAAGGCAGATGAAGACAGAGCTGGGAACAAGACTTTCTACTGTTCGCCATGTCTTATGTTATAAACTATGAACTATGTGAATATATTATCTATCCAAAGTTTTGAAAACCATTGAAAAAAAGTTTTCTAATCATCATAGCCTGTGTTCCAGCTGTTTGGGGAGAACAAAAATATAGGGCAGAATCTATCTAGAGTGAAGTAGTATGGAAAGAGGACACTAGCTACAGGAAGAATGACGATGTCAAGACACCCAGGGCAAGGGATCAAGGGGTGATCAAGGGAGCTGAGAGCCCCTGACTCGTCACCCTGCTTCTTGAAGCTCCATAGATACATACAGGGGCAGGGAGGGCAAGCAAAAAGAAGGTGATGGTGGGCTTTCCATAGAGTTGGGATAGAAAATAGAGACTTTAAAAATTTGGATATTAGAGGAAAGGGTGACTGTACATGGATGGGGGTCTTAGGAACATCAGGTAGCAGATATTTAGATTATACCTTGGCAATATGACTGACTCTCAGTCCTACTTCTCTCCTTCCTGAAGCCCAGGCTGGGTATTAGAGACACAGATGAACCAAAGATTAAGGAACAGCTAAGGCTGATTGATAAAAGCTGATTTTAAACAGTGGGTGCTACTAAGGCTCTACTAGGAAAGTTAGGGTTTCAGTGGGGTACAAGTGTTGGGTAGTTAAACGGGCCTACAAAGACTAGGTAATGGGGCTTTCTAGTCAAAGCAAAATGTGAGCTAAGTCTTGAGAGGAGTGTGGAGAGGCCTCTGTGGGGAAGGAGTTCCTGGCTGAGGGCTTTGTGCAGAAGCATGGAGGGGTGACAAAAGGTGAGGCCAGGCATCTGCAAGTGATTGCACATTGTAAGACTAATAAGAAAAAGAGCCCGAGCTTTAAAAGCAAGAAGAGATTTTATCCCATAGACAGGGGGGCATTTATAAAGGTGAGTCAAAGATCTTCTAGATGCCTTAATAAGGGTGGTAAGAAGATGAATTAATGTATCCCATACACATTTACTTGATAATAATGGCTTCAGTAGTGAGAACTGATTGGACCTGCAGGAATCAGTGAGATGAGATTAGAAGAGACAAGTTAGACACAATTTCCATAGAGGGAAAAAAGTTGGAGGAATCTTGACATGAGACATTACCCTTACACTGTGCCATTCTGCTGCAACTGTGCAAAGGTAAATTACCAACATCTCTGAAGCATAGCTTGCTCATCTGCCAAATTACCTGCCTTAGAGTGTTATCACGAGGACTAAACTAAACATGTATAAAGTGCCAGGCACGTAGAAGTACTTGAATAATGGTTAAAAACTGTTATACCCCAAATAGACTATAAGTCAAAGCCCTCACTACCTTTACTTCTGGGAAGCACTGGTGTATCATGGGTGTTTCTATCATCTACTGCCATATAACAAATTGTCTCAAAATGTAGTGGCCTAAAACAACAATCATGATTCTGTAATTTGTCACTATGATTCTTCTGCTGGTCTTCCTGTGAATTCCTCAGGTGACTGCATTCAGCTGGTAGCTAGACTGAGCTAGAAATTCTAAGATAGTGGCTCCACCCACATGTCTAGGACTTGCCACCCACATGTCTAGGACTTGCCACCCACATGTCTAGGACTCGGGTAAAGATGGCTAGAACTCGGGTAAAGAAGCTGGAACTTCATTCTCTCCATACGGGCTCTCATCATTCCATAACCTAATCCAAGCTTTGTTCATGGTGAATGACTTCCAACACAGTAAAAAAATAGAAGCTAAAAGTTCTGTTCTAGGTATTTGTTGCTGTGAAATAAGCCATTGTAAAACATTTTAGCCATGTATTATTTAACAATAGGAATAGGTTTTAAGAAATGCAGTTAGGTGGTTTTATTATTGTGTGAACATCATGGAGTGTACTTTCACAGACTTACATATTAGAAGTCAAGAATTTGCTGTGTATTCTTGGTACAATCAAGAGACAAAGTAAACATGAAATGTATGTGGCTTCTACCAGGATAACACAGCATACTGCTTTATAGTAAACTTTCATTTTTGTAACTAAACAGTAAATTCTGAAATGATGAGAATAGTATAAATACATGGCCAGCAAAATAATCTTTTATTAGCATTATCAAGTACTATGCACTATAAATAATTGTATGCACTGTTCTTTTAGATGACTGGAAGCCCCATAGGTATGTTTACATCAGCATCACAAGCATGTGATCAATGCATGTGCTGGGACATTTCAGAAGGATATGTTGTCAGTACACCATAGGAATTTTTCAGGTCAACTATAAACTCATAGGATCAACATTATTTATTTGGTATATAATTGACCTTTGTGTTTTGCCACACATGACTGTCCTTGATTCATTTACTCATGGTTCTGCAATTATAGTGGGAATTGACAATCTACCTCTGTTCCACTTTGTATTGACTGGGGCAGCTTGACAAAAACTATAAGATTCAGGGTGCCAAGTTTAACTCATATGCCTGGCACCCTAGCAAGAGTGGTTGAAATGGCCAGGAACTCTCTGGGTTTCTTTCTCTCCATCTCATCTCTCATCTTTCTCTTTTTCTTTTTTCTTTTTTTTTTTTTCTTGAGGTACTTGGGGGCTGAACCCGGGGTCTCACCCATACTTTGCAAGTGCTCTGCCACTGAGCTGCACCTGTAGCTTCTTTTTTTTTTTTTTTTAATTTTGAGACAGGGTCTCACTAAGCTACACAGGCTGCCTCTGGCCTTGAACCTGATCCTCCCACCTCTCCCTCCCAAATTGCTGGGATTACAGGCATTGCCATAGCACCCAGCTCTCATCTTTCAATAATCGAGCCACTTCTTTACATGAAGGCTAGAGCCCACAAGTCAACAATGAATCTATGGGGCTTCCTAAGGTCCAGACCTGCAGATCATACTGCATAATTGTCACCACATTGTATTGGTCAAAATAAGTCACAGGCCTAGTCGAAAGCAAAGAACAGAAAATAGGCATTTCTTAGTGGGAGGATTAGAAAAGACATATTGCAAAGGGCAAGTGGGGTGATAAGGATTGTGGGGGCTGTGTTGTGCAATGAACTACCCTAGTGGAGAAAGCACAAGTTTTGAGAGACCCACAACTTAACTACAGAGTCTCATGTAACCACTAAAGTTTTTCTCTTTAAATGTAGTGAACTGATATTTGCCACCTAATATTTGAACTGCTTTTCTAAGTATGGGCATCCTCCTCATGAGCACTATCTTTTATGACCCACCAGTAGTCTTAAACCCTTCTAAGGGGTAGACTCTGCCCTAATAATTTCTCTAGACTCAGAACTTGGCATGACACCTGGCACTTAGTAACAGAGTAAAGCATTCAGTAATTGTGTATGGTGAATCAATAAATACATAATAATATAAGCTGTTTATAAGGTACTTCTCATATACCATAGACTGTTTTAAACGCATTGCATGGAAACAGGAGAAGAATTAATGCTTCTGAATTATGGTGCTGGATATAAATATACCATGGACTACCAAAAGAACCAACAGATCCATCCTAGAAGAAGTATAACCAGAGTGCTGCTTGGAAGCAAGGATGGCTGGAATGCATTTTACATATTTTCGACAAGTTGTCAGAAGAGAGCAATCCCCGGAGAAGGACATGATGTTTGGGAGAGTGGGTCAAAGACAAAAAGGAAGACCCTCCACTAGATGGATTGATGCAATGGCTGCAACAATAGGCTTAAACATAAAAATGATCATGTGCATGGCACAGTGCCAGGTAGTGTTCTGTTCTGCTGTATATAGGGTTGCTATGAGTTGGACCCAACTCAATGCCACCTAACAACAACAACAACAACATGAGTTAGGCACTATTATTCCTGACTTTCAGACTAGCAATCTGAGTCACAAGACTAAATCATTTACTAAAGTGTATCATATCTATGTGTGTGTGTATATATATATGTTGTTGTTGTTGTTGTTGGGTGCCGTTGAGTCAGTATCCAACTCATAGCGACCCTCATAGGGTTTTCAATGGTTGACTCTT
Organism: Pedetes capensis; assembly: GCA_007922755.1. NCBI lineage: Eukaryota > Metazoa > Chordata > Mammalia > Rodentia > Pedetidae > Pedetes > Pedetes capensis. The sequence continues at coordinate 35,052 of VMDO01000876.1, forward strand.
TCAGGATTGCCTTGGGAGTGGATTGCCAGGTCCTTCTCCCATTTTTGCAGTGCTAGGAATTGAACTCGGGACCTCAGAGACTGCAGTGCAGCGCTTTACCAACTGAGCTAAATCCCAGCCCATACATATATATATATACATATATGTATTCTAGATTATATATATATATATATATATATATATATATATATATATATATATGTATGTATATATATTCTAGATTTGGATCCACTTGATCTAGATCAGAGCTTGTGCCCTGAACTGCTGAACTACCAGGTCTAGCTGCCTTAGCAAAAATGTAAACAACTATAGTGAAGACATGATTGAAAACTGAACAAATAATGGACTTGGAAAGGGGAAACTATCCAAGGTATGAATCAAATAGAAGCAACATAGTATATTATTTAAGAGTATCAGCTCTTGAGACAGACAATACTATAAATTTCAGCTCTTCCAAGCACTGCTGTACCAATTTGGATGGAATTTTCTCTGAATGTTTTCTCATCTGAAAAATAAGTTTAAGAATAGTGCTTATCTCATATGGTTGTGGTGAGACTCAAATAAGTCGGGGCAAGTATAGTGCTTATTTTAGTCCTTCCTACATAATGAACATTTAGTAAGTATTCAACATTAATCATGCAGATAAGGAGTAGGGAAATGGAACGGCAAAGCAATGTTTAAAAGAAAACATTGGGAGAAAACAAAAAGGAAAACATTGGGACCAGATGTAGGAAGTTTATACCATACATAATAAAATTTCCTCCAATTTTTTTTACTATTTTTAAGTACAAAGGAAACTAAATTGGCAAGGGAAAAAAAATCAATGAAAACTCTTCATTATAAAGTCAAAAATTAACATTAAAAACATCACTTGAGCAGCTTTCTCTTTTATCAAGAACGCTGTTTTAACATTTTGTAAGAGATAGATTTTATATATATATTTTAAAGTTTTTTAAAGGAAGGAAAAAAAGGACTAGTTAAAATACTAAAACATTATAAGTTTTAAGGGTCAAGAAGACTACCCAATGGGCAAAACATAGAAAATGACTGAATTCTCTAAGAAATGAAAAGAAAGAAAATTCCAGCATACTAAAAAGCTAATGCCAGTTTTCAAATTAACCATCAAGAACACTCTAAAGTAATCAATATGTAAACACCAAATGATGAAAGGTTTGAAATCTATTGGCATGGGTTTTATTAAAAAGAGATTGTTTCTGATAAGTTGAATGAGCCTGTGATTGAGATCTCATGAAAGAAGAGTCGTAAGCATGGTCACTGGAGTTGTCTAAATAATAGCGTTTTGGGCACATCAATGATGATTTTATTAGAAAATTAGCAAACAACTTCTCCATAAAGAGAAAATGCTGCATCTTAAATTAAATTTCTTTAATCTTTCCTCAATCTACTGTGGCTTGTCCTTCTCCTCGGTCCTTTCCTTCTTCCCTCCCTCAGGCAAGAACAATTTCAATGGCTGCTACAGAGCTGAGGAGGAGGTAGGTGTCAGCTTCTGAGGCCACTGCTTCTTTGTATTAACACACAAAAAAAAACCAACCAAAATAGGTTTGCTTACCGTATAGAAACTAGACATTTTTTGCCTTCAAAGTAAAAGTACAAATTGAAATGGAAGATTATAAGACTACATCTATCTTTCAAAATAGGAGTTTCTTAAAAGAATTGGCTCTACAAGGCTCTGTGAGACTAAAGACAGTACAAGGTTTATAATATTCCTTTTTTATTTCGCCTGTTCAATATGCACCTCTGTAGACTATACATGATGCAGCACTATAAGCACTTTTTGAAAAACAGGAAGAAAAGGTAATATTTATTTTCCTGATAAGAAGCATAAGAGCATTTATTATATTAAAGAGAAGATTAAAATAATATACAAGGTTACTTGACTTTCATTGACTAAAACAATGCAATTCATTTAATCATTCATTCAGCAAATATTTGTGAAATCTATAATAATGAGCCAGGCACTATTCTAGACCCTGGGAAGAGAGTAATTAATGACACAGAGTTCCTCCTCTCTTGGTCTTTCCATTCAGTGGAGGGAAACAAACAATAAACAAATGATATAAAAAGCTATTGGATCCTATGAAGAAAATACTTCAAAGAAAAGAAAGGAGAGATTATCAATCTCCTTGGCTAAAATATTCAGGGAAGGCCTCCTGATGAACAGACCTAAACAGAGAGAGGCAATTCTGCAGGTGTCTGATGAAAGAGCATCTAGGTAGATGGCATGCCAAGTACAAAGGCCATGAGGCAGAGGATATGACCTGAGCAGTCACACAGGGCCCCTCTCAGATGGACCTCACTTTAAAACTTTACAGTCCACTGTGTTGAAATTCTTAGTAAACTTATAACAAGAGGCCTCCACAATTTCATGTTGTAGTGGGCCCCAAAAATTATGTCTATAGTCTTGCCATGAAGGAGGTAAAGGTGGGCTTGACCTGTTTGAAGAATAGCAAAGAAGCAGCAGGGAAGGGGACCGGTCGTCCTGTGAGGATCAGAGGTGCAGGACATGCAGTGAGAGAGGCATTGCAACAGCACAGGTAACTCAAGATCCATCACAATTTCACAGGGTTAGCTTGGTGCTTGATAAGATACTCACAAAATTGCCTGATAAGTAGATTATTGATTTCAATTCCATTCATTCCTTGGCATCTATTATAAGTTGCAATGCTGTCAGGTGCAATGGCACACAACTATAACCTTAATGATTTAGGAGGTGGAGGCAGGAGGATTCTAAGCTTGAGGCCAGAGGCAATGAGACCCTGTCTCATGATAAAAAAAATTTTAAAGTGGGGCTGGGAGTGCAGCTTAGTGGTAGAGCTCATGAAAAGTATGTGTGAGGCCCTGGGTTCACATATAAATAAGTAAATATGTAAATAAATTATTGTTGTTAGGTGCTATTGAGTCTGGTCCAACTCATAGTAGCCTTTACAGGATTTTTGATGGTTGATTGCTTTGGAATTGCTTCAAGACTGGATTGGCACATCCTTCTCCCATTCTGCAGTGCTGGGGATCCAACCCAGGGCCTCAGAGAGCACAGAATGCCACTCTACCAACTGAGCCAAACCCCAGCCCAAATAAATAAATAGCAATGATATTAGTACAACACTGCACTTGGGATCAAATACTTGACGGTAATGCCCACAGCACTGTTTGATTTCTAGGACACAATGAATTGGTAGCCATTACTAGAGAAACTGCCAAGTTAGATTACTAGCAGCGAGAAAACCATGTCTTGGATGTTAATGCCCAGTCCCTGCTTCCTCTTTTAACACTCGTCACATGCTAATTGTTTTCTACTGAAAATGTTTGGTATTTTGTATCTTGGAGTCATAAAATACTGCCCATTTTAGCTGCATTACCTAACTGAATGATAGACTTCATAATACCAACCCATGACAAACCACACACATTTTTATCTTTCCTCATCAGAAAATCTCCCTTTCTCCTTCTATATCTGATTCTATCATTGCTATCATTTGAATTGGAAATGATTCCAGTGCAGTGGTGTCAGGAGTTGGGGCATAATGGGAGGGCTGTGAGGGAACCACTTTGTAATGGATTAATCCCACTATCATAGGAGTGGGTTTTTTTTTTTTTTAAATTGGCCCTCTTCTGCTCTGTCTTGCTTCCTCTCTTACCCTGTCTTTGTACTTCTGCCATCTGCCATGGGGTGGCACATCAAGAAATCTCTCATCAGATGCCAGCTAATTAATACTGGACCTCTCAACAACCAGAACTACAAGAAATCAATTTCTATTCCTTATTAATTACCCAGTGTTGGCGGACTCTGTGACTCATGCCTGTAATCCCAGTGACTCAGGAGACTGAGGCAGGAAGATTGTGATTTCAAGGTCCGAAGCAGCCTGCACAACTTTGCAAAACCCTGGGTCAAAGTAAAAGATAAAAGGGGCTGGCAGTGCTGTCAGTGGTAGAGTGTTTGCCTAGCATAAACAAGGCCCTGAATTCAATTCCCCATTACCACACACAAAAAGCAATTACCCAGTGTCAGATATTCTATTATGGCAGCACAAAAGAGACAAAGACAATTGAAATCTATTATAGGGAATATTTTAGCTGCATATGCTAAAGCCACTAATGAATCTGAGTCCAGGACATGTTACTGTTATCAAAAAAAGTCCATTTGCTTAAAACTATCCTTTGAGTTCAAAATGTCATGTAGCTTTATAACATAAGCCCAAATAATTTTAATGAAATTACATTTGCTCTCCAACTATGGCAAGCATGATAGCTCATTGTCTTTTCTCACTGGCTCTAGCTGTATCTAGTTTACAAGTTTTCAAATGCTCTCCAGGGCTTCAAACCAGAACCTGAACCTGAACTCTGAAACTGTTCCAATTCAAGCTTTTTTTTTTTTTTTTTTTTGGTGTTAACATGCAATAACACTTGTGCATAGGTTTAAATCCTATGCCTAGACAGCAGGGCTTCAGACTGAACCCAAAATCAAACCTGAACCTGTTCTGGTTAAAATGCTTTAAAAAAAATTTTCTGAACCCAAATCTGAACCTGAACCTGAACCTAAAACTGGGTTTGGGTTGAGCTTTTAATGTTTGTAAGGTTTTTTATCATTAGATATTTAAAAATTAAAAAAAAGTAAAAGAAATTTTACTCATCTATATATACATAGTCTGTAGCTGTACCATGGTGGCATCTGATCCAGTTAGATCTTGGAAGCTAAGCAGAGTCAGGCCTGGTTGGTACTTGGTTGGGAGACAGCCTGGAAATACTGGGTGCTGTGGGCTTGGGACAAAGACCTGGCAGCCGACTCTCAATAAACACTCAACCATTGAAAACACTATGAATAGCAGAGAAGCACAGACAATAGTGCCAGGCATGGCAGTGTCAGGTAGTGTTTCATCTTTTGTACATAAAGTCACTATGAGTTGGACCCAACTCGACGGCACCTAACAACAACAACAACAATAACAACAACAACAATAACAACAACAACAACATCTACATACAGGATTAAAATTTAAAATCCAAACCCAAACCCTTTAAGTTTTAACATATTGAACTTTCACCTGAACCTGAACCCAGTTTGTCATGCTTTGAAGCCCTGCAATTACCATCCAATTATGAGCATCATCTTTAACCTTACAGTCAAACTTTAAAAAGCAACCAAATTCCTGGCTTCAGAATGAACCAGATGGAAAGACCTTGGTGATACACATCATGCCATTTCGGGGCAGTGGGAAGAGTCTGGGTCAGTCTTGAATGTCATAGACCACCACATCCCCTCTTCTTTGGACCTAGCAATTGGCTATTGCAACATGACTTCTGAGAACTGCTGCTTGTGGGTCCTCTGATCCAGACAACTATCCTGGGCAACAGCTCATACTCCCATTCTGGTTTGAACAGTGCCCCCAGAACCTTGTAGATTCACCACAACTCCTGTGCTAGGATTCCACAGAAGCTGCTAAATTATAATTGCAAAGAATTTCTCTCCTCTCCTCTGATCATAGTCAACCACTATTTTGTTTAGCAACTTTGGTATTTGGATCAGCCCTGACAAAAACTGAAATTCCAATGCGCCATATGATTGTCAGTAAGAGTTCTCATTGTTGTTGTTGTTGTTGTTAGGTGCCGTTGAGTCGAGTCTGACTCATAGTGACCCTATGTACAGCAGATCTAAACACTTCCCGATTCTGTGCCAGGCAAACGATCTTATTTATGTTTAAGCCCATTGTTGCAGACACTGTGTCAATCCATCTGGTGGAGGGTTTTCCTCTTTTGCGTTCACCTGCCACTCTCCCAAACATGATGTCCTTCTCCAGGGATTGTTCTCTCCTGACTACATGTCCAAAATATGTAAGACGCAGTTTGGCCATTCTTGCTTCCAAGGAGCACTCTGGTTGCGCTTCTTCTAAGACAGATTTGTTGGTTCTTTTGGCAGTCCATGGTGTATTCAATAGACATCTCCAGCACCACAATTCAAAAGCATCAATTCTTTTTCTGTCTCTCTTGTTCAATGTCCAACTTTCACAACCATATGATGCTACTGAAAATACCATGGCATGAGTCAGACACACCTTTGTCTTCAATGTGACATCTTTGCTTTTCAATACTCTAAAGAGATCTTTTGCCACAGCTTTTCCTAGAGCAATGCATCTTTTGATTTCTTGACTGCTGCTCCCACGGGTGTTGATTATAGAGCCAAGCAAAGCGAAATCTTGGACAACCTCAATCTTTTCTCCATTTATTGTGAAGTTGCGTGCTGAACCAGTGGTAAGATTTTTGTTTTGTTGATGTTTAGTCGTAACCCATATTGAAGGCTATGACCTTTGATCTTCATCAGTAAATGTTTTAAATCCTCTTCACTTTCAGCAAGCAGAGTGGTGTCATCTGCCTAACGCAGGTTGTTAATGAGTCTTCCTCCAATCTTGACGCCACGTTCTTCCTCATAAAGTCCAGCTTCTCGGATTATTTGCTCAGCATATAAATTGAAGAGATAGGGTGAAAGTATACAGCCCTGATGCACACCTTTCTCAACTTTAAACCACTCAGTGTTTCCTTGTTCTATTCAAACAACTGCCTCCTGGTTCATGTACAGATTTCTCATGAGCACAATTAGGTGTTCTGGTATCCCCATTTTCCGAACTGTTATCCATACTTTGTTATGATCCGCACAATGAAATGCTTTTGCATAGTCAATAAAACATAGATAGACATCTTTCTGATATTCTCTGCTTTCAGCTAATATCCACCTGACATCAGCAATGATGTCCCTGGTTCCCCGCCCTCTTCTGAATCCCGCTTGATTTTCCAGTAATTCCCTGTCTATATACTGCTGCAGTCGCTTCTGAATGATCTTTAGTAGGATTTTGCTGGTGTATAATATTGATGATATTGTCTGATAGTTTGCACATTCAATTGGATTCCCTTTTTTGGGATTAGGCACAAATATGGATCTCTTCCAGTCAGTTGGCCAAGTAGCTGTTTTCCAAATCTGTTGGCATAAACATGTTAAGACCTCCAGTGCTGCATCTGTTTGTTGAAACATCTCTATTGGTATTCCATCAATTCCTGGAGCCTTATGTTTCGCCAGTTCTTTCAAGGCAGCTTCCACTTCATCCTTCAACACCATTGGTTCCTCTTCGTATGCAACCTCTTGGAATGATTGGTCATGTACCAATTCTTTCTTGTATAATGACTCTGTGTATCCTTCCCATCTTCTTTTGATGTTTCCTGCATCATTTAATATTTTCCCTGTAGAAACTTTCACTACTGCCACTCGAGGCTTGAATTTTTTCTTCACTTCCTTAAGCTTGAGAAACACAGAGCATGTTCTTCCCTTTTGGTTTTCTGCCTCCAGCTCCTTGCACATGTTATTATAATATTTGTTTTTGTCTTCTTGGGCTGCCTTCTGAAATCTTCTGTTTAGTTCCTTAACTTCCTCATGTCTTCCTTTTGCTTTAGCTGCTCATTGGAGGGCAAGGTCCAGTGTCTCTTTTGACATGTAATTTGGTCTTTTCTTTTTTCCTTGTCTTTTAAAGAACTTTTTGCTTCCTTCTAGAATGATATCTTTTATGTCATGCCACAACTCTTCTGGTCTCCTATCATTTGTGTCTAATGCATTAAACCTATTTTTGAGGTGGTCTCTGAACTCAGGTGGGATATACTCAAGGTCATACCATGGCTCTCGTATACTTGTTCTAATTTTCTTCAGCTTCAGTTTGAACTCGCATATGAGAAGTTGATGGTCTGATCCATAGTCAGCACCTGGTCTTGTTTTGACATTTTGTACAGAGCTTTTCCATCATCTCTTTCCACATATGTAGTCAATTTGATTCCTGTATGTTCCGTCTGGTGAAGTCCATGTGTATAGTCTCCATTTATGATGTTGAAAAATGTATTTGCAATGAAAAAGTCATTGGTCTGACAAAACTCTATCATGCAATCTCCAGCTTCGTTTTTGTCACCAAGATCATATTTTCCAACTACTGAGCCTTCTTGCTTGTTTCCAACCTTTGCATTCCAGTCACCAGTGATTATCAGTATGTCTGTTTTGTAGGTTTGATCTATTTCAGATTGCAGAAGCTGGTAGAAATCTTCTCTTTCTTCATTTGTGGCCTAAGTGGTGGGTGCATAAATTTGAATAATAGTCATATTAACTCTCCTTCCTTGTATGTGTATAGATATTATTCTATCAGTGACAGTATTGTATTTCATGACTGATCTTGAGATGTCTTTTTTGATGATGAATGCAACCCCATTTCTCTTTAGTCTGTCATTCCCAGCACAGTAGACCATATGATTGTCTGACTCAAACTGGCCTATGCCGGTCCATTTTAGCTCACTGATGCCTAGAATGTCAATGTTTATGCGCTCCATTTCTCTTTTAACAATTTCTAATTTGCCTAGATTCATACTACGTACATTCCATGTTTCAATTATTAATGGATGTTTACAGTTGTTTCTCCTCATTTTGAGTCATGCCACATCAGCAAGTTGAGCACCGTGGGGCTTTACTCCATTTCCACCATCACTGTAAACTCTCCTTTGAGGAGGCAAGTCTTCCCCAGTCGTCTTTTGAGTACCTTCCAGCCTGGGGGGCCTCATTTTCTGGCACTATATCTGACAGTGTCTCTTTGCTATCCATAGGGTTTTCAATGGCTAGTTGTTTCAGGAGTGGCTCACCAGGTCCTACTCCCTAGTGTGTCTTAGTCTGGAAGCTCATCTGAAAACCTGTCCACCATGGGTAACCTTGCTCATGTCCGAGGTTACAGTGGCAGAGCTCTCAGCCTCATCGCAACACACAAGCCCCCACAGTGCAGGAAACTGACAGACGTTTGGGGGGAGTTTCTCATAGGAAGTATTTAAACCTCATTAAGGTATTTACATAAAGCAATATTGATGTCATAAAAGAACCCTATCCTGTTATCCCCAATCTGATGTATAAAAATTGTACCTCTCTGCCTGAAATTCTCACTAGAATATCAAGATCATGAGTGCAAGAACTTTGTCCAATCACGTGGCTATAACTACCATCTGATCACTAATGACTCCTTAATTTATGTTTATAATACAGGCTTCTCCCTTGAAACCCAGATGTACAAATTCAGCTATTTGACATCTTCAGCTGCATATCAAGTGGGCATCTCAACTTAACATACCCTAAAACAAGTGTGTGCCCTTCCCTAAACATGTTCTTTCCCCAGTTCCCTGTCTCAGTAAGAAATAAAATCTCATGCTTCCACTTGTTTAGGTTAAAAACTTTGGAACCATTTTTGATGCCTCCTCCTCACACACTATGTATCCAATCAATGGCAAACTGATGGCTCTTCCTTCAAAATGCAAACAGAACCCAGTCCCTTCTTACCATCTCCTTTGGAACCTCTATGCTCCAAGTTATCTTACCCCTGTAATGTTTCCCAACTGATTATCACTATTTCTGTTCTTACCCCTTTACAAAGAGATTACATCACCACTCAGCCTCTAAACCCTCCAGTAGTCTTCTGCCCACTCAGAGCAAAGCTAAAGTCCTTTCACAGGCCTAAATCATCCCATATGAACTTCAGATACTTCATCTACTCCCAGTCCCTTCTTCCCTCATTCAGCTTCTGCCTCCCAAACCCCTATACTCTCTCACTATTTTTTCTGTTTTGTTTTTCTCCATCCTGCTTATCACTATCTGACATCCTCAAAATTTCGCCTGTTTGCTTATGCTATTACTCTCCCCAACCATGAAAATTAAAGCTTTATAAAGGATAGGATTTTTGTCCTACCCCTTTTAAAATCTAACTCCAGACCAAGAACCTGACATATGGTAACTACTCAATAAGCCTAGGTTGCAGGATTCCAAAGCAGTCAGGGTCCTTGAGTCTCCAGGGTATTTGCTAGTGAGTATGCTAGGGTGTGACAGGTCCTACAGACCAGCGCACTCCATAAAGTACCTACAAGGGAAACTTAAGACTTCTTGAAGTTCTCATGTGGTACCTAGGAGCTCGCCTGGTGGAGACATCACTTTATTCCCAAGAGTGGCCCCAGGGACACAGGGCTGGGGAGGCCTCTCCATCTGGTCACCACATGGGGTTTGTGACAATACTGGCAGCAGTTCTTTTAATTAGGCACAGCTCAAGTCACTTCCAGGCTTCACACTAAGCCCCTGGACTCTACCTCCCTCTTCCTTAGGCCCTGGAGCACAAACAGTCTCCTGTTTCTCTGAAAACAAAATTCCTTTACCTTTGAAAAGGGGCCCAGAACTTAGAAAAGCTGATTTATTCTCCCTGGAGAATAAAAGGACCCAGACTTTAGAAACTTTGAAAGACAAAGACTTTCTTTTACCCTCTCTCAATCCTAAGTGTGTGTATGTATATATGTGTGTGCATGTGTGCATACACATACTTGTGCAAATATACCTGCCATTCCTCTTCTAGCATCACCTGCCCCTCCCTTCTTCAGTAGACCACTGCTTTGCTAATCTTGTTATTCGAATATTGGAGGGAAATTGAAATAGTGCTAGAAGTCAAAGTGATACAATGGAACCCGTTTTTTCCATATAAGCCATAATGAGAGATTTGGTTTTTGACAAAGAGCCTAATAGATAACTAGGAAGACCATGTTTAATCAATTATAAATTATACCACTTTATTATAAGAGTGTATAGACCTAGATGGAGGCTCGTAGTGACAACTCCAGGCTGCTGATCAGTTGAAAACTACAAGATAAATTATCTTCTTACTAACTGAAAAATTGACACACACCTTTAATACCAGCAACTTGGGAGGCTGAGGCAGGAGGACCACAAGTGTAAGGCCAGAGCCAGCCTCTTCAACTTAGGGAGACCCTGTCTCAAAATAAAAACATAAAAAAGGGGCTAGGGGGTACAGCACTTGCCTAGCATGCTCAAAGCCCTGGGTTAAACATTCCCAATAACACAAAAACATTTTCTTTAAAGACAAAAGAAATAAAAATATATTTCTATTATGCAAAATATATACTACTATTAAAGTGTTTATTTCACTAAAACATGTTTTTAATTCACATTTCCTCTGAGATAAACATGGAAACAGAAGTACCACATTTATTTACAAAAGGAAAAATGATTGACTGAATTGTCACAGCAAAGGAGAAATCTGGCCCATGAACAAACAAGGGCATGTTCATGTTCAGGTGCCAATTCAACATAATTAAAGGTAATCAAACAAGATAATAGTTATATTAAGTAATAAAATCAGGAAGTAAGCCAAGGTCAAGTACATAGAAATAAATGATCCCAAGGAAAGTAATTGCCTAAGGAGAAGTAAAAAATGATATAACATAAGCTCATCTGCGTAACAGTGATATATTATTAGCTAGAAAATTATCCCTGCTATTCAAATATGCCAGGAAAACAAATATATAATCATTCTTATGCATAATTTAAACTGGAATAGTAAAAGAAAAAGGTGAAAACTAACAATTGGAGCAATTTACTTTAGGCTAAGCATATCAGTTGGGGCTGGGATTTAACTCAGTTGGTAGAGCGCCGCTCTACAGTCTCTGAGGTCCCACATTTGATTCCAGTGCCGCAAAAATGGGAGAAAGACATGGCAATCCACCCCTAAGGCAATCCCAAAACAATTGAAAACCCTGTGAGGGTCGCTATGAGTGAGACGTGACTTGACAGCACCTAACAACAAGAAGCATATCAATTATCCATCCTATTTCATCTACTCCAAACCATACTGAAGTGAGCATCATCTTCTGTATTTTACTACTAATAAAATTGCTTCACAAAGAGATCTTGTAACAGATCCAGGCCACAAAAACCAGCATGTACTGGTACTTTGGTTTGAATTCAGGTCTGTTTACATCCAAAACTTCGTTTATTGTGCTTCATGACCCAGTCTTTCCTAATCTTAATTTAAGCAAGCCCTGGTAAGTGAAATTCAGGCAATGGTTTGGGGAACCTGAATGTCGAGTGGAACAGGGCAGAACTTGGGCTGCAGATCAAGTAACAATGACAATGATGGTATCAAGGAACAACAGCAACAATACTAATCGTAACATACCAGACCCCAAACTAGAATAAAGAAGCAGAAAGACAGTTCAAAGATGTATCCAAAAAATGTCAACCAGTGTTCCAAGAGGAGCTGGGCTTTCAAGTGATACCCTTCTATTTAAAAAAATGCCAGAGTATGAGTGGGGTGTTTCATGCTTAGAGGGTGGAGTTGCATAGAAGGAAAAGCCACCATCACATGTAAGTGGGTTAAATTTGACAGTGATGAGACCCATTGTACAAATAACCACAGGAAGTCAAGGTAGGGAAGAAATGGAACATTTATATTTCTCTCTTGAGATCATGGTAATAATAATAATAATAATAATAATAATGCCAACCACAGTAATAGACACAACATCTAACACTTGTTGAGGCCTGTCAACAACTATGCTAAACATTTTGCAAACATCATACAATTTGATCCTAATATATCCAAAGTGTGTGTTATTAATATTCTTATTTTACAAATAAGAAAATGGAAACTTGTGGAAAAATACAGTTCCAGAAAGAAGCTTAACCTTCACATTAAAGATCCTGATTTCCTAGATAGAAATATTCTATCTTCAGTAAAGTGATTTCTGTGTGTGTGCGTGCATGTGTGTGTGTGTGTGTGTGCGCGCACATGTGTGTGTGTGTGCTGTGTGTTGTATTTTGATTTTTTTAGATAGGGTCTTTCTTTGTAGCCCAAGATGGACTTGAGCTTATAACGATCCTCCTGCCTCAGCCTCCCAAGTCCTGGGATTGCATGCATGTGCCACCACACCTGGCTAGATTTCTACATTCAATATAACTTTTACTCTATTTCTTAATAAATAATATTCTAGATTATGCAAAAGTTTATCACCTCTCAATCTCTTCTGATTTTCCCCAAAATATTCAAAAATGTAAGAACCATTTTAAACTTGAGACACACAAAAACCGGTGGCAAGCTAGGGTTTGCCAACCTCTGGTTTACAGCAAAGATCCCAAATACTATCAAAAATAATTCACAATATTTACAATGTGTATACAACTTCTTCCCTAATATTAAAACAATGTGTTTGGTGTGGCTATACTAAAATCTCATTGAATGTTTTGTAGTGGTACTTAACTATTTTTATGAGCTCTTGAAGTGATACTAATAGTAATAATAACTTTTACAAAGGGATTAATACATGTCAATAGCTGGGTTTGATGGCTCACACCTGAAATCCCAGGAACTCAGGAGGAGGAGGCAAGAGGATCACAGGTTCAAGGCCAGAGGCAGCCTGCATAAATTAGTGAGACTGTGTCTCAGGATAAAAATAAGAAATGGGTGGCTCAGTGGTAGAGTGCTTGCAAAGTATGTGCAAGGGCCTGGATTCAAACCCCAAGTACCAAAAAAAAAAAAAAAAAAAAAAGTCAAGCCCTGCACTTAAGTAATTTTTATAAATTATCTTATAGTGTCTTCACAATATTTCTATATTAGGTATCATGACCATTGTCATATTTCTGGTGAGAAAAATGACATTAAAAAGGTGAAATAATTTTCTAAAATAACTCGGTTGCTAGTGGCAGACCTGGGAACTAAATCTAAGCAATTAACCATCAGAACCTTATTGCTCTTAGTAAAATTTTAAATTAATCCCATAAATTATATAAGACTAATCTATTTGAACTACTTCAGCAACAGGACATACAATCTCTGTTGATATTCAAACTAAATATGGCCTTTATATTTCTAGTACCAAAGAAAGAATGTTTTTGTTTTTTCCCCCAATGGGTTCCCTTTGGATAGCGGGTATGTTTGATACAAGAAAATGAAAACTTGAGGAGCCAAGTATGGTAGCACATGCCTGAAATCCCAGTTCTTAAGAGGCTGAGGCAGGATGATAATGAGTCTGAGGCCATCCAGGTCTACATAGTGACTTCCAGGCTGGCCTGGATTACACAGTGAGACCTTCTGTCAATAAATAAATAAATAAATAATATAAATAAATAATATAAATAACTAAAAGAAGAGAAAGAAGGAGAGAGAGTGAAACAGAGAGAGAGAGATTGAGAATATATCTGAGGACCCACTCTGTCAAAAGAAACCCTTCTACCTGTGATTTTATTTGCTTTTGCATCACCTATGGTATTGCTGGCTGGGATTTAGCTCAGTGCGTAGAGCACTGCGCTGCAGTCTCTGAGGTCCTGAATTCAATTCCCAGCACTGCAAAAATGGGAGAAGGGCCTGGCAACCCACTCCCAAGGCAATCCTGAAGCACTCAGCCATTGAAAACCCTATGAGGGTCGCTATGAGTCGGATACCGACTCCATGGCACCTAACAACAACAACAACAATGGTATTGCTGCCTACAGCCGTATTCCTGTGGTATCCGATCCCATCAGATCTCGGAAGCTAAGTAGGGTAGGGCCTGGTTAGTACTTAGATGGGAGACCGCCTGGGAACACCAGGTGCTATAGGCTTGGGAGATGGACCCAGCAACCCATTTCCAAAAACCAATTTGCCATTGAAAACCCTATGAACAGCAGAGAAGCACTGACAATAGTGTTTCTCCTGTTGTATGTAGGGTCGCTATGAGTCGGATACCGACTCGACGGCACCTAACAGCAATGACAATATGGTATTGCTGTGCTTGCAGCCATCTACTGTGGTGCCCTATCCCTTCAGATCTTGGAAGCTAAGCAGGGTGGGGCCTGGTTAGTACTTGGATGGGAGACAGTCTGGGAACACCAGGTACTCTAGGCTTGGGAGAAGGGCCTGGCAACCCACTCCCAAAAATAATCAGACATTGAAAACCCTACAAACACCAGAGAAGCACGACAGTAGTGTTTCGCCTGTTGTATCTAGAGTCACTATGAGTCAGTCATGGATTTGACATCACCTAACACCAACATGGTATTGCCAAATTGAACAAAGTCAGGAGTCCCTGTTCAGTAAAGCTAAGAGGCCTGGTGACCGGGGCACTATGTAGTAGAGAAGGACTCAAGTATGGGTTGCAAAACCTTCCTGTCCCTTGCATTGGGCAGTATAGGCAGAGTGCCCAGGCCTACAAACATTTGAAGGGCCTGCAAAATACTTCAATGCCTAAAAAAGAAACAAATTATCAAGACTACAACACAAATTCTAAAAACTGAAATGAGCAAATACTGAATTAACTATCTATAAAAGACATTGCCTCAAGTCAAGTGGTCCATTACAGCTAAGCCTTCATTTGGTTATATGGAAACAGCACCCACTGTGAGGACTGGTAGCCTTTTAGTATATTTGATACAATGTGAACTTGGGCCAACAAGGCTCCCCAGCCCAGCTCCAAGACACCAGGCTGGGCTGCTCCCTGTGGCTTCGCAGTCTTCTCCAACCCAGGCCATGAGCAGGAGATCTTTCTTTTCCAGAGCCACACCCCATTACAGTTAGAGGTCTGGCCTGCAAGCGTATGGTAGGTATCCAAACATATTTACCTCGGTTTACTTCGTCACAGCTACTTTCTTCTCAGCACCCAGTAGCTTTATCCCTCTCTCATTTTCTCCCCTTCTTTCTCATTCAAGGGAAAATCAATCTGATGACACTGCCTCTAGATTTTAGGAGGTATTGGGGGACTGCTACCAATCAGCTTAGAAAGGTTAAAACTATGTCAACCAAATATAAAGGGAGAAGATAAATTAGAGACAGATAAGAAATACACTACTCAAAAATTACATTGAGTGCATTGAACTCATGAGATGCTTAGGAAAATCAAATATAAGGTAACATCAAAATTTACATTTCTTAGTATGTAATTAAAAATCATTGTTGTTGTTATTAGGTACCATCAAGTCGGTATCCAACTCATAGCGACCCTACCTACAAACAGGCAAAACACTGTCAGTGCTTCTCTGCTATTCACAGGGTTTTCAATGGCGGATTCATTTTTGGAAGCCGGTTGCTGGGTCCTTTGCCCAAGCCTACAGCACCTGGTGTTCCCAGGCAGTCTTCTATCCAAGTACTAACCAAGGGCCAGCCATGCTTAGCTTATGAGATCTGACCGGACCGGATGCCACAGGGCTATGGCTGCAGGCAAAAAAATCACTATACCTTATAAATATGTACAATTATCTCTATATATTAATCAAAAGATTTTTTGTAAAATATTTAAGGACATAAAAGCTTCAACAATCCTGATTTGCTAATCTCGTAGTGTATATATGAAATGAATTATCCTTCTGTAACTCCATTAATATGTACAATCAAAATAATAAAAACACTTACATTTCCTTTCAAAGGAAATCACTTTAAAGTTTCTTTGTGATTTAGCTCTGTATTGATAATGGAGGATGGTCATAATATATTTACTGAAAAGGACTACAAACCTATTTGTACATATGGTTCTATTTTTGTCTTAGGAGTGTGCAATTATTCAAAGAAGAGAAAAGGTTAGAAAGATAAACACATAAATGTTTATAATTCAGAATAGTTTTCTTTGGATCATGAGATTATAAGTACAGATTTCTTTCTAATTTTCCACAATAAACATAAATTCATGCTGTAAATTTTAAGTAAATGAAAAAAATCATTTTACTATGGGATACAGGGAACAAGATTTTTCTATTTTGTTGGGAAAATGAATAATTATATTTAATGTTAAGGAAAAAGGTTTTAAAGAAACTTTATTAAGCATCAGAAAGCTCTACATCCATTTCCTGGATCAGCCATGGACCATCTGTGCATCTTAGTCAAAACACTCTGAGACAGTTTACTTATTAAACAAGGATGTAAAAGTACTTGATCTAAAAAAAAAAAAAAAAAAAAATTCTCTGGACCTAACATCTTTTGACTTCACATTCCTAATTCTACGATGACCACAATGGATTTTTCCTTTTCCTTTCCTGGCATATTCTGAAATCCACTTATTTGTTCTTCTACCCAGCTATCCGTACATCTACCCATTTGTTCAACTAACTTTTATTGGCAGATCGTTATATATTTGGAACTCAGCTGAAGTATTGCCTATAATTTTTTGGCAAAGCTTCTTTTCCAGGAAGGTTTCTCAGGGAATAATGTTCCAGGAATGCCTGCATGCTTATAACTGCTTTGTTTTTTGTAGCACTTTACTTCAAAGTAAGTTTGGGTGTGTATAAAATCATTGTCATATTTTTCCTTCTTTTAGTATCTTAAACATATTGCTCCATTGTTTTATAATGATATCTGATGTAAACATGATTTTATTCTCCCTTCATAAGTGATTGAGTCTTTACACCTAAAAATCCAAAGGACTTTTTGTTTATTGTTCAGTTTTACTCAAATATGTTGTGTTAGTCAGCTTTTCGTCTCTGTGACAAATGCTCAAGAGAAACAGTTTAGAGGAGGAAAAATTTATTTGGGCTGGAGATTTCAGTCCATGGTCAGTTAGCTCTGTTGCTCCTGGGCAGGTAGAGAGGCAGAGCATCACAGTAGAAGGGCGTGAGGGAGCAGAGCTATTTACTTCATGGTGGCCAGAATGTAGAAAAAGGGCAGGAGACAAAATATATCTTTCCAGAGCACACCTTCAGTGACCTACTTCCTTCAACTAGGTGCCCCCCTCCTACTTTCCACCACCTTCCAATAATGCCTTCATATTATGAATGGCAATTATGCTGTGAAAGCCAGAGTCCTCGGGATCCAGTCATTTCCCAAAAGTTCATCAGCTGGCAACCAAACCAACACTGGAGACTTCAGGGAACATCTCAGATTCTGGATTCATTTTTCTAAGGTTAATGGTGTATTCTTTCAATATAGATGTTTGTTGTTGTTATTGTTTATTTTTTATTTTCACAAAATTAACTTACATTATAAATTTTTATATTTGTTTTGTTTCACTGCTCATTTTTCCTCTTCCAACCTAAGTTACACTCATGTTGGATCTTCTTTTCCTGTCTTCTACATCTATTACTTTTCTCTTGAATTTATTTATTTATGTATTTATGTATTTATTTATGTTTTTACCTCCCTTCTTAAACTGCATTTCCCAAATCTACCCTTGGCAATGGTGGGCTAGGTTGTTTCAGAACAACTTGAAGGTATTGAAAGGCTACTTAGATGGTGAGTATTTATAAGGCCAGGATTCAGAAGAAAAGGGAATTAGAGAGAGTTGAGTGGCATGTGCTATTGCTGTTATCCTTGAGGGTTGCTTATTTGAGAACAATGGCTGAAGAGATAAGAATTTGAGCAAAACTCTTGATATATTCAAGAGGTTGGGGAAAAACTGGAGTTTAAAGCTATCTGAGAAAAGGATCTGTAAAATATCCTATTCTTTCAACTGGAACCAGAGAGAAATGCCCTTCATTGAAAATACATCAACCCTCACAGTACAGTGACTCATCCCAGTTTTGAATTATATCAACTCCCAAATGATGATTAGCCATCTCATTTCTGAGTTTTTGGGTCTAATATATTCCATTGTTTTATAGTTTCTATTATCTTCTGAAAGGCTCTGGTTTAGCTCAGTTGAGAGAGTGCTGCTCCACACTTTCTGAGGACCCAATAGCCAGCACTGCAAAAATGGGAGAAGGATGTGGCAGTCCACTCCTGAAACAATCCCCAAACAATCAGCCATTGACAACCCTATGAGAGTCAGTGTGAGTTGGACCTGACTCAATAGCACCTAGCAACAATTGTCTTCTTGTTTTTTAGATAATTTTCTTATTTAGTTTATATCTGATTTCTTGATTATGTTTTTTTCTGGTATACATTAATTATCCACAGTTTCACTATTTAGTTCACTTTTCTATAATAACATTTTTATTTTGGGTTCAACCATATCCTTTTCTGTTGCTTGTGCTTGTGCATAAGCAAAATCAAGTGTTCTGTGCTTTTAGGGGATTGAGATGTGCCATGGTAACTTTTCACTGTTTAAGAACTTCTTTACTATTAACAAAAGATAGGTAGATGATAGATTGTTCTTGTTAGGTGCCATCAAGTTGGTATCCAACTCATAGTGACCCTCTGTACAATAGGGAGAACAATATTGTGCTTCTCTGTTATTCACAGAGTTTTCAATGGCTGATTGTTTGGGGGGAATGGGTTGCCGGGTCCTTCTCCCTAGTCTATAGCACCTGGTGTTCCCAGGCGGTCCCATCATTAAAGTTGAATCTACTTTGAGGAGGCAACTCTTCCCTAGTCATTTCTTGAATGTCTTCTAGCCTGGGAGGCTCATTTTCTGGCACTATATTTGACAGTGCTTCTCTGCTATTCACAGGGTTCTCAATGGCTAATTGTTTTGTGAGTGGGCTGTCAGGTCCTTTTCCCTAGTCTGTCCTAATCTTGAATCTCAGCTGAAACCTGCCCACCATGGATGGCCCTGCTGGTATCTGAAGTACCAGTGGCATAGTTTTTCTCTAGCATCACAGTAACATGCAAGCCCCACAGCATGACAAGCTGACAGACAGGTGGAGAAGATAGATGAATAGACATATATAAATGTAGATAGCATTTTTGGGTAGTTACATTCACTTTAGAGATCTACCTCCTGCAGAGTCTTACCTTACCTCCCTGTGTTTAATCCTTTTCTCTTCCTTACCTTCAGAGTTCCTGTCCTGCTCAATTTGAATTCTCTTCACAGCAGTATTTTCCACTGGAAAGAAGTTTTGTTGGATATTTCAGTTTTTTTAATACTAAAGCCATCCCAATTCCTTCTGATCTCCCCATGGTTTCTTAGTACTAGTATATAGCTGAGATCCTTTTATTTTACTTACCCAGAAAGTGGAGCCTGGAACTTTCCACCTTTCTCTGTTATTCTCTCAATGTTTACCTGCTGAGAATGCCACTTAAGGTGTGACCTTCTCTATTCCAGTAAGCATTAGCAAGTTCTGTATTGCTATTTATAAAACCATCAAAACTCTTGTTTTCTCTTCTCCTCTGTCCCTACATAGCTGTTAAACCTATGCATGTCTTATGTAGATCCTGCTATTGTCTGTGGTTTGGGTGGAGCAAAATTCAATGGTGTTCTGACACTCATAGGATGTTTTTTTAGTTGGTTTTCTAGAGGATGTGGTGAATAGAACTTTTGCTATTCTAGTTGTTTAGTGTGTTTTTAGGAAAGGATTTAGGGACATTCAAAAGCTATACATCCTAGGCTTCCCCTGACCTAAAGTCAAGATAGGCTTATTTTTAAGTCACAAACCTATCAAGTCAACACAGTCTCTGATTCTGGGTCACTGTGTCATATATCCTGCCTGCCTTCTAAGATTTTACTTTGAATATAATTTCTGTTCAGCTTAGGTAAGTGCTTATTACCTCCCCTAAAAATATTCTTTTGAAGAATATCTATCTCACAGTTGTCCATATTCTGATATTGCTTTTATTTTCTTCACAGACACTCTTTAAATCTCAGCTTCATTCATTAACTAGTCTCAATTGAGTACAGACATGTATACTCTGAACAACTTCTTCAATCAATGAGATTCTTTTTCCTTTAAAATCAGACTTTGAGAACTGTCTTAACACTAAAATTGCTATGCTTTCCTCCTACACACATTTCTAATTGTTCTTTATATTTCAGGAACCCCAGTCAGAATGCCTCCTTTAATGCTAAATCAAAAATGGTTTCTTCAAGCTACTATTGCACTAACCTTATAATACATTCCTTTCTAATGAAAATTGGCATATTCATGCCTATTACTCTCACACTGCTAGAGCTGACATATGTATAAAGCAAAATTGCTATATTTTTCTGAAATTTTATAGAGTTCTCTGTACTTCTTAGAATTCCCCTCGCATTTCTCTAAAGAAAATAAATTAAAAGGGATGAGGTGGGGCGGGATGAGGAGACTGGTTTCTTCTCTCCAGTGATCTCTTGGAAAGCTTTATTCCTGACTGCACAGTTCAATTCAATCAGCGTTTCAACATTCTGTAAGGATGCCTTATGTGCTAAGTTTTGTGTTGAACAGAAAAGATAAATAAGAAATCATTCTCCAAGGGGGTATTAAAGGTAGAAATGGGTTAGAATTCTGATTCTCCTGTTCAACAGCAGGTGGTCTGAGTCAGTAATTCAGTCTCTATGATTCTCAACTTTCATATTTCAAGACCAGGTGCTGATTGTAGATCTGACCATCAACTGCTCGTATGCAGGTTAAAACTGACACTAAGAAAATTAGAACAAGTATACAAGACCCAAGGTATTATTGGTATTAAGGTATGGAGTATATCCCACCTGAGTTCAGAGACCATCTCTAGAACAGATTTGATGCATTACACACTAATGATCAAAGACCAGACAACTCTGGCAAGACATCAAAGACATCATTTATGAGGAAAGCAAAAGGTAACTAAGAAGACAGGAAAAAAAGGAAAGACCAAATTACATGTCAAAAGAGACTCTGAAACTTGCCCTTGAACATTAAGCACTTAAACTAAAAGGAAGACATAATGAAGTTAAAGAACTAAACATAAGATTTCAGTGGGCAGCTTGAGAAGACAAAAATCAAATATTATAATGACACATGCAAAAAGCTGGAGACAGAAAAACCAAAAGGAGAGAATATGTTCTGTTTTTCTCAAGTTTAAAGAATTGAAGAAAAATTCAAGCCTCAAATGGCAATAGTGAAGGATGCTACAGGGAAAATATTAAACAACAGAGGAAACATCAAAAGAAGATGGAAGGAATACACAGAGTCATTATACAAAAAAGAATTGGTGGATGACCAACCATTTCAAGAGGTTGCATGTGATCTGGAGCCAATGGTACTGAAGGAAGAAGTACAAGTTGCTTTGAGGGCATTGGCGAAAAACAAGGCTCCAGGAATCGATGGAATATCAATTGAGATGTTTTGACAAACAGATGCAGCACTGGAGGTGCTCACTTGCCTATGCCAAGAGATTTGTAAAACAGTTACCTGTCCAACTGATTAGAAGATAGAAGAGATCAATATTTGTGCCTGTTCCCAAGAAAGGATCCAGCCGAATATAGAAATTATCTAAGATTATCATTAATATCACACACAAGTAAACATTTGCTAAGATCATTCAAAAGTAACTGTAGCAGTGTATTAACAGGGAATTACTGGAAAATCAAGCCAGATTCAGAAGAGGGTGTAGAACCAGGAACATCATTGCTGATATTAGATGGATATTGGCTAAAAGCAGAGAATACAAAAATGATGTCTATCTATGTTTTACCAACATACAAAGTCATTTGACTGTGTGGATCACAATAAATTATGGATAACATTGTGAAGAATGTGTATGCCAGAACCCTTAATTGTACTCATGAGGAATCTGTACATGGACAAGGAGGCAGTCATTCTAATAGAACAAAGAAACACTGCTTGGTTTAAGGTCAGGAAAGGTGTGTGTCAGGCTGTATCCTTCTACTTCACCTCTTCAATCTCTATGCTGAACAAATATACTGAGAAGCTGGGCTTCATTAAGAAGAATGTGGCATCAGGATTGGAGGAAGACTCATTAACAACATGTGTTATGCAGACGACACAACTTTGCTTGCTGAAAGTGAAAAGGATTTGAAACATATACTGATGAAGATCAAGGAACACAGCCTTCAGTATGGATTGTGTCTCAACATCAAGAAAATAATAATCCTTGCAATTGCATCACTAAACAACTTCATGATAAATGGGATTGAGGTTGTCCAAGATTTTGCTTTACTGGGTTCTACAATCAACACTTCCGGAAACAGCAGTCAAGAAATCAAAAGATGCATTGCATTGGGAAAAGTTGTTGCAAAAGACTTCTTTAAAGTATTGAAAAATAAAGATGTCACATTGAAGACAAAGATGTACCTGACTCATGTCATGGTATTTTCAGTGGCATCATATGGTTGTGAAAGCTGAACAGTGAATCAGGGAGATAGAAGAATTCATGCTTTTGCTCAATTAAACTTAGTATAGAAGAGACAATTTAAGGAGTGGAAAAAAAGGAAGGAGGAATCTAGCATAGGGAAGTGAAGATTGGAGAAGATGGGAAGGAAAGAAAGTCAGTTAGGACAGATGAAGGAGGAATGGTCAATCTCAATGTAAACAGCACAACTTTATGAGTATGTTGGAAAAAAAGATGAAGATGGGACAAAATAAAACCTACTAGAATAGCTAAAATAAAAAAATTTAAAAATAATAGTAATAATACCAAAGGCTGGCAACAATATAAACAGACTAAATCATCTAATACTGCTGGGAATGTTAAAAGGTAGATCACTATAGAAGAAAAAATGGACTTATACCAAAATCAGGATGCATGTATATAGAAGAATATTTTCACAAAAAGACATGCAAGTAGAAAGGAGATCATTGGTGGGGAGTGGGGATAGGGGAGGAGGGTCATGAGAGGGTAAGGAGGAAGTTATATGAGCAGTGTACAATGAAATGCATATATGGAAATGTCATAATGAAATCCATTAAGTTGTACATTAAAAATTATCAATAAAGAAAAGAACTGATGCTTTTGAATTATGCTGCTGGATACAGGTATTGAATATACCATAGATTGCCAAAAGAACCATCAGATCCATCCTAGAGGGAATACAACCAGAGTGCTCCTTGAGAGCAAGGATGGCTGTGTCTTAACGTATTTTGGATATGTTGTCAGGAGGGACCAATTCCTAATGAAGGACATCATGTTTAGGAGAGTGGCAGATCAACAACAACAAAAAAGGAAGACCCTCAAGTAGACAGATTGATACAATGTCTACAACAAAGAGATTAAACATAAAAAAGACTATGTGCATGTCACAGTGTTGAAGAACATTTCCATATATATAAATATATTTGTATATATGTATGATTCCCGCATGATACAACTGTTGTAAAAATCATACATATAGAAATATGCATACATATATGAATATATATTTTACATACATATATGTGTATATGTGCTTGTAACAGAGAGAGAGAGAAAGACAGAGAGAGAGACAGAGAGAGAGACAGAGAGAGAGAAAGAGAGAAAGAGTATGACCTCTCAGTATCCATGGTGGAGTTATTTCAGCATCCCCCATATACCTAAACCTGCAAATACCCAAGTCCCTTATATAAAATGAAGTAGTGTTACATACAACCTATGTGAATCTTAACATTCACTTTAAATTTCTAGATAACTTATAATACCTAATAACTGTAAATGTATGTAAAGAGTTGTTACATTGCATTAAGGATAAGGACAAGAGAGAACTCTGTATATGGTCAGTATATTTTGATTTATGGTTGTTTGAATCCATGGATGTGGAACCCACAAACTTAGAGGGACCACTCTATATAAATATTGTTGTTGTTGTTGTTGTTGCTGTTGTTGTTGTTAGGAGCCGTTGAGTTGGGTCCAACTCATATCGACCCTATATACAACAGATGAAAGACTATTGGACACTGTGCCATGCCTGGCATGATTGTCAGAGCTTCTCTGCTATTCATAGGGTTTCCGATGGCTGATTGTGTTTGGGGAGTGGGCTGCCAGGTCCTTCTCCAAAGCCTACAGTACCTGGTATTCCCAGGCTGTCTCCCATCCAAGTACTAACCAGGCCTGACTCTGCTTAGCTTCTGGTGGGATTGAATACCAGGGTGGTATGGCTGCAGGGTATATAAATTTATGCACATGTATATAAATTTATACATGTGCACAAATATATATATATGTATATATATATAACATATGAAGTATATATAAAATAAATTATATGTATATATAAAAAACTGCTATGAAGACTGCCTGCATAGAAATGTTATTTTGGAGGGTTATTTTAAATAATGAAAATGCTAAATAGCAGTAAACCATGCTTGGCATAAAAAATGTATGTAACCTTTGTGTTTGACCTTGTTTTCCCCTTTGTATTTGTGTGCTGCTTTGAGACATGCCCAGGGAACTCTCTAATGACTTTTTCCTTAAAACTAATCTATGAAACTTCTTTTGATGTTATTGATGTCTCCCTAGTGCATGACAAGGGCCTTTCTAGGTGCTTGAGACTCATGTCACACTGGGTGCCCAGATTTGGGCACCCAGGGATGACCTCACATGCGGAGTACCCTAGGTTAAAGAATACTGGAGACAACACATGCTCAAGGGTTTTTTCTTCTTGGCTTTTCTGGGAAGCCCATATGTTGGTGTCCTGGATGTCTATGCCTATGTCTCTCTTGCTCTCTCTCTCTCTCTCTCTCTCTCTCTCTCTCTCTCTCTCTCTCTCTCTCGTGCGTGCACACATGCGCGCACACTTTTTCTCTCTCTGAAGGCCCACGTGTATTCTAAAGTGTGGACTTAGTAAACTCTACAATCCTGTTTCACTATCACTGAATCATCCTGAAGTTCTTTTCTTTGATGAAGTCAAGGACCCAGCTTAATCTTAGTGGAGCACCCAACTGGGGCAACTCCTCAGGCTAAGTGGCCAAGCTGAGTGAGCTGTATCTTCCTGCTCTGCTGCCAGCAGCACTCCCACATGTCTATCAGCTTGTTCTTTGGGGGCTTGCGTGTTGCTGTATGCTGAGAAAAGCTATGCCACCAGTATTTCAGATACCAGCAGAGCCACACCTGGTGGACAGGTTTCAGGTGAGCTTCTAGACTAGAACAGAGTAGGGAAAAGAACCAAGCAGCCCACTCACAAAGCAATTAGCCATTGAAAACCCTGTGAATAGCAGAGAAGCACTGTCAAAAAAAAAAAAAATGAGCCTTCTGGGCTGGAAGGTATGCAAGAAACAACTGGGAAAGGGTTACTTCCTCAAAGTAGAGTTGACCTTAATGACAGGAATAGAGTAAAGACCCTGGAGCCTGCTTTTGCTAATGTGGCATGACTCAAAATGAGAAGAAACACAGTGACTGTAATATTGGGCTCAAACATAAAAAGATCATGTGCATGACACAGTGTTGGGTAGTTTTGTTCTGCTGTCCAGAGCAAGGTAGAGGTAAGGTTGGATTCTAAACTTGTTCTAAAGGATGGGCATATGCATGCAACTCATTCCTAGGCACAGAAGATGAAATAGAGAGTATGCCTCTAAGTACCTGTGCAAAGGCGTGAAGTATATTTAAGAACTCTATCAGAGAAATCAGTCTCCAGGACTAATGTTAACAGATGACAGAGAGAAAGTAAAACTCTCCATTCTATTTAGAGAGAACTGCCTCTTTATACAAAGATGGTACTAATGAGCAAAAATAGTGTTGAGAAAAAATCATGAGCCATAGTAAACAATCAATTTAAATATACTTTAACCAACTATAAGGCTAGAACAAAATAAGGGGCAGTAAATTACACTTTCATAACTTAAGTTTTCCTATTTCTATGCCAACATATTTTACACAATGTTATAATATATTAAGTGTCTAAATTTTTGCAAGTGGAATACTAGTCAAGAGGACTTAGAAGTTATACCTTTGTCAACATGTACCTACCTTTACCAAAGAAGAACTCAAATTCAAAGCAAATTCTCAGAAAGTTGCTTCTACTTTTTGGAGAATCATTCTACTCCACAAACTCTCAAGGTTTAACAGCTAAAAAAGAAGTTCGAAATCACTTAGCCCAACTCACTTAGTTTAGAGATAATTGCCTCTTACACTGCTTCTCAGTAAAAGCATCTTTATAGTGAGTATCTCTATGTTTGCTAATCAATATTTGCTGCTAAGAACCTGAAAATGTGGCAATAAATTGAAATATTTGTTGAAAAGATATTGCCCCTTAAATTTTTTCATCGATCCACATGTTATTATAGTTGTTGATAAAAATAATTACCATTTATTGAGTACTAGTAATGTGTTAGGCCTGTTGTGAATATCCTCCCTTTTAACCAATACAACCAGACTAAAAGATGAGCGGCATTAGCTCCCTTTTACTGTGTTTCGTTATAGGGTTGCTGTGAGTCTTACCTGACTGGACAGTCCCTAACACCACCAACAGCTAAAATTCATGTTTGGTTACAGTTTCAGTGTTTAAGACAGAACAGTTAAAGCCTCTCTGTACCAATTCCAGATTCCCAGAAGAGGAAACTGATTGGTTCAGATTCCATCAAGGACCAGACTGTATCTAATCAGCTATAAACAGGTAGGGAGAAAGGTCTCCCACAAATATGGCTATAGAACCCAACCTATGGATGGGAAGTAGGGAAAAAGGCTGAGGGCTTCTCAGTGGAGGTGGACAGTAACCAATAATTAATAATAATAATAACAATAATAATAAGTAAAAGCACTTTCATCTATTTTAGATTTAGAAATACAACTTGAAGAAAAAATAAATAATGCCATGTTAGCCATCTAAAATTTATAGTTCTTTACAATAATAGGCAGAGTGCACATTTATAAATAATTTACTCCTTTGGGATTTCAAACAAAAGCAAGCTTCACATACTCCATTTACAATAAATGTGTTCTGCTTTTGGTGAGTCACCAAGGAAAATAACTAAGAAATATTATGATTCTTATTCCAGGGAACTAGAGGAATACAGAACAACGCCAGGGAGCCTAACCTCAGAAGTTGCGAATATTTCTTGAGATAACAGTGGTTCCTCAGTGCACACTTGGCAGGCTTTGCTTTCAAGCTAATATGAGTCATGCTGAGCCCTTTCCCCTTGAGATTTAAAGTATTTCTTATACTTTTTCTTCATATCTTCCCCTGCTCTATTCTTCATCTTTACCCCATTTCTTTGTTTCTATGTCAGTCAATTCAGAAAATAACATCATCCTTTCTAACCATCTCAAAATCTTGGTAAACTGTATGAAGTTATGACTATAAAGAATAAAACCATTTAGAAAATTTTCTTAGCTCCCACAAGCTGTAACTGGCAGGTATTTTCAATGGTAGAGAAGCAGCTCTGTTGAAAAGGACACTGTTACCAGAAACATTTCCCTCACCTTAATTTCCTGTGTTCATTTTTTATTTATTTCCTAATTTGCTATTGGAAAGAGGGTATATGAAGCTTTGTCTTTTTTTTCTTAGAGTTCTTCTTTTTCCCACTTAGAGATCATCTACAACCAAAAATAATCTAATGCCTACTTAAGGCAGTAGCCGTTTGTTTGTTTCAGGGTCTCACTACAGCCTGGGCTGGCTTGGAATTCACCTCTGCCTCAAGTGCTGTGCTAGGATTATAAACATGCCCCACCACGCCCATCTTAAACCAGTAGTCTTAACTGATTTGTGGGTCATAGTTAAATAGCAGACAGCAATAGATAAAAATAAAGTAGTCTTCCTTTATCTATAGTTTCACTTTCTAAGATGTCATTTATCCATGGATATCTGTGGTCCAAAAATATTAAATGAAAACTTCCAGAAATAATAATTCAAAAGCTTTAAATTGTACATTATTCTGAGTGGTGTGACAAAATATCCTGCCATCCCATTCCATCCTAACCAACATGCAAATCATCCCTTTGTCCAGCATATCAACACAGTATACCTTATTAGTTACTTAGCAGCTATTTCAATTATCAGATTACCTATAACAGTGTTTCAATGTTTGTGCTGATGTAACCCTTTACTTAACAATGGCCCCAAAGTACAAGAGTAGTAATGCTAACATTTGGGGCATAGCAAAGAGAATCCACAAAGTACTTCCTTTAAATGAGTAGGAAAAAAAAAAGACCTAAGAAAAGAAAAAGAATGCTGAGATTGCTAAAATGTACAGTGCCAACAAGATATTGTGGGAGCCAGAGAGAGAGAGAGAGAGAGAGAGAGAGAGAGACCACATTCACATAACTTTTATTATAGTATACTATTATAATTATTCTATTTTTATTATTAGTTATTGCTGCTAATCTCTTACCATGCCTAATTTATAAATTAAACTTTATTGTAGGTATGTGAGTATAGGAAAAATAGTATACATAGACTTTGGTATGATGTGTGGTTTCAGGTATCTACTGGGGTCTTGAAACTTATTCCTTCTTTAAACTTATTCCCTGTGGATAAGAGGGGACTACTATACAACAAAACCAGAGAGTTCCGACAATATCCATAGCATAACCAGGACTTGAATCTTACACTGTTTCTATCTTATGAATCCTAATGTATTTCTCTCTTAACTATCCATGCCACCAAACTGTGCATTGTCAATAATTGTATAATATTTACCTCTCACATTCCATTGGATAAAGCCATTCTTGTATGCCTGAAGTTCTTCTTACTGAAAGAGGAAGAAATATGTTCTTCCATTTATTTTCTTGCTATTGGGTGCAATTTTGACCAATGACATACTCTTACACCAAATTATTGGTTAATCGTACATTTATTACTAAGAATATTTAAGTACCACTTTTGCTATAAAGAAGGGCAGGGACCCACCCACAACTACAAATTAATCCATGAAAAGAAAAGGGAGCCAGTCATAATCATGTATTCTTTTTTAAAGCACAATAAAGTTTCAACAAGCTAATAAAATGAAATATGACATACAGTAAGCTACCATCCTGCTATATAATTAAATTCAAATTACTTGCTATAAATGATGTTAATATTTCATAAATATACACAAATCAGTAAATAAGTTACCACTTCTTGAAGGAAAAATCTCCATGGTATTCACACATAAAATATTTAATGCTTGCTTAAAAATTTTAAGCAGAAGACCTCAACAACCTCATTGAAAGAATGTTAATGATTTACAGTTATGGTGTCACATATAATCTCATTGACTATCATTTGAGGCAGATTTAGACGGGTGTCTCAAATTAATGGATAGAGAAATTAAGATTTAGAAGGGTTAGGTGACTTATAATAAGTCACTCAGTTATTTATGGCAGAATTCAAGTTTTGTGGATTTTACTGCTCTATTCACCACATTACACCAAGACTGTCAATGTTTATTTTGGGCCTCAGTAAGATTCACAATTGATCTATGAATATATCAAAAAACCCTTAAATAGCATAGATATTGGGGATCAAAGATAATGCCAGAGGAGTTTCCTGTCTTTGTGTTACAACGGTTGGAAGGACACTGAGGAAAGCTGTGGAGGAGCATGAGGCTGGGCAGGATTTGTGGGGAAGAAGAAGGTGGAGGTAAGGATGTAAGGGAGAGAAGTCTGAGGGTATTCATGGGCCTGTTAGTTTACTTTTTTTGCCTTTAATTTTCCCATTGGAAAAAAGAGACCTTGGGATTAGAATCACTAGATGTGCTTTAAGTTTTAAACTTCTTCTGGAAGATTCTTTTGTATCTATTGATACTATGCCTTGGAAAACTGAACTAAAACTGAGCTAAGCAAATTAAAGGGAAAATAATAATAGCTAACATACATTGTTTATTATTTCTCTCAGGCATGCTGTTAACTTGCTGAGGTTACACAGCTAACAGGTGGAGAGAAGCAAGATTCCAGCCTGGTATGGTTTGAATATGGCTTGTCCCCCCAAAAACTCATGTTGAAATTTAATTCCCATTATGAGATGTTAAGAGGTGTTACCAGGTAGAAGCTTTGTTGATTAGGACTTTGCCCTTATGAATGGCTTAATCTATACATGTGATTAACAGATTAATGAGTTAGTTAATGGGTTATCTATCTTGAGAATGAGTCTGCAGCCATAGCACTGTGGTGTCCAATCTGGCCATATCTTGGAAGCTAAGCAGGATCAGGCCTGCTTAGTACTTGGATGGGAGACCGCCTGTGAACACCAGGTGCTGTAGGCTTGGGGGAAGGACCTGGCCGCCAACTCCCCCAAAAAACAATCAGCCACTGAAAACCTTATGAATAGCAGAGAAGCACTGACAATAGTGTTTCACCTGTTGTAAGTAGGGTCGATATGAGTCGGACACAGACTTGACAGCACCTAACAACAACATAAATGCTAGTTTGGCTAGGTCTCCTAGGAATTCCCTGTTTCTTGCCATGATATTCTACTTCACTTAGGATTCTGCCAGCTAGAAGCCTGTCACCAGATGCAGTACTATGACTTTTGTCCAGAAGCACAGCCAAAACAAATCTCTTCTTTATAATTTACCCAATCTGTAGTATAATGTTATTAGCAACAGAAAATGAACACCGCAAGCAGTGTGATTTCAAAGTCACTACTCTTAGTAGCTGCACTGGAGAGTCCTAAAGAAATGATTGAACACAGCACTTTAAAGAAGCAGGAAACAGATTTCCCATCCTGGAGCACAGCCTTGTAGATGATTACTGCCAGTAAGGACCTTACTCCCACCTTCTTTTGCCTCTGTTGGTGGCAGCCCACCACCCTTTACTCCAAAAACAGCTTTCTGGTTCATAGCCTTTTTGCCAAGGAAAGGCGGATGAGTTTTGGAAAGCCCTCTGGAACTTCTTACTAAGCTATTGCAGGACAGAACTGAAATACTGACAGAAACAAAGGGCACGCAAGTAATCCTAAAGAAGGCTTTCTGTTACCACTATCTGTATAGGTTTTTACCTCTTCCCGTTTCGCACTCTGGTTATGCAGCACACTTTTGCATATCTCATCTTGCCATATTTCTTCTCATTAAGGCCAGGGAGATAGTGAGTAAAGAAAATGGGCGAGAAAAAGTGAACGAGTTAAGAGCAGGTTACAGGCCAAGAGACTCCAGCAGGGTTAGAGCCGGTCCCTCAGACAAAGATCCACAAGACGCCCACAGCCTCAGTCCCTGCTGTTTCCTTGCTTTCCTCTACCCCCTAAGTCCAGAAGCTAGGACAAGACCCTACAGCAGAACACAAAATGAGGAAAGCATTGGAAAAGCTCCACAAGGGGGCTGACACTAAATCTATAGCTCCTGAAATCCCCGACTTCCCAGACCCCTTCGCAGAGGGGCGGAGCGTAGGTTCAGAGGCCAATCCCCGCATCCGCACGTCGCCTCAACCCCGCCCCCCATGCGCCTTTCGCTCCGCCCTTCCCTGGGGGGTGCAGCGGCCGCGACGTCAGCGTTAGGAGACCCCTAGGTGGCGGCTGCGCCGTAGGCGGGCCGCGGCCTGGACGCGCTGCGGGGAGGGGCGGAGCGAGCCGGCGGGAGCGCGCGCTGGGCCCGCCTCAGCCGCCGCCGCCGGGGAGTGATTTGGGCGCCTGCGGGCGGCTCCGGCTAGCGGCCACAAGCCACTTCTGCGGCTGCACAGGGGAGCGAAGGTCGCCAGTCCAGTGTCGTCCCCTTCTCCGCCCCCCAGGAGGGGCGAGGGGGAGTCGCGGCTGATGTCAGGTACGACCGACGGAGGCGCCCTCACGTTGCGGGTCCAAGGTCTCGGCTCCCCCGGCCCTCCCCGCTCCCGGGGCGTGCGAGAGGGGAGCGTGGAGGGTGGAACCGACTCCAGGCGCGGCCAAACAGGTGTCTCGGGGTCGGAGCCGGGACTCGGGGGTGTCTGGGCTTCTGAGGGAGGCGCGGGCACTTCCTGCTCCCGGTGCTTCCGCGCACTGCCACACGGGCCGGGTGCCGGCGGCCGCTATCTTACCGACATGTAGTGCCTCTTCGTCGTGGGTCCTTCCTTTGGCCCTCCCGCGCCCCTCTGCTCGAGCGCGCTGCCTGGCGGCGGGAGGCGCGGACTGTGCCCCGGAGTCGGGCGGAATCGCTTAGCGGTCCTGCCCCACCGGGCCCGGCCTGCCCCGCCCCCTCGTCCTATCCGCGCGGGTCCCGGACTGCGGGTCCTGCCGGCCTGGACGCTCAGGTGTGGGGCACCTTTCCCGAGACCCGCGGGGCTGCCGCGCCGCCTGAGCGCCTGGCGGGCGGGAGCCTTCTAGAAATGCCTGGAGCTTGCTTGGATCATCAGGTCTGTCTGTGGCTGATTTAAGTTTCCCTGCCGCTGACCGAGTGAACGAGCCAGGTGCGAGTGTGGACACTTGCTGCGTGGAAAAGGAAAGGAATTTTTTTTTTTTTTTGGCCTCTTTTCGTAGCAAAATGTGATGGGATTACTATATGCTGCGAAGTTGTCCATACTATTTTTAATTTAGATAAATTATATACTCTTAGAAGATGAACTTAATTTAGGAGTGGGGATTTATTCGTTTTTAGCCCTAACCGCCCCCCCCCCCGTTGTTTAAAAAACACTAGCAATTAAAAAATTCTAGAAAAGCTGACTAAACTCAAATCTAGCTCTCTAAATCATTTGGATATAGCGATATTTCCTTTTAATACTTTAAAGGTTGAAAACTATGAATTTTAAAATTATAAAATTAGAACTTTAATACAGTAATTAGGCAGTATGTAAGGAACAGAAGGATGTTAATTTACTAAAAGTTGAGCGTAGAATATAGATAGCTTTTCCTGGATGCCAAGAAAAGAGCGTGCATAATTTCAAGTTGTTTTATTCTGGAGTAAGTTTGGGAGGTAGGAATCTGAGCTTTTAGAAAGTATTTAGGTGGCAGCTTTCCACTCGCTTATCAGATAAATGTCAGATGAGCCGTATGCAAATGATACTGTTTGTTCTAAGTATTGTGTGTAATAAACTGTATTTGTTTTATTTTCTGCAAGCTTCAGTATATATTGACATACAGTGTAAATTAATATAAAGTTTCAAGTTACCAAACAGTTACCTTTTTTCATCATATATTAAGTAAAACAGTGATTTAGTAAGGAAAGTATGACTCACTTAAAATTCATAGAAAAAACGAATGATTTTTCAGTACTGGTGGAGAACTATTAAATGTCTCTTTCAGATTTGCCTGGAAATGATTTTCTGTATCTTTTTACTTAGGATTCAGCATTTTAAAAATAGTTTGTGGTTACTACTCATTTTACAGTTTTTTTCAATTTGCTTTTTATAACATACTAGCCTGTTTCTGAGTATATTTAATACTCAGAAATTCTTAGAATTTTGTCACTGTTTAGGAGTACATATCATGATTTAATGTTTACCTAATCATAGAAATATAAGTGTATCACTAGACATGCTATATATTATTTGTATATTGATTTGTGCTGAAATGAAAATTATGTTATACAGCTTTACTTTGCAAGTCATGATAATTTAGAGTCTATAATAAAACCAGTGATTGGAATTTTTGTGACAATACATTTATAAATACACCTTGTATTGAAAATTGTCAGCTTGATGTTGCAATTCATTTGTTACACTTAAAAGTTTAAGCTTCCTAATACAAATTTTCTTTTAAAAGGTTTGTTGAGATCTGAATAAAGAGACTAGTTATTGTACAAACTAGATAGCAAGATTGAAAGTAAGGCGTGATACAAGTTTTGTTACTCCAAATTTAATGGGATTAAGGTGATTCTTTTAAATGAAGAAAGAAAGAAAAGAATTATTTCATAAAATAAGAAGTTAGCATTTTATCTTAAAATCTGGTTAGGAAGGGATCTCAGTGTGTACTTAAATTTTCATTTTGCACCTAATTTGAAGGCCCCGGGGGACATGGGACATATTACATGCCAAAATCTGTATGTGTGAAAATAGGAAGGGTCCGTAAGAGAATAAATAAGCTAGTCTTTGTGAGCTAGGAAACTCCATAAAATGATGAGAGAAACTGGGTGCAGGCCTGTAATCCCAGCGACTCAGGAGGAGGAGGAGGCAAGAGAATCACAAGTTCAAGGCCAGAGGAAGGCCACATAACTTGTGAGACACTGACTCCAATTAAAAAAAAAAAAAAAGGAATGGACTCAGGGTGCAATCCAGTGGTAGAGTGCTTGTAATGTGTAAAGTCCTGGGTTCAACCCCCAAGTATTGCAAATAAATAAATAGAAATGAAAATGAAAATTTAAACAAATTATCTAGTACCTGTATTATGAACTGCCCTGCACATTGGAGGGACACATTGAGGGCAAAGAAAGGTAGTATTGGGGAGATTTTGAAACAGGAAACCTGGTTACTTTACGGTGAAAACTGTGTATTAAAGCACATTTAAACTGGTCAAAGGTGGATAATAGGCAGACTTTGAGATTATATACAGCTTGGTGTAGTCATTTGTGTTCTTGTTTGTTGTATTTGTTTCCTTGGACTGACATGACCCAGTACTCCAACCTGGGCCATTTAAAACAACAGAAATTTATTGTCTGAATTCTGGAGGTGACATGTCTTAAGCCATTGGTAGGGCCATGCTGTCAAGGCACTAGGGGAGAATCTGTCGGATGACTCTTAGCTTCTTGTGTCATTGGCCGTCCTTGACTTTCTGCTATACCACTCCAGTCTCTGCCTCTCATCAAATGGCATTGTCCTTGTGTGACTCTGAAACATTGGTTCTAAAAATGTGGTCCTTGGACCCACAGCATCACCTGGACACTTGTTAGAAATGCAAATTTCATATTCTGCTCCAGATCTCTTGTTTTGCAAACAGTTGGAACTGCCCTTTCAGATACATGATCAGGTTAGAGAGTCATTGATAAGATGGAAACGAGACTGTAAAAAAGATAAGGTTTTCAATGGATGATTGTTTCTGAGAGTGGGTTGCCACATCCTTCTGCTATTTTTTGCGGTCCTGAGGATGGAACCCAGGGCCTCAGAGTGCAGAGCGGTGCTCTACCCACTCAACTAAAGCCTAGGCTAGTAAAATCATATTGGATGTTAGTAGGTGCTGTAGGTGAGAATAGGATGGTCAGGGAAGACCCCTGAGCAATAAAGTAGTTGGGGAATGAAATATGTGAGTGGTTGAGGTATAGTCCCAGTAGAGAACAGCAGGCGCAAAGACCGTACCATGTTTGAGGAATAGAAAAGAGTCCAAAGTTGAGAAACAGTGGGGGAAACAGGGTTAAGTTCAATCCTATAAATTGCTATTTGTTGATTTTTGACCTCCAAAACTACTAAATACAAGGAGGGAAAGACAAGAAAGGAAAAAGTGGAACAGGATGGCAAATTACGTGAAGATCATTTTAAAGTTTTGGTTTTTTATATGAGATTAGGATTTTGAACAAGTAGATGATAAGATCTGTTTTCAGATTTGAAAAGATTATTCAGGCTGTTGGTAAAAATAGACTGAAGAAGGACAGGCTGAAGGAAGGGAAAAGTTGTTTAAAAGGTTGTTACAGTAGTTAAAAGAGAAAGTTGGCTCAGACCAGGGTGATAACAGAGAGGGTAGAAGAGGTACAAGACTAAAAGCACAAAGTGAGTGTAGTGAAAAATAAGCTTTTCCTTCTATCTAGTTAACTTCAGTCACCCAGTTGCCTTTCTTAAAGGCAACCAGTGCTATAACTAGTCTTTATTCTTTCTGAGACGTTTAGTGTATATATGAGAAAGTAAGTTTCAACGTATTGGAGTGGTTCTTAACTAGGGCTGATTTTCTCCTCCAGGGGACATTTGGCCATGTCAAGAGATATTTTTGGTTTTCATAACTGGTGGTAATGCTACTGGCATCTAGTAAATAGAGGTGAGGGATGCTACTAAATATCTTAGAGGGAACAGGACAGCTCCCACAACAGAGTTATTAGCCAGATTATGATGTCAGTAGTTACAAGGTTAATAAACCTTGACTTAAGGGCAATTACAGAGATTGAGGCATAGAAGGAAGAGGGCATTGTAGTCAGATAATACAGAAGGAATAGAGGAGCAAATTACATTGGGATGTTTAGGGAACTGTTGATAATTCAGAACTGCTGAAGCATAGATTGTAAAGCATGGAATAGTAAAAAATGAACCTGGAAACCTGGGCAGATCAAGGAGAACCTTTATATATCATGTTAATTAAAAATACTTAGTTTTTGTTTTGTAGACAGTAGAGTCCCATGAAAAGATTGATGGCATGACTTGGTCACTTTTTCATTTTAGAGGTCATTTTTGGTACCAGAGTAGGGATGAGTTGAAGAGAGAGAACAATTAAGTTAGGGTGACAGATTAGAAATTGCAGTAGGTTAGAGTAGGGAGGAGATTCTGAAGTAGAACAGAGATGGAAAAGATATGATGGATTAGGAAAATATTTACCAAGTAAAATTGGCAACACTTGGTAATTGGATTTGGGGTGAGAAAAGGGGGAGGGTTAATGTCTCCACAAAGAGCCAGGCATGCCTGTAATCCCAGTGGCTAGGGAGGCAGAGGCAGGAGGATCACAAGTTTGAGACCAGAGGCAATCTGCATAACTTAGCGAGACCCTGGCTCAAAAACTAAAAAAATGGGCAGGGGGTGTAGCTCAGTGGTCCAGCACTTGGAAAGCATGCAAGCACGAGGCCCTGGGTTCAACCCCCAGTACCACACACACCAAAAAAAAGAATGTTTCCCCAGAGGCTGGGGATGTAGCCCTGGTAGAGTGTGTGCTTAGCATGTGCAAAAGCCTAGATTTGAGCCCAAGCACCCCCACCCAAAAAAACGAATGCTTCGTAATTTCTAGTTTGGATAACCAGATGGCACTGAATGAAATAGGAACACATTGGTGAGTAATTTAGATAATTACTGGTAATTAAGGTAAAATATGCAGACTTAAGAGAGGAAGGTAGTGACTCACTTTTGGGTATGTTGAATTTGAGATGTCTGTGGTCCACATGGAAGGGTGTAGCAGGCATTTGTATATGTGACTCTGAAATTTGGAGAAGTTTGAGAGGATCAAGAGATCCTTTTGTGTAACAAGGATGGGAAAATTAATATGCTTTGATTTTCACTCTATATAAAACAGCCTGCCTTTCATTTTTGTTAGAAAAGTCATAGGTATTTGATAAAAATTAAAACATTAAAATTTAACATTGATTTAAAATTAAAGCATATAATGAAAAAAAGTTTTGTCCTTGCTTATGCCAGAGTCTCCAGAGGTAGCTCTTGTTAAAATTTTTATGTATATAGGTTATACATATGTATATATACACACACAAAAGCTTTTATATATACAGAAATTTGTGTGTATATTCAGATGAGTGTATCTGTATATATACATATAAACACTTAAAAAGCCAAACGGGAATATGCTATGCAGACTTCAGTAGTTTGTCTTAAAAAAATAGTCTTTTATCTTACTTAGTTGTTAAAATGAATGAGATTATGTTGTGGAAAACATAAGTAAACAGGATAGAGACTAATGAAAATAGCATGATCTCTTTAATATAAGTTAAAAGATGAACATACGTATATGCTGATATAGGCATTACTTTCTTTTCTTTTTTGCGGGGGAGCAAGGTTTCAAACAATGAATAGTAGTTACAGTGGAGAAGAGCTAGTGGTATAAAAATGGTAATAAAACTTAACACTTCCTTGTATATTCTTCTCCCCTCTAAAGTTTGGGTGATTTTTCTTTTCATACTAGTACACTAAAGTGCAAAGATTTTCTTTATCAGCCCCATATAGAACATTGTTTTTAACAGATGCAGAATAGTCTGTTGTATGAATAAATCCATTAACAAACTAACATATACTTATGGCTGTCAAGAACATCTTGGAAGGCTTTTATGATTGTCTTTATAAGATAAATTTCTGATCATAGACTGATGAATAAAGGCAAATGCAGTTAAACAGTTTAAAAGATAATTTCTAAATGCTTTTTCTATCCAAAAGATAGTAAGTGTATATTGTGAGAAAGAGTGAATGAGTGCCAGTTAGTAAATACTGGATGTTAATAAACTTTAAAATTTTTGCCAATACGATAGCATAAAAAGTGTCGTCTCATTTGACATATGTTTCTTTAATAGTGAGTGAAATTTGAACAACTTTGACCATTGTATTTTTTTCTGTGAATCTTTTTTCTTTATCTCTTTTTGTATTGAGTTGATCATTTGTCTTTTTCTTTATGCTTTACACTCAATGTTTAAACATGTTGTAAAGAAACATTCTTTTGAACCAGCAGCTTTGCCATCAGAAATTTATCCAGTGAATAAATTCATAGTTTTTCTATAGTCATAGCTTCTGAGTTTTGGAAGGTCTCAATTCATGATATAAATATGCAAAAAGATGTTTTTTCTGTTGTTCTTCTTAGGTGCTGTCGAGTTGGGTCTGACTCAGAGTGACCCTATGTACAACAGGTGAGACACTCCCTGCCACTGTGCTATGTCCTGCACTATGTCAGTGCTATTCATAAGGTTTCAATGGCTTATTGTTTTGGGGGTGGGTTGCCAGGTCCTTCTCCCTAGCCTGTAGCACCTGATATTCCCAGGCAGTCTGCCAGGACTAACTAGACCAACCCTGCTTAGCTTCCGAGATCTGACGGGATCGGATGCCACAGGACCACCACTGCAGTTACTAATTGGAGGAGTTTGTTAATCTAAACAACTTGACAATAAAGGTTAACCATCACAATGAGGGACATGTTTAAAAAGCTTTGGAATAACTGTTTATGTAGAGATTCAGACGTGATTTGAAATACAATAGAAGCAGTTTTATTAGTAAATCAGGCAGCCTAGAGATCTGTTGGGAAACATTTCAACTATATATTTCCCCCTTTTCTCTGTCCTATGCTTGTATACTTTTTACAAGTGAGGCAATATGTTAGGTACCAGAGATAAATGAGTCATTGCTGCTGTTCTGATGGTAGTGCTGGTGGTCTGATGGTAGTACAATATGCTTATCCTTACTATACAGAGGTGTAAAAGTAGAACAAAGAATCACTTGATGGGAGTAATTTGGTCATGAGGGTTAAAGAAGGGGGTCATGGAGAGTATTGAAACAAAGGTAATCTTAAAAGATAGTTACATATCTATCCAGTAGACACAATTGGGCAGGACACTCCAGGTAGAAAGACTAAAATGGTCAAAGTCATCACATAAAAGTTTATGGCAAAAGTAATAGGCAGGATGATAAACTAGAGCTAGGTCTTGTACACTAAATTAAGCAGCTGAACTGGATCCTGTGGCAGTGGAAAGTACAGTAGTTTTAGTCATCCCACCATATTTGCACTACATATGCTTTGCTTGGGAGAAGGACCTGGCAATCCACTCCCAAGGCAATCCCGAAAACAGCCATTGAAAACCCTATGAGGGTTGCTATGAGTCGGATACCGACTCGACGCCACCTAACAACAACAACAATGCTTTGCTACCTGCCATTAGTTACTTAGTAGCTGCTTGGTTATCAGCTCCCCACTGTCAGAGTATTGCAGTGCTTTTGTAGTAACCTTTATTATACTTAGTAATGGCTCCAAAGCATGAGAATGATGATACTGACAATTTGGATATGCCAAAGAGAAGCCATAAAGTGAGAAAGTGTAAGTTCTCAACTTAATAAGGAAATAAAAAAGTCATATTGTTGAGATTGCTAAAATCTATAGTACTGTAAGATATTTTAAGAGACCACATTCAGATAACTTTTATTACAGTGTATTTTAATTGTTCTATTTTATTATTTTTGTTAATCCCACCATGCCTAATTTATGAATTAAACTTTATCATGGATATGAATATATAGTAAAAACATTATATAGAGGGTTCACTGTTGTCCATAGTTTCAGACATCCATTGAGGGTCTTGGAGAATATCTCCTGTGGGGTGGGGGGCTACCGTATTATAATTTTTAAACAAGACTGTGAAGCCTCTGATGTTGTTGGTTGAGAGAACAGTAATGAGAAATGAAGAGAGAAAAGTGTCATCACCAAAAGGTTACAGCGGAGAGATGTGGAGATATGGTTAGATTTGGTGGTGGGAGGACAAGGTGTGCTGCTTTGCCTTGTTATTTCAAGCCAGCTTTTTTTTTTTTTTTTAATTGCACTACTATTTTGTAAAAAGCCTAGTAGACAGCAACTCAGAGGCAAGATACCATATTTTGCGTTCTGGCAGTTTTCACTCTGAATAGGAGAAAATATACCAATGCATGGTGATCGTATATCCTTAGTCTCTAGTATAGTACTGATGGTCTCCAACTTATTTTTTTACTCCATGATGGGCTCATGAGGACATAACTCCATTGTAAGTTAAGGAACATCTAGATTTAAAGTACTTCAATTAACAATTTTTTTACTTTATGATGGGCTTATAAGGGTATTAAATGCAATTTGTACTTAAGATAATTTCAACATACAATGGGTTTAGTGAGAGGAAATGCCATTTTAAGTTGAGCATTTGTATTTGACACAAGGAGAGGTGCTTATTTGGTAGCCTACCATACAAAGATTACATAAAACCTCACAATCAAGTTAAAAATAAATTTTTATAAATCTCAACCTATGATTCTATATTTTAAAGTGTTCCCACCAATTCCACATTCAGAAAATCAAAAGGTGAGACTGCCTTCTTGTTACTGTTCATGAGTCCACAGATTTTTTTTTTTGAATTCTCAGAGTTAGTAACATCTTTTATTGCTTATTGAATCAAAATGAAGAAAAGGAGGAGAGAAGAGAGTATCCGATTTCCTTTTGCAGGCACTTCTTAGTAGCTAACACTGAGATTGGTATTTCCAACTCTGCTTACACCTACATATTGAAGAGAATTGAACCTGAACCAAATGGAAGGAAACCTGATCTAAAGAAAAGCTTTGCTTTTCTGTTTTAAACATCACTCTTTAATTTGTATGGAGAATAGAAGTTGAATGTAGCATGTTTCCATTTGAGTTCTAATCACCCAGAAAGCAAGGAACTGTCATGCCCCTCTCCTTTATATCATGATCTAGCATGCTACTAGCCACTATTCATTATTTTTGGAGGAAAAATTTTAGGTCCAGATAATATAATGATTCTCAAAGGGGAGTCCAGGAAAACAGGTCTCTCAGACCATTTCAAGAGGACCACAAAGTCAAAACTATTTATACTAATAAGATATTATGTGCTTTTTTTCACTCATTTTCTCACAAGCATGCAGTCATGATTTCTAGAACATATAAGGATATAAGATATTGAAACAAATTGTATGATGTTTCAGATCCAACTGTTTTCTATTAAACCAGATATAGAAATTTACAAAAATTTAAATCAATGACTCTCTCCCCTTTACCTCCCCTTAGAAAATGTAGTTATTTTCCATAAAATATATTACTTGCATTAACAGCTAGTGGGTTATCATCACTATTATGAATAAATAAACTAATGGTCCCTGACTAACAGTGGTTTGATTTATAATTTTTTACCCTGGTGTGAAAAGCAGTATGTGTTCAGTGCAAAGCACTCTTTGAAGTTTGATCTTTGTCTGAGATAGTGATCTGTGGATAGAATACTTTTGAGGGGGAACTATGGCAGCTCACAGTCAGCACATGATCACACAGGTAAACAACTGACATGCTTATAGTGTGTTGTATTGCTAAGCTGTGGTTATTCCATAGATTACCTATATTAAATGCATTTTTGAGGTCCAGTATTTTCACCTTACAATGGATTTATTGGGATGTAACCCCACCAGAACTTGAGGAGCATCTGTAGTTAAAGCCAGAAGCTTTTTGTTGTTGTTGTTGTTGTTGTTAAATGCCATCAAGTTGGTGTCCGACTCAGCAACCCTACGTGCAACAGGTGAAACACTCTTGTTAGTGCTTCTCCACTATTCATAGAGTTTTCGATGGCTGATTGTTTTATGGGAGTGGGTTGCCGGGTCCTCCCAAGCCTACAGCACCTGGCGTTCCCAGGCGATCTCCGGTCCAAGTACTAACCAAGTCTGACCCTGCTTAGCTTCCGAGATCTGGCAGGATCGGACGCCACAGTAGTATGGCTGCAGGCAGAGGCTTTTTAGGATAGTAAAAATATTCTGTGATACTATAATGTCATACAATTCTCCAAACCCATACAACGTACAACATCACAAAGAAACCCTAATCTGAACTGTGGACTTTCAGTGATAATGTAGGTTCATCAGTTACAACAAATGTACAATTAGAGAGTGATGTGGACAGTAAAGGAGGCTATGCATTTGTGCATGGCACAGTGTCAAATAGTGTTTTATTTTTTTAGATATAGGGTTGCTATGAATCAGACCCAACTCAGTGGCACTTAACAACCACAATGCATTTGTGGAGACAAGGAATATATGGGAAATCTTAGTACCTTCCTCTCTGTTTCTTGAATAAAAACTTCCAATAAACTAAAGCCTTAAATTTTTTTTCAGTTTTAATTTCTAATAAAAATCTTATTAGCACATATACATAAACAAAAGCTATTTGGAATCTTCACTAATTGAGAATTTAAAGGTATCCTGAGATACTGTTTAAAGGTATCCTGAGAGCTGTTCAAATTATATATATTCATTTAACTCAATTTGGAAAAATACAGAAAGTAAGTCTTAATTGTCCCTAATCCAACCACTAAAATTAGAAGTGTCAACACTATGGTATATATTTTCTAGTCTTTTTTCAGGATAGCTTATTTTTTAAATCATGTAATTGGAATAACATTGAATATATAATTTTGCATCTTTTAAAACATGTTCTAACCATGTTTCCATATTGAAATATAATCTTTAAAAGAATTTTATTGGTTGTATAATATTCTACTTAGTGGGTTTATTTTAGTTTATGTCATTTTAGTTTCTGTAACTTTCCTTTTAATCTAATTTTTAAACTTTAATCTTTGATTTAGCAGATACTTGAACACCTACTACATCCAAGTACTATTCATCGGTGCTTTT
This sequence comes from Pedetes capensis, assembly GCA_007922755.1. NCBI lineage: Eukaryota > Metazoa > Chordata > Mammalia > Rodentia > Pedetidae > Pedetes > Pedetes capensis. Next base: position 78,262 of record VMDO01000876.1, read on the forward strand.
TTGTACTTTTTATTAAGATTTCCTTAGATTAAATTAAGAGTTGATTCACCAAGTAAAAAGCTACCCACATTTTGAAAGCAAGAAAGGAATATGCCAAAGAGAATCTTATCTTTTGAATTTTTTATAGTCACAGGTCACCTAGTAAGCTATTAAAGTTATCAGGAATTTACACCACTGTTATAGCTTATATAAAGTTGTGGAAGATAATATAAGTTAATTTAAAGCACTTAGGAGAGCATCTTTCTTTTTCTTTTTCTTTTTTTCCTGTCGTACTGGGGATTGAACCCAGGGCCTCGTGCTTGCATGCTTTGCAAGTGCTATACCACTGAGGGGCACCCCCAGCCTTTTTTTTTTTTTTTTTTTTTTTTTTTGAGACAGGGTTTTGCTAAACACACAGGCTGCCTCTGGTCTCAAACTTGCAATCCTCCTGCCTCTGCCTCCCAAGTTGCTGGGATTACAGGCGTGCACCACCATGCCTAGCTAGGAGAGCATCTTTTTAAATGAATACTCAGTGTTACATATTCTTACTTTAGGTTATACTTTAGATTTGACTAATTTTAATTTTTTAATTCAAATATATAGGTCACCAATGCTGAAATGTTTTCCCAGTTTCCAGACTTTAATCAGTAACAACTTGGGCAGCACCTTTAGATCACTGTCTTACTGTGGTGCCACCACTTGTCTGTCAGTGTGCTGTACTGTAGGGGTTCATGTGTTGCTGTGCAGATGAAAGGAAGGCCACTTGTATTACAGACACCAGCAGGATCACCCAGGCCAGACTAAGATAGACTAGGGAGGAAGAACTGGCAGCCCACTCCTGAAACACAACCATTGAGAACCCTGTGAATAGCAGAGATGTCACATTGAAGACAAAGGTGTGACTGACTCATGTCATGATCATTTACTTTATATGCTTATGAAAGCTGGACAGTGAATAAGGGAGACAGGAGAAGAATTGGTACTTTTGAATTACAATACTGGAGACAGAATACTGAATATGCCATGGACTGCCAAAAGGACCAACAGATCCATCCTAGAAGTGCAACCAGAGTGCTCCTTGGAAGCATGGATGGCTACACTGCATCTTATATATTTTGGACATGTCAGGAGGGACCAATACCTGGGGAAGGACATCATGCTTGGGAGAGTGGTGGGGCAATCAAAAAAAATGAAGGACCTCAATTAGATGGATTGACATAGAGGCTGCAGCAATGGACTTAAACATAAAAAAGATTGTGAGCATGGCACAGTGTCAGGGAGTGTTTTGTTCTTTTGTACATGGAGTCCTTATGAGTCAGACCGGATTTGATGGCACCTAAAATACTAGGGCAAGAGGACATGAGAGACCAGGCTTCAGTGATGGATATATCCAAATAAACTTTTGACCCTGTACACATTGCTACACACTGTAGTTTAAGTGCTGAGAGCTATAGTTTTCATTAGAGGAGAACATTCCAAACTTATAGAAAGCCACCAAAGGCACCCAACTCCCTTCTATTCCCAAGAATTTCTTCCTTGTCCTTCACACCTCCCTTTCTCAGAACTGCTTTATGTACTGGATATTCTTTACCCAATTCCTTTCTTACAAGACAGCTTGCTGTTTTGCCTGCGCTAATGTAAATTCTTGACAAACAACTGCTATAACCCCCTCTGCACTTGGGTTTTTTTGCCTTTAAAACTTATTTGAAATCTTTAAGACCTCAAACACATTTCATTCTGCTTAAGATTTGTATCCTAAGTCACAACTAAAATTAGCCCAAATAAATTGTTTCCTAACCCTTGACTGGTATCATGTTTTGGGGGTCACATATGAGTCCACGATATAAGAATCTGTGCTTTGGTAAGTACCACAGCACCTCATGTCTCGTACCTACGTGTTATCTATTTTGACCCAGCAATAATAGGTAAAGTTTAATCAATTTATACCCCAGTTTCTTTTAAGGGCTGACAAAAGTATTCCCTGGGAAGATGTTTAGGGAAATAAGGAAGGGAACTAAGCAAAGGTAAGATACTAAACAAGGTCCTCTGGATGGCAGTTTTAGCTCGGTCTCTCACGGTAGCTCTGAAGACAATGTACGTTACACCCCTGAACAGGGCTTCAAATCTCCAAAAAATTGGGTGCCAGTTAGGGTGTGAGTTTAATATGTAAAAATGTGGAGGGTCTGGGTTTGATTCGCATTTAAAATTTTAATCCTATGTGTAGATAGATGAATAAATTTAAAAAAAAAATTTTCCTGAACCAGAACCCAATTTTTCACAGAGTTGAAGCCCTGCCTCAGAGGTCACTTATCCCGTCAGTCACTGGTTGAGATCTATCCTTAGCAAACAAATTTCCCAGACACTATAACATATACACTGGCAAAAACAGGGACTCTGGCATTGTGAGGGCAGCCCTCCCACAAAGAACCATAGGAGCTGGGTGTTGGGATGAACACACACCAGGAGCCTAAAAACAGGAAGAAAACAACAGGCGTATGGACAGAGTTGGGAGAAGGGCCTGGCAATCCACTCCCAAGGCAATCCCAAAACAGCCATTGAAAACCCTATGAGGGTCGCTATGAGTCGGATACCGACTCGACGGCACCTAACAACAACTACAATGGACAGAGTACTGGCATCAGTTGCTGCAATGATTTTAGGATAGGGAAAGTGAAAAAACATTTGGTTTGGATTTACATTCTGGAACTCCCAAAAGGCTGAACAATAAATCACTCCAGTTAGATCATCCTACAATTGAGGATCACTACGGATTAGTCCCAACAATGTGTATAGAGATTACAATTTCTTTTCTTTTTTTTTTTGGTAATATTAGGGGATTGAATTTACAGCCTCAAACATGCTAGGCAAGGGCTCAACTACAATGGAAGTATAAATATGCAACAGAACCTCCAACACATGTAGCAATTGTACACATCTGTGATAAGTTTTGAGATATGTTATTGTGTGTGATGTGCACAAGGGAAAATCCCAGGGGCCTCACAGCAAGTTCTGCTTCTGCTGTGGTGTTGGGACAGTTTACGTCCTTGTCACACAAGTCTACCAAACAATGTGCACATGAAAAGGACCTCTCGCTTGCATGCTCTGCAAGTGCTGGGCCACTGAGCTGCACCCTCAGTCCATTTTTTTACTTTTTGGGACAGGGTCTCACTAAGTGACACAGACTGTCTGTGGTCTCAAACTTGCAGTCCTCCTGCCTCCACCTCCCAAGCCACTGGGATTACAGGCATGCACCACCCTGTCCAGCAAATGGGGCATTCTTAAAACAACAAAATGGAAATTTTTCTTCCCAAGATATGTATACCTTTTTTGGCAACCTCTGTAGAACTGTGTGAAAATGAGATGAACTAATGTCTCAGATTTGCATTAAAATACTATAATCAATTTAAAAAAGAATAAAGTAGGTATGTCAATTTTTATTTTTCTAAATTCCTTGGGTTTTTTATTGGAAATTTTTAATGTACAACTTAATGTGTTTCATTCTGACATGCATTTCATTGTGACATTTCCATACATGTATTTCATTGTACAATGCTCACATTACTTCCCCCTTACCCTCTAACCTCCCTCCTCCCCCATCTCCCACCCCCCCATCAAGGCCTCATTTCCACATGTATGTCTTTTTGTGGGAATATTTATCTGTACACGTGCATCCCGATTTTGATTAAGACCAAAGTTTTTTCTATAGTGATCTCTTTTTACATTCTCAGCAGTATTATATGAGGAATCTAGTCCATTTGCATTTTTGCCATCCTTTAGTATTATTGGTATTATTTGTATTATTTCCCAAACTGTTAAAGTTGGGCTGTTTACTTTGAGCTTGACCTCTCTCTCATTCCTCATTTTTCATTGGCCCTCCTCCCCTCCCATCTTCTCCCATCATTGCTTCCTTTTGCTAGATCCCTCCCTCCTCCTCTCTATTCCTTAAATTGTCCCTTCTCTGCTAAGTTTACATGAGCTTTTTATTATGTTCCAATTTATGTGTAGGATTTTTTCCTTCTTTTAAGTTTGATTCAGCTCCCACATATGAGTGAGAACATGTGGTATTTCTCTTTTTGGGCTTGTGTTCATTTACTTAAGGTAATTTTCTCCAATTCCATCCATTTTGCTGCAAATTGACATTTTCTTTTTTTATTATTGCAGAGTAGTATTGCATTATGTATGTTGTTGTTGTTAGGTGCCGTCGAGTCGGTATCCGACTCATAGTGACCCTCTGTACAACAGGGGAAACACTATTGTCAGTGCTCCTCTGCCGTTCATAGGGTTTTCAGTGGCAGATTGATTTTTGGGAGGGGGTTGCCGGGTCCTTCTCCCAAGCCTACAGCTTCTGGTGTTCCCAGGCGGTCTCCCATCCAGGTACTAACCAGGCCCAACCCTGCTTAGCTTCTGAGATCTGACTGGATCAGATGCCATACGGCTATGGCTGCAGGCTCCATTATGTATATGTATCATTAATTTTTTATCCATTCTTCTGTTGATGGACACTTTGGTTGATTCCATATCCTTGCTATTGTGAAAAGTGCTGCATTGAACATAATGATGCAGGTATCTCTGTGGTATGATGACTCATCTCCCTTTGGGTATATTCCCAATAGTGGTATAGCTGGGTCATATGGAAGTTCTATTTTTAGTTTTCTGTGGTATCTCCATATTGATTTCCAGAGTGGCTGAATCAATTTACAACTCCAGCAGCAGTGTAAGAGGGTTACCTTTTTCCACCTTCTCACCAACATTTGTTGTTATTTGTTTTATAGATCTTGGCCATTCTTTCTGGAGTAAGGTGGAATTTCAGAGTTGTTTTGATTTGCTTTTCTCTAATGCCTAGGGATACTGAGCAGTTTTTCATGTATTTCATGGACTTACGAGCGTCTTCATTTCAGAACTGTGTGTTCAGTTCCTTTGCCCACTTGTGTATTGGGTTGTTTCCTTGGGAATTGCTTTTTTGAGTTTTTTATAAATTTTGGAAATTAGTCCTCTGTCCAATGTATAGGATGTGAAGACATTTTCCCATTCAGTGGGGACTTTCTTGACTCTGTTGATTGTTTCCTTTGCTGTAGAGAAGCTTCTTAATTTCATGCAATCCCATTTATCTATTGTTGTGATTTCTTGAGCAACTGGAGTCCTGTTAAGGAAATGCTTTCCTATGCCTATATGTTGGAGTGTGTTGCCTATCTTTTCTTCTATTAATTTTAAAGTCTCTGGTTTTATGTTGAGATCTTTTATCCATTTCGAGTTAACCCTCGTGCATTTTGAGAGATGTGTGTCAGTTGTCATTTTTTTGCAAGCGGTTATCCAAGTTTCCCAGCACCATTTATTGAAAAGGTTATCCTTTTTCCAATTTACCTGCTTTGCTCCTTTGTTGGAAATCAGGTGGCTATAGATGCTTTGATGTACTAGGTCCTCTGTTCTGTTCCACTGGTCTTGAGGCCTATGTTTGTGCCAGTACCAAGCTGACTTTGCTACTACAGCCCTGTAGTATAAAGTCAGGGATTGTGATCCCACCTGTACTAGTTTTGCAGCTTAAGAGAGATTTGGCTGTACATGGTCTTTTGTGATTCCATATGAATTTTTGGATCATTTTTTCCTCTTTCTGTAAAGTGTCAGTGGATTTAGTGGGGATTGCATTAAATCTATAGATTGCTTTTGGTAAGACAGCCATTTTTACAATATTGAGTCTCCCAATCCATGAGCAGGGGAGGTCCTTCCACTTTTTAGTATCCTCTGTAATTTCTTTCTTTAATGTTTTAAAATTTTCCTTGTAGAGATCTGCAGGGTCTTTGGTTAGGTTGATTCCAAGGTATTTAATTTTCTGGTGGGCTATCATGAAAGAGATTGTAGCTGTAATTTCCTTCTCTTCCTGTTTACCATTGGTGTGAAGGAAGGCTGTTGATTTTTGAGTGTTGATTTTGTATCCTGCCACTTTGCTAAAGAAGTTAATTAGGTCTAAAAGTCTTCTAGAGGAGGTTTTGGGGTACTTTAGGTAAAGTATCATGTCATCTGCAAATAAGGATAATTTGACCTCTTCTTTGCCTATCTGTATCCCTTTGATTTCTTTCCCTAGTCTGATTCCCCTGATGAGGATTTCAATCACAATGGTAAATAAGATAGAAGAGAGTAGGCACCCTTATCTTGTTACAGATTGTAGAGGAAATGGTTTCAATTTTTTTTCATATAATATAATGTTGGTGAGGTCTCATACATGGCCTTTATGATGTTAACATATTTTCCTGTTATGCCTGTCTTCTCCAGGGTTTTTATCATGAAAAGGTGTTGCATTTTGTCAAAGACCATTTCAGCATCAATTAAGATGATCATGTGATTTTTGTTTGCAAGCCTCTGTATATACTGAATTACATTAATCAATTTTCATATGTTAAACCAGTTTTGCATCTGTGGAATAAATCCCACTTGGTCATGCTGAGCAATCTTTTTAGTATGTTGCTGAATTTGGTTTGCCAGGATTTTGTTAAGAATTTCTGCATCTATGTTCGTAAGGGAAATGGGTGTATAATTCTGTCTTAGGTGTATCCTTTCCTGATTTAAGGATTAAGGTGATATAGCTTTGTAGAATGAATTTGGAAGTGTTTCCTCCTTTTCTACTTTTTGAAGTAATTTGAGGAAGACAGGTATTAATTCTTCTTTGAAAGTTTGGTAGATTTCTGCTGTGAACCTGTCAGGTCCTGGGCTGTTCTTTGTTGGGAGACTTTTCATTACCTTTTCTATTTCAGCATATGTAATGGGTTTGTTTAGGTTACTTATGTCCTCTGGGTTTAATTTGGGTAAATCATATGTGTTAATAAATTTACCCATTTCTTTGTTTTCTTATTTTGGGGCATACAATTTCTCATAGTACACACTGATGATTTTTTGTATTTCATTGTAATTAGTGGTTATGGTCCGTTTTTCATCTCTTTATTTTTACCATGTTGGCTTTTTTTCTTTTTAATGAGATTAGCCAGGGGAGTGTCTATTTTATTAATCTTTTCAAAGAACCAGCTCTTAGTCTCAGTAATTCTTTGAATTATCTTTTTAGATTCTAATTGAGATACCTCTGCCTTTATCTTAATAATTTCTTTCTGAGTACTCCTTTTAGGATTAATTTGTTCGCTTTCTAGTGTCTTGAGATGTGTCATTAGGTCATTTATTTACCTCTTCCCTACCTTATTGATGAAGGCACTCAATGCTATAAACTTCCCTCTTAGAACTGCTTTTTCTGTATCCCATATGTTTTGGTAGGATGTATTTTCATCATCACTTTATTGCACAAATTTTTAAATTTCCATTTTAATTTCTTCAATAACCCATTGATCATTCAGCAGTGTATTATTTAGTCTGCATGAATTTGTAAAATTTCTGGTATTATTTTTTCTTTTGAGTTCCAATTTTATACCATTGTGGTCTGATAAGGTGTAGGGCATAATTTCTACCTTTTTGTTAAGGTGTAGGGGATAATTTCTACCTTTTTGTATCTATTGAGGGAATTTTTGTGTACTAGAATATCTGTCTTGGAGAATGTACCATGTGGAGCTGAGAAGAATGTGTATTCCTCATCATATGGATGGGATATTCTGTAGATATCTGAGTTCCAGTTGGTCTACGGTGTAGATTAAGCTCATCATTTCTGTTAATTTTCTATTTTGATGACCTGTCTCTTGGCAAAAGTGAGGTATTGAAGTCTCCCATAATTATTGTGTCTAGACCAATGCAGTCCCTTACTTCCCATAAAGTTTGTTTTAGGAAGCTATGTGTCCCTGTGTGTGGGGCGCACGCCTCCTGGTCCGGCCTGGAGGTTCGGACGGGCTGCGCCGCCGTGCACACAGATACTAAACACAATTCACTCAAGACCCTCAGGTGAGGGGCGCAGACTCCTGCGGCCCTCAGGACCCCGGTGGAGACGGGAGAAAGGAAAAGCCTCAGGCACTTTTGCCTTCCAGGGGCAAACACCTGTGTTGGTCTTCTCAGTGGTCAGGAGGAGACAGCTGTTGCTTCCTCGGTGATCAGACGGAGAGCAGGTTCTTTTCCTTGTTGAGGATTGCGACGGGAGAGCATTATTTCCTCATCAAAGGTTCAGGGGAGAGCAGCAGGAGAGGCGCGTCCTCATCTGTGGTCTGGGCAGGAACAGGCGAGAAGGCGCAGAAAGGGATGCCAGAAAGGCCGTGCCAAAAAAGAGATCGAGCTGCTGCAGTGCAGCTCTTTATATAGTTCGCCCACGGAATGGCCTGAGCCAATCAGCTTTCAGCCCAATTGTCCAATCAGGAAGGGTTTTGTACAAACATGCAACCAAGTAGATTTCTAATTTACAAACCAGATATTCAAACGCCATTTTCCCAGTCTGGGAGTTTTTACCAATTTCCTCCCAATTTTTCCCTACACCTGTGTTTGGAGAGTATATATTCAGTGGCATTATTGGTTCCTGGTTGATTGTTTCTTTTAGTAATATGTAGTGTTCTTTTATCTCTTCTAATTAGTTTTGGATTGAAGGTTAATCTATCAATATTAGTATTATGACTCCTGCTTTTTTCCGCCCCCTGCATGTTATATTGTTTTCCAGCCCTTAATTCTCAATCTGTTAGTCTTTGTAGGTTAAGTGAGTCTCTTGAATGGCACATATCAAGGGTTTGTTTTTTCATCCAGTTGGCCAGTTTGTGTCTCTTAATTGGTTAGATAAGACCATTTACATTAATAGTAATTATTGAGACACGTCTATTGTTATGTATCCAGTCATTACTTGTTGCTGGTTTTTGATTCATGCTTGCTTTATCGCTCTTGACTTCCTCTCCTGTTAACTGTTCAATTCTTTGTTCTTTTATGTAGGGCTGTCTTATCTCACCTGTATGTAGTAACTGATTGAGGATCCTCTGTAAAGCTGGTTTAGTGGTTGCAAATCACTTGAATGTATCAATATCATGGAATGTCTTACACTCCTCATCTATTTTCAAAGATAACTTTGCTGGATATTGTATTCTTGGTTGGAAATTGTTCTTTTTCAGAACGTGAATTATAGGTGTCCAGGCCTTTGTAGCTTTCAACGTTGATGTGGAAAAGTCTCCAGTTATTTTAACGGGTTTGCCTTTAAACCTTTGTTGGGGTTTTTCCCTGGCTGCTTTCAAAATTGCTTCTCTGGTGCCCAACATTAGCATTCCTACAATATGTCATGGGGAGGATCTGTTTTGGTCTACTCTGGGTGGGGTTCTGAATGTTTCAGTTGTGTAAGTATCCAGATTCTGAATTATCTCTGAAAAATTTTCCCTGAGGATGTCATAAAATAAATTTCCTAAACCTCTGGTGGACCTTTCTTCTACAGGGTCACCCTGAATTTTTAAGTTTTGGGTTTTTTTCACTCTGTCTGAGGCCTCTTGGAAATCCAGCTGATACTGTTTAATCATTTTTTCCAACTGGGTATGTGTGTACTTAATATCTTGTATTGACTCCTCTGTATCTGATAGTCACTCTTCAGCCTCATCCAGTCTCGAAGATTCTCTTGCAGAGTTTAATTCATTCAGCTTTCCTTGCATGTCAAGGATTGCTGCTTGGTTTTTCCTGACTATTTCTAGCTGCAAGGAGAGTACAGACTCCAGATGAGATACCTTCTCAAGGATTTTGAGGGTTGCTGGTGGTGTTATTTTTTATTTCTCTTAGCATACTAATAACCCAAACTCTGAATTCTGATTCAGACACATCTAGAAATCAGGATTGTTTGGTATTGTTTGTTAAGAGCCTTTAGTCTGTGGGGTCTTCATATCCAGCCCTTTCATGTTTCTTGTATTTTTTTGTTAAGGCTTGCCCATTGCTTGGTCTGAGAATTAGGATCCACCTCCTCCAAGTGTGAAGAGCTTCTCCTTGTAGGGTTCCTTTCAGTTTGGTTCATGATGTATCTCTTTTTTCACTCCCCTCCCCCTTAATTTGCAGCCTCAGAACCCAATGGCCAGGATGTGCTGTAGGCTCCTATTCCCACACTGCCCCCAACAGTTTCTCTCTGTCCCCTGCAGTGCCAGCCCCCGATTGGTCTACAGCCTACACCATAAGTCCTTCGTTTTCTAGTCTGTGGGGTTCTTACTGTGAATCGCTAGCCCTACACAACTTGAGATGAGCCTTGTTCTGGACGGGTTCTCCTAGGTTCAGGGAACCATCAGCTCATGTCACTCTTCTCTGTGCCCTGGACTCTCCACTCCTCAGTTTCCCACTCTCTAGTTCACTATTCCAATGGAACTGGGGGCCAGGGAGGCAATAGTCTCTGTTTATGCACTGGGGGAGGAGGAGGGAGGAGAGATGGGGAAAGAAGGGAAAGAAGAGGGAAAAAGAGGAAAGAGAAAAAAACTAATACTAATTAAAATAAATAAACTAAAAATAGATATAATTATAAAAATATTAATCATAAAAAATTTTAAAAGAAAACAATAAGGAGAAAAGAAAATAGAGGTTTGGGGGAGGGGTTTCTGCACAGCAGCCCTCTGGTGGGGGATAATGGCAGAATGTCCATACTGGTCTCTCGGGCTGAGCGGGGTTATAGGGTGCTCTCAGAGATCTGCCATGTGGGGTGCTCTGCCCATGTTGCACTAGCAGAGAGGCAGTGTGACCCATGCTGTCTTTCCTAGAGTTCTGCCTCCCCTGGAGCTCCAGCACCAAGATCCCAGTTCAGAGAGCACAGTCCCAAAACCCCTATGGCAGGAGCAGATGGCTACACGGGTAAGATCTCAGTGCCCACTTGCGTGTTCTGAATCCTGCCGGCTCTCTCCCTGATCCAGCACTGCAGTGGATGGGGTGATATCAGTCCACCCTCAGTGAATCTGAGGTCCAAGTGCCCATGTGGAAGTCACAGGTAAAACTGCCCTGTCACAAAGTCCACTGCTGTGTGCTCTGCGGCAGCAGGGGAAAGGCAGCCATTATGTAGCTTCTGGCCAAGACTACTATCCAGGTGAGCTCTGCCTGCACACAGGTCCCAGTACCCACCACGGTCACTCACCGATCCTGTGCTGAGGTGGGTGGGATGATACTGTTACACCCCCAGTGGATCTGAGGCCTGCACTCCTGTGTGGGACTTTGGTACCACTGCTCTCTCGCAGACTGCACAGGCCGGAGCGGGATAGGGATGGCGGCTATGCCTGGCGCCCCAGCCAAACTCACCAGCTGCTCTCTGTAGGAAATGCTGCCTGTGTCTTATGGGCAGGATGTTGGTGTGTTGCCAGGGTTGTACTCCATGGCAGATCTGAGCTCCAGATACCCACATGGAATATTCCCTGGGTTGTATTTTTTCAGTGCTCTGCAATCTGGGCAATGGGGAATTGTCTATGCAGTTTCTCTAGTTCTTCTCCACTTGGGATTGCAATCTCGTCCTCCCCCTGGTGCTCTCCGCTGTCTGTGCAGTCCACTTCCGGAAGGAATTGTTGGTGAGTTTCCTGGCAGCGCAGCTCTATGCAGCTGCTTATTTTTTTTTCCTGCTCAATCAAATCTCCACGTTTCTGCTAGCACACTCTCACTGACCTGCCACACTGATTCCTCCCTATTTAAACTTTTTCTGAAGTTGGTGGTATTTACCTGTGGACCCTTTCTCTTTTAATATTTATATTCCCCTACCCCTTATCTAGACCTGTAGCCATAGCCCTGTGTTATCCCCGCCAGATCTTGGAAGTTAAGCAAGGTCTGGCCTGGTTAGTACTTGGATGGGAGACCGCCTGGGAACACCAGATACTGCAGACTTGGGAGAAGGACCTGGCAACCTGCTCCCAAAAATCAATCTGCCATTGAAAACCCTATGAATAGCAGAGAAGCACTGACAAAGTGTTTCGCCTGTTTGACGTAGGTTCGCTATGAGTTAGATGCCGACTTGATGGCACCTAACAATAACAAACCTCTTATCTAACTTATTACTCTGACTGATTGATGTGTGTTCTATACTATTGTTTAAGCTCTCCTTTTACTGTGCATCAGAAGGTGGGTGTTATCTGTCCACCATCTTTTCCCTCTCCAATTTTTTAATTATACTCCAATTTATATGTTGAATGTATGGATTTCTTTTGGGTTTTTTTGTTATACTTTTATGTGTGTTCTTAGAAGCACATTATCTCCCCTCCCCCACCCACCAATTCTATTTTTATTAGCAAAATAGGCCATTTCTTCCAAAGGCTGTCAGAGTTAAATTACGATTACTGTTTTATCCTACATAGTTTTTCTTTCCAGGATAATAACATTTGTACTTTGCTTCATAATTACCACACACAGTTTCTTTACAGTTTTATATTGGAAAAGATTATATGTATCTTGCCAATCCTTTTATTGTGTGATTTCTCTAGTTGTGAGTTTTACGTGATTCTGTTTTTAAAACTTAGATTCATCTCTCAACAGAATTATATCTTTAGGTAGTATATAAAGTAAGGTATATGAGTAGTGAGTCCTTGCATATTTGAAAATACCTTCCTCTTCATTGCCTTTGTTGTTGGTTTTTGTTTGAGATAGGGTCTTACTGTGTAACCCAGGCTGGCCTCAAACTCATCCTCCTACATCAGCCTCCCAGGTATAGTAATTGAAGTGTGCCTCCTTGTCATTGTTGCCCCCTCCTTTACTTGATTGTTGAATGACACCTTGCCAGATATTTAAGTCTATGAACATAATCTTTCCCCTTTAAAAAGTTCAGTTTTTGTGTTCTTTGCTATAATTTAACAATACCAAAAAGAAAGCTGCCCAATTATTTTTCCTTATTTATTCTGCCTAATATTTTGCCTTTACCTTGTTTTTTGTTTTTTTTTTTCCCCTCTGAATACTTAGAGTAGTTTAAGAGTGAAGTTCAGAATATTTTTAAATACTGATCCACATATATTAGGTTTCCTGGGATCACATATGAAAGTTTTTAAGTATTCACATGTATGGCCTTCCTTTTAGTGCATTTTCTGTTATTATATGTTTTAACTTTTTTTCCTATTTCGCTTATCTTGTTCTTGGAGGAGGTACAAGTTTTTTTTTTTTATTAGTTCCCCCTTGTTTGTATTTTATATCTATCATTATTGCTGTAATTACTCTTTTCATTTTGTAAAAGAAAACAGTCCTATATACTTTAAGCTTTTCTTCTTTTCATGAAGTATTCAGAACTGTGCTTTACACCTGCCTTTTGCTTTTTTTTCCACTGTAAGATTTCTGTATAGGTTCCATGATTCCTATTCATTTAAAATAGAATCAATTCTACCTGATATTGCTTAAAAATTGTGTGACTAGAAGTCTTTTTTACTACTTTCCATATACAGACAAATTTTTATGTACCATTTGGATCTTTCCTTTGAAATGTAAGCTAGAATTTTGTGCTACTGCTGGTTGGTAGTTTCTGTCCAGCCATTTAGCTGTCTGAGGTGGGAATTTGGGAAGCTGCTTGTCTGTAAGTGATTGATTTTATTATTTATTTAATGATGCCAGGAGGTCAGAGGGCTTAGGAATAGGGAGCTTCATTAGATTGGAGGGATGTCATTCAAATTTGGTGTTACCCACTTTAGTCAGGGTGAATAACTTATAATAGTTGTTGAGAACAAGTTGGGATTGTTTGATGGGTTAGAACATATTTTCTCTACATTTTGATCAATAGTAGCAAATGCATCCTCACTAGCAATGTGTGGTGATCTGGTTTCTGTGTATCCTCAGTAACACTTGGTTATTGTTAGGTACCATCAAGTCTGATCTGACTCATAGTGTCTGTATGTACAGTGGAACAAACACTGCCTGATTCTGTGCCAGGCACATGATCTTATTTATGTTTAAGCCCATTGTTGCAGACACTGTGTCAATTCATCTAGTGGAGGGTTTTCCTTTTTTTCATTGACCTGCCACTCTCCCAAACCTGATTTCCTTCTCCAGGGATTGGTCCCTGTTGACTACAGTGTCCAAAATACATAAGCACAGTCTAGCCATCCTTGCTTCCAAGGAGCACTCTGGTTGCACTTCTAGGACTGTTGGTTCTTTTCGCAGTCCATGGTATATTCAGTAATCATCTCCAGCATCATAATTCAAAAGCATTAATTCTTCTCCTGTCTCCCTTGTTCAGTGTCCAGCTTTCACAACCATATGTGACTGAAAATACCACGGCATGAGTCAGGCCCACCTTTGTCTTCAATTTGACATCTTTACTTTTCAATACTTTAAAGAGATCTTTTGCCACAGCTTTTCCCAAAACAATGTGTCTTTTGATTTCTTGACTGCTGCTTCCACCAGTGTTGATTATAGAACCAAGTAAAGCAAAATCATGGAACACCTCAGTCTTTTCTCCATTTATTGTGAAGTTTCATACTGACCCAGTTGTAAGGATTTTTGTTTTGTTGATGTATATTCACAATCCATACTGAAGGCTATGTTCTTTGATCTTCATCACTAAATGTTTCAAATTTTCTTCATTTTCAGCAAGTAGAGTTGTGTCATCTGCATAATGCAGGTTGTTAATGAGTCTTCCTCCGATCCTGATGCCATGTTCCTCATAAAGTCTAGCTTCTCGGCTTATATGCTCAGCATAGAAATTGAAGAGATGGTGATCTAATCCATGCCTTTCTCAACTTTAAACCAGGCAGTGTTTCCTTATTCTGTTTGAACAACTGCCTCCTGGTTAATGTACAGATTCCTCATGAGTATAGTTAGGTGCTCTGGTATTCCCATTCTTCCCAGTGTTAGCCATAATTTATTATGATCCACACAGTCAAATGCCTTTGCATATTCATTGAAACATGGACATCTTTCTCATATTCTCTGCTTTTGGCTAACATCCACCTGACATCAGTGATGATGTCCCTGGTTCTCTGCCCTCTTCTGAATCTGGCTTGATTTTCTGGCAGTTTCCTGTCTATTTCCTGCTGCAGTTGCTTTTAAATGATCCTTAGTAAAACTTTGCTTGCATGTGATATTAATGAAATTGTTTGATAGTTTCCATATTTGGTTGGATCCCCTTTCTTGGAAATAGGCACAAATATGGATCTTTTCCAGTCAGTTGGCCACATAGTAGTTTTACAAATCTCTTGGCATAAACAGGTTAGCACCTTCAGTGCTGCATCTGTTTGTTGAAACATCTCTATTGGTATTCCATCAATTCCTGGAGCCTTGTGTTTTGCTAGTTCTTTTAAGGCAGCTTCCACTTCATCCTTCAGTACCATTGGTTCCTGATCATATGCAACCTCTTGAAATGATTGCTCATCTACCAATTCATTTTTTGTATGACCCTGTATTTCCATCTTTTGATGTTTCCTGTATCATTTAATATTTTCCCTGTAGATTCCTTCACTATTCCACTGGAGGCTCGAAATTTTCCTTCAGTTTCTTAAGCTTACGAAAAACAGTGTGTATTCTTCCCTTTTGGTTTTCTTTCTCCAGCTCTTTGCACATGTCATTATAATATTTGATTTTATCTTCTCAAGCTGCCCTTTGAAATCTTGTATTTAGTCCTTTAACTTAGTCATGTCTTCCTTTTAGTTTAACTGCACAATGTTCAAGCACAAGTTTCAGAGTCTCTTCTGACACGTAATTTGTTTTTTTCTATTTTTCCTGTCTTTTTAATAACTTTTTGCTTTCCTCATGAATGATGTCTTTATGTTATACCATAACTGATCTGGTCTTCTATCATTAAGTGTCTAATGCAGTAAACCTCTTCTTGAGGTAGTCTCTGAACTCAGGAGGGATATATTCAAGGTCATACCTTAGCTCCTCTACACTTGTTCTAATTTTTTTCAGTTTCAGTCTGAACCTGCATATGAGCAGTTGATAGTCTGATCCAAAATCAGTACCTGGTCTTGTTCTGCCATTTGATATCGAACCTTTCCATCGTCAGGTAGTAGAAAAACCTGTGATTTAAATGTAAGTTAAAATCCCAATTTACCACATTGGCTGCATGGTTAGGATTAATTTAATTAACCTGTTACTCATTTTCATCTACCAAGTTTTCAGGTTGTAAGAAAACAAGTTTCTAACATGATGCCTCATGTGTACTATATTTACAAACATTTATAAGATGTGTCATTATGTAAGATTCATCCCAATTTCATAAGGAAAGTATGTGATAAAAAAATAAAGATGTATTAAAAATCATTTTAATGTGGTTTGAAGAGAAGTATATTTTAAGTATATAAATGTACACATGTCATAATCCAGAACAAAATTACAAATACAAGGTTGCAATTTTGGTAAGGTATGGAATAAAACAGTAAAATTTAAAAAAAAAAAATTCTAAAGAAAGAAGAGACAAGTGAGGATTTTAGGGTCTTTATTGTGAATTCCATGGACTTTGTGAAAGGCTCAAAATTAGGTTAAGACATGTTCTCATGGTAAAGAGCATTAAAGTCTTGGTGAGAGAATATTATTGATCTGGTAGAGTGATTGAAAGCCAAGCATAAGAGGAAAGGACCATCAGTAAGCATACCTCAGAGATATTGTGGATTTAGTTCCAGACCACTGAAATAAAGCAAGTATCACAATAAACTGAGTCACACATATTTTTTGGTTTCTCAGTATAAGTTATATTTATTATAGTTGTTAAGCACCATTGAATTAGGTCCGACTCATAGCAACTCTTTTTACAACAGAATATAACACTCCCTGACTCTGTGTCATGCACACAGTCTCTTTTATGTGTAAGCCCATTGTTGCAGCCATTGTGTCAATCCATCCAGTTGAAGATCTTCCTTTTTTTTAATTGACCTGCCATTCACCCAAACATTATATTCTTCTCAGGGATTGGCCCCTTCTGACACTTGAGACACAGTCCAGCCATCCTCACTTCCTAGGAGCCCTCTGGCTGAATTTTTTCTAGGATGCATCTGTTGATTCTTTTGGAATTCCATGGAATAGTCAGTATTCATCTCCAGCATCATAATTCAAAAGCATCAATTTTTCTTCTGTGTCCCTTATTCACTGTCCAGCTTTCACAAGAATATGATGCAACTGAAAATAGTATGGCATGAGTCAAGCACATCTTTCTCTTCAATGGGACATTGTCACTTTTCAACACTTTAAAGAGGTCTTTTGCAAAGCTTTTCCCAGTGTAATGTGTCTTTTGATTTCTTGATGCTGCTTCCTTGGGTGTTGATTGTAGAACCAAGTAAAGCAAAATCTTGGACAACCTCAATCTTCATTTACCATGAAGTTGCTTACCAGGAAGATGCAATTGCAAGGATTTTGTTTCTTGATGTTGGAGTTCAATCCATACTGATGGTTGTGTTCTCTGATCTTTATTAGTAAATGTTTCAAATCCTCTTCACTTTCAGCAAACAAAGTTGTGTCATCTGCATAATATGTTAAGGAGTCGTCATCCAATCCTGATGTTACATTCTTCATGAAGTCCAGCTTCTCAGATTATTTGCTCAGCATAGAAATTAAAGAGGTACAGTGAAAGGACACAGCTCAATTGGTAGATCACTTGCTCTGCAAGCTCTGAGGCCCTAGTTTGATCCCCAGCACCACAAAACTGAGAGAAGGACCAGGCAGCCTACTCGCAAAACAATCCCAAAACCATCATCCATCAAAAACCTTGTGAATAGCAGAGAAGCACTGACATAGTGCCAGGCATGGCGCAGTATGGAGAGAGTGTTCCATTGTCTTGTACATAGAGTCACTATGAGTCAGACTTGCCTCAGCATCACCTAACAACAAGATTTTGACATAACCTTCTTCACAAAGCTTTATTATTTCTTACTTTTGATTTAAAGTGAGAATTGTGTGACTCTTCACTTTTATAGTTAGAGACTGTAATAGGATTAATTGACCTAATTTCAAAATTTTGTCCTAGGGGAAAAAGAGGCTTGATAAGAGGGAGAGAGATGGAGAATAGGCAATTGGTAGAGTATTGAGAACACATACAACATTTATTAAGTTCTCAATCTTATCAATGTGTGTTTCATGGTGC
The DNA here is from genome assembly GCA_007922755.1 of Pedetes capensis. Taxonomy (NCBI): domain Eukaryota; kingdom Metazoa; phylum Chordata; class Mammalia; order Rodentia; family Pedetidae; genus Pedetes; species Pedetes capensis. The sequence continues at coordinate 96,116 of VMDO01000876.1, forward strand.
TCTTACAACAGTGATACCAAAGATTACCATAATATATAGTGATAATGAAAAAGTTACTGGGGGAATTACCAGATTGTGACACAGAGACACCAAATGAGCATAAGCTGTTGGAAAAATAGACTTGCTCAATGCAGTTTTATCACAAGGCTTCAATTTGTAAAAAACACAGTATCTGTGAAGCATAATAAGCAAAGTTCAATAAAACCGTGTATCCCTGTGTCTACAAGTATAAAAAGATCAATCCCCAACCTCCTGTGGCATGCATGTGAGAAAACCATGGAATGGTGTCTACAAAGTTCTAAGGAGAATGGACTTAGTCGAGTTGTGCTTTGTGGTAGTAATAGCAGATGTTCTTAAGCCTGCAAGAATTTTGATTATAGCACCAGGGTAGCACTGATACAAGAACTACTTGCTGAAATCCAACCAGTAAAAATGTGACATCAATGAAGAACATCAATGAAGAATTTAGAGAAACTGTGATAAAAGGGCTGTTGGTAAACGTGGAATCCAGTTTAATACAGCTCAAAGATTAAGCAGTCATGAAATTTCAGTTCAAAATACATTTTTACCAGATAAAAATATGTCACAAAATTGAGTGCATATATATGTGTATACATGCTGATCTCTACATTTCTCATAGCATGAAACCAAGAGGTACTGCCTAAAATGAAAATCATATAGTTAAGGGCTTCCAACTACTGTATGTTTTTCATAATTTTCTTTTCTCTATCTTTAAAAAGAATTATTTAGAAGATGATGGTCATATTGTAAATGTCTAGGGGACATTCAACAGATCCTTTAGATTAGATTCATTTCATTTCCTTTTTTTCCTATAAATTCAAATAAATAGAATTTATGTGTTAAGTCTTTGAGACAAGCCAGGTATGCTGGGACACGCCTATAATTCTAGCAACTCAGGAGTCTGAGGCTTGAGAAGCTCAAGTTTGGGGCCAGAGGCAGCCTGTGTAACTGAGACCTTGACTCAAAAAATCAAAAATAGGTTAAGAGTACAGTATGCATGAGGCCCTGGATTCAGCCCCCTAGTCCTGAAACAAACTTTGAGACAGTATGACTCAGATACTTCTAGCTCTGTAAAGAATCAGATTTTGTAAGAATCTATAAGAATCAGAATTTGTGATTCAGATTGTTAGTGGGAGTGGGGGTTTTACCAGTCTGTCTATATTCATCTGTAAAATGGGGATGATAGTCCCTAGTTTATCCATGGAAAGCTCTTAGTATAAGTCTCAAGTGTTAGCTCTTTTTCTGTCTCTTGTTATTCATAGAGCTAGATCTGTAATTATATTTACCAGCTGTTAATGATGGTGATCTCTCTCTCTCTCTCTCTCTCTCTATATATATATATATATATGTATATGTATATATATATACACATGTATATATTTATATATATTTACAATGAATATCACAAAACTTTCTCTAAAATTAAGATATTAATTTTAGTTTTCTCAACAGTTCTTTTACATCTAAAATCTCAATTGTGAAGCCTACAAGTCTGTATTTTTAAAATGTGCCTTAAGTAATTCTGATGATGCATCAGGTTTGGAAAGCAGTTGGCATAAATAGTTTCGCCCCACACACACCTAATTCAAATGAACATAAAAGTCCCCATAATGTGCAACATGGTTAAACAATGTCTTCCTCCAGTCTGGTCTACTTCAATATTCTTATTAAAAATCTAAAGAAGTGGACATGTCATTTTTGCGAGATATCTGAGTGGGCTTTGTGGGTGCCTTGAGCCTACATAAGATGATTGTTTTATCCTAGGAATAGGAAAGAAAAATAGGAGTTTATAAATACTTAGTCATAAGGTAGGAATCCTTGAAATTGGAAGGGGATGGGGTAAAGCAACAAGGGAAAGTTAGTCTATGCTCACTAATAATCTTCTAGGAAGTGTAAAATAGCGTATCAGGCATCAGACAGCATCACAACATACTTTTAATTAAAAACTCGTTATGTAACACCAAGAAGTATTTTCCAAGACCTTTTCTCCTAAAAAGTCTTTGAACTTGATTTTTGCTTAGCTGATTTTTTCAGAATCAGTATACTCTACTCTTCATATCTATGAGTGCCACATCCATGAATTTAACCAATTGTGTCCTAAAAATTTTAGAGGAAAAAAATGACGTGTACTAAACACAGAGACTTTTTTCATATCATTCTCTAAGCCATACAGTATAATTATTTATATAGCATTTACATTGTATTAGGTATTATAAGCAATCTAGAGATAATTTGAGGTATATGGAAGGATGCGCATGTTATATGCAAATACTTTGCCATTTTATGAGACTAGAGCATCTGTTTGATTTTCCTTTCTCTGGGGAGTCCTGGAATTAATCCCTATGCTGATAATGAGGAACAACTATAAATCTGTTAACTTTTTTTTTTTTTTTTTTTTTTTTGTACTGGGGGTTGATCCCAGGGCCTCACGCTTGCATGCTTTGCAAGTGCTGGACCACTGAGCTGCACCCCCAGCCCTTTTTTTTTTCCTTTACTTTCTGAGACAGGGTCTCGCTAAGTTACGCAGACTTCCTCTGGTCTCGAACTTGCGCCACCACGCCCAGCTGTAAATCTGTTAACTTTTTAAAGATTTCCGTTTCTTCATTTGCAAAATGGGCATAGCAAGAATGAAAAGTGAAATTATATGTTCACAACACTTAGCATATAGTAGATGCTTAGCAAACTTATTTTTAATATTATCTTGGAGAAACAAATGATACGCTTAATACTAATCTCAAGGAATTTAATGGGAATTTATAACTTTACTGTGTAGTAATTATTAGCAAACCCACAAGAAGGGCCTGTATATTTATTGTGCCTGCAGCCAGCCATAGACCCCTGGTGTCCTATCTAGTCAGATCTCTGAAGCTAAGCAGGGTTGGGCTGGGTTAGTACTTAGATGGGAGACCACCTAAGAATACCAGGTGCTATAAGCTTTGGAGAAGGATATAGCAGCCCACTCCCAAAAATAATCAGCCATTGAAAACCCTATGTATGCAGAGAAGCACTGATAGTAGTGCTAGGCATGGCACAGCTTTGGGTAGTATCTTATCTAATGTATGTAGGGTTGCTATGAGTCAGACATATTTGTTGTTAGGGGTTGTTGAGTCGGTATCCGACGCATAGCGACCCTGCGTACAACAGGTGAAACAGTATTGTTAGTGCTTCTCTGCTATTCATAGCATTTTCAGTGGCTGACTGTTTTTTTGAGAGTGGGTTTCTGGGTCCTTCTCTCAAGCCTATAGCACCTGGTGTTCCCAGGCAGTCTCCTATCCAAGTACTAATCAGGCCCAACCCCACTTAGCTTCCAAGATCTGACAGGATTGGACGACACAGTGGTATGGCTGCAGGCATTTGTTTGTAGGGTAGTTCAATAGGCATTTTTTTGAGCAGCTACTGTATTCCATCTACTTATCTGTGTAATATATAGTTGTTATCGTGGATCTTGTAGTCTATGGAGTTAACAGAGGATGAGTAGCAATGCAGCTGGGGTATTAGTGTAGTAGGCAGCAATTTTTCTGTACAGGGGTTTGTAGGACATGTTACCTCTGTTGCAACTACTTGGGGTGCAAAAGCAGTCACAGTCAACACATACATGAATGGGCATGGGTGTGTTCAGATAAAACTTAATATTACTAAAATAGGTGGCAGACCAGTTTGGGCCCATGGACCCCAAAACTGTGCTGACCCCAGCCTCTCCACAAGCTAAATGGCTTTTACATTTTTAAAGAGTTGTTTAGAAAGAGGAAAAAGGTACAACCAAGACAGTATGTGGCCCACAAAGCCTGAAGTGCTGTGTATTCTTGAATCTAATCCACACCTGTTCCACAGTTGGAGGGCTACAAAATCATATATAGATTAGAATCATATGTACATTGGGCTTGCAGATGAGAGAGCATCTGATTTTGTAGTTTGCTGAGTGTCAAAAGAATATGGATTAGATTTCAGAACATCTCATATTTCTAGTCCTTCACAGAAAAATTTAGCTGACCCATGGGTTGAAGAGTAGAGTAAGTGGTGATTGCTACAAAAGAGAAAAACAGTAGACCTACATACTCAGAGTTGACCACCAAGAAAGAAAAAAAAAAAAAAAGATCATGCGCAGCAGGCTTGGGTTCACAAAGGATGCTGGTGGGAAAAATAGGAAATTGTATGTACAAATACTAACATTTCACTCAGCAGGATCCATGCCAATAGTCATTGTTCTACTTATTACTCATCTATTTTATTGATTTGTTCATAATGTGCTGTCATAGCATCAAAGTGGTAAAGTCATGTATAAGCAAAAATTAAATACTATTAAAAATGTTCTCCTATAAGGAAGTGACTAACTTTCTGTAATAACTAAACCTCAGACTTTTTATTCTTAGTATGCATATTGCTTTATAATTCTGTAACATCCAGCTAATTTCTTTTTTTTCCAGAAGTACACTTTCGGGAAATGGCCTCTAAATCTTGGCTGAATTTTTTAACTTTCTTCTGTGGATCAGCAATAGGATTTTTTTTATGTTCTCAGCTATTTAGTATTTTGTTGGGAGAACAGGGTGAAACCCAGCCTAATATTCTTCATAATGATCCTCATGCTAGACATTCAGATGATAATGGACAGAATCATCTAGAAGGACAAATGAACTTCAATGCAGATTCTAGCCAACATAAAGGTATGGTTTATGTTAATGAGTATATAACTGTTGAAACTGTTGGAAAAGTTAGTTATATAAATTTTGTTATCATTGTGTCCAACTATTGATTAAAATGAACTCTATATTCCAGATATTAAAACAACTTTTTATTTTCCTTAGGAAAAGGAAACTGCTTACATACAGATTTATTTAGGAAGTTATTCATTTCAAACTTAGTTTTAAGTAGAAATGGTTCAGAAACCATGACTTGGAGAAAGACATGAGTTTTGGGGAAATTTTCCTTAGGTCACTGTTGTTATTCATTGTGTCTATGGTTTTTGCTTAGTTCTGTTTTCCTAGAAAACCTCAGATAGACCCATCTTAGTTTGTATTTTTATTAGTAGTTAATATAACTAATCTTTTTCTCTTTTGAAAGTCATAAAGAACTAAGGAAGTAAAAAGAAAATAAAGATGTGTTACGACTTCATTTTCTCCTGGCTGCTTATCTCTAACCAGGTTTCTTCAGTTGAGTCTTCTCTGTGCATGTGAAATGTTGATTTCTCCAAGTTTCCATCCTTTCTTTGTCTATATATCATTGACTTTTATAATTTGAATTTCCATCTATTCTTTATTTATCCTCAGCCCATTTCCAGACACTGAGAGAAGACGTTAACACAATACAAAGATCTTTGCAAACTGCGATTTACTTGGCAGAAAGAATACAAGAAGCTTGAAAACAATTGTAATTCTAGGTGGCAGAGGATCCCCCCCTCCATTTAGAGTTGTTTCTTTGATCTTTCCAATAGGAAATTACTTCTTCCCTACCTCTCACACAGATTCATGGGTGAGGTATCAAAACCTGGTTGAGTTTTATCAGCTAGCAGGCATATGCATACTATTACAAATTGTCATGTTATATGAATGTTTATGCAACAGTAATTCAGCTCTGAGTAGTGCTCTGTGATATTATAGAGTAGTTTGGTCGCTGTCTACTTGTTCTGTAGCATTGGTTGTATGTCTTTGGATGATTAATTGGATCCAGACTTCCTTATTACCAGTAACTGGTGCTAGGCTTCACCACAGACATATATATGTGATAAATGGTTGTTCTACTTAATCCATGAAAGATAGGTTATGATAAAGTCTGTCTACTCCCCTCAGACTCAACATATATAAATGGAACTACTCCTTTTTTTCTTCTCACTCCCAAAACTTGCTCTTCCTTTTATATTTTTTATTTTAATATTGTAATTACCATCTGCCTAAGCCAGAAACTATGAAATTGAGGTATATGCTTTCCTTCACGTACAAATCAATTCCCCTGAATTCTAACAATTCTACTACTTTACCAGATTTTCATATCTCTTCCTCTCAATCTACAGTACATTTCCCCTATCCTAGGCCACTATACCCACGTGCCTGCATTCAACTAAACCTCACTGTGCCTTTTGCCCTTTTTTTTTTGGTGAGCTTCTACTCAGAGATTTTTTTGTGTGTCATCTCTTATTTTGTTCTAGTGTCACATTACCTCTCCCTTCTCTCTTCTACACAAGTCTTTATGTCACTTTTCTACAGGATTTATTAGCCACTGCTTTCTTCCCCTCAGCACATTGAACACTGTACATACTATCATCTCTTACTATGTAGCAACTATTGGATTGGTTGTGAAGCTTCCGCTATAAACTGAATTCCTCTGTGCCAGGAAGTGTGTTTTGTTTTTTTATCTCCTTTGCCAGCACATGGCAGGTACAAAGTAACTAATAAATGAATACTTGAAAGATTGAGGATATTTACCAGATCCCAGCAGTGGGAAAAACCCTCTCTTGTCCTAAGTGAGGCAGAAGGGGGATTCCTACATGTACCATTTTCTCTATCCATCATCTATATGGCTGAGACATTGGCTTCTTAGCTGTATGAACAGTTAATGCTTTCTGATGAAAATAATGGGTTTTCTGCTTTTCACTTCTGGATTGTGAATTCTTGATATTCAGAGTAGCATGAGAATATTTTTATGCCTCACCTAGCTTTTTCTTCTACTGTCTCAGTCAGTTAACTAGCAAATTATGCCTATATTTTTAATTTTTCATAAGACTGAGGCTTTAACCCACTGTTTGACCTTAACTTTAAGGGTATGCTTCCTTAGGAAATAACCTAGAACATTGCTACTCAAAGTGTGATTTGCAGACACATTCTGGTCTACAACTAAATAAGTATTAAAATTGAGAGTAAAACAATTAGAAACTTCTGTGGTAATTTGACAGAGTAATATTGTCTGAATCAAAAACTAAAGACTTAGGGCTTGTGTTTTATATATTTTAAGCTTGCGCCCAGATAAGAAGCTTGCACCAGGATGTAAATCAGTTTCAGTTCCTAAGGTTATGGCTTTGTTAAGTGGACTGTTTTTATTTATTTATTTTTTTTCATAGAAAGCCTTCCTTGGTGGAAAAAATAATATGCTGTTTTATATTCTGGCACAAGCTCCTTATTTAACTTTGAAACTGGTAGTTTAAAAAACACTGCTATAGACAATCTTGGAAATCCCACCTCTACCCATTGTTTTGTTCTGTTCTGTTTGACTGCTGGATTTGCATTTTAGAATGGAGTATATAGTATTAATAGAACTAATCTCAACCCTGTATTAACTCTTATGCTTTGAACTGATATAATCATGGAAGCCTTCATGGCCACCTCAGAGTACCTGTAGAATTCATAACAGTTGACTCCAGTGAGGTTCAAAAATGAACTGCATTTGAGCAGCATGTTATTTTTGCCCTTCAGAAGCTCATTCAGAGTACTGAGAAATTCCCGTGAATGTTCTGCTGAAAACCAGCTGAAGCTTTCTTTGTAGTATGAAGTGGCAAGCAGAGGCTCTTTAAGGTCCTATCTAATGTGCATATGAATCACCAGGAGAACTTATTAACTCACTAGATCTGGGGTACAGCCTGAGATTCTGCATTTCTAACAAACTTGAAGGTGAAAATGATACTTTCAGTGAATAAGTCACAGTTTAAGTAGTAATGTCCTACTGACAGCTTCAGTTATCAGTTATCTCCTGGATAAAATGGACAGAACACCCATAAATCAGAAGTCAGTTCATGTTAGGTTGAGTTTTGCTTGCTTCAATCTAAATTGCTAATAATACATAAATGGAGAATTTTTTTTATTATATTAAAGAAAACATTTTCTTAAACTATTTGTATTTTACATCTATGTAAATATAATTTTTAAAAATGTTTGTTTAATAGATGAGAACACAGACATCGCTGAAAACCTCTATCAGAAGGTTAAAATTCTTTGTTGGGTTATGACAGGCCCTCAAAATCTAGAGAAAAAGGCCAAACACGTCAAAGCTACATGGGCCCAGCGTTGTAATAAAGTGTTGTTTATGAGTTCAGAAGAAAATAAAGACTTCCCTACCGTGGGATTAAAAACCAAAGAAGGCAGAGATCAACTATACTGGAAAACAATTAAAGCTTTTCAGTATGTTCATGACCATCATTTGGAAGATGCTGAGTGGTTTATGAAAGCAGATGATGATACATACGTCATAGTAGACAATTTGAGATGGCTTCTTTCAAAGTATGACCCTGAAAAACCCATTTACTTTGGGAGAAGATTTAAGCCCTATGTAAAACAGGGATACATGAGTGGAGGAGCAGGATATGTACTGAGCAAAGAAGCCTTGAAGAGATTTGTCAGTGCATTTAAAACAGATAAATGTACACATAGTTCCTCCATTGAAGACTTAGCACTGGGAAAATGCATGGAAATGATAAATGTAGAAGCTGGAGATTCCAGAGATACCATTGGAAAAGAAACTTTTCATCCCTTTGTACCAGAACACCACTTAATCAAAGGATATCTACCCAGAACCTTTTGGTACTGGAATTACAACTACTATCCTCCTGTAGAGGTAAGTTTGGGAATTTATTACTGTGTAAATACTTAAGACTGAGTATTGTTGACTTTAAAAAAAAATCAACTAGTATTTGTATGGTAATTTTTAGTACCAATAACTAGAACTCTTCCTTAGTCTTTCTATAGAGTGGCAGGATAACAAATCAGATGAGAACAAGGTCATAAGCAATAATCATTCAACAGATATCTACTGATACTACTGTATACCAGACATTGAGAGTATAGAAGTAAATAGTTAAGTTCCAGTTTCAAGAACCTTCTTTCTACATGAGGAGATAAACAATAAACAGGCGGATTGGCAAAGATATACTGGTAGTATGATTTTAGGTAGTGTTAAGTGCTCTGAAGAAAAAGAAAGCCAAGTAAGAAGATGGAGAGTAATCCATGATGGATTGGAGTACCCTAGTGTAGGTGGTTAAGGAAGGTGTCTCTTAAGGGTGACATTGAACAAAAACCTGAGTGAGGCTGGCGAGTACAGTATATGAAGATATGGTTAAAGAGCCTTATTAATTATCAGGAAAAGACTAAGTTCAGAAAGACCTAAGTTCAAATCCTACTTTCCCACTTAATAGTTAAGTGACCTTGGATAGACAGATTTTGACTAATATGTGAGCCTCAGCTTCCTCATTCATAAAAAATTATCTACTTGTGCCATTTAGTTGTAACAACAGCATAATTAGGCCTGTTACAGCCCAACACACAGTAAATACTTAATAATCCTTGCTCTAGTTTGATACTTTAGCATATCTTTCTGAGAATTTTATCTTAAGTCATTGTTTTATGAATTAATCTGGGTGTACAAACATTTGAAAATAGTGTAATACCTTGTACTCCCCATACTCCTTTACCAAATATTAGACTTTTGCCACATTCGCTTTAAATTTTTTCATAGAAAAAAAGTATTACATAGTTAAGGCCTTTGTACCCTCCCCAATCTAATTGCCTTATCCCCTTCTCCAGAATGAACATTAATATGAATTTAATGTTACTCATTATCATGCAAGTTTTTCATTTTTCCTGCATGAGGCATTCACAATCATAGTATTGTTTTGTAGATTTTTTAATACATGGAATTATACCATATACATCTTTCTACAGTTTTCCCTTTTCACGCAACATTGAGATACATTAACATTAATATATGTATCTGCTTCATTAAACTGCTATGTAATAATGTAATATATGAATATACTGTAATTTATCCATTCTCCTGATAAACATGTAAGCTTTTACTAGTCTTTCACTATTTTTAGCACTGCTGTAGTAAATAACTGAAGAGACATCTTCCCTTGAGACATCTTCCTTAACCACCTACACCAGGGTACTCCATCATGGATTACTCTCCATCTTCTTACTTGGCTTTCTTTTTCTTCAGAGCACTTACCACTACCTAAAATTATACTACCAGTATATCTTTGCCAATCCGCCTATTTATCGTTTATCTCCTCATGTAGAAAGAAGGTTCTTGAAACTGGAACTTAAGTATTTACTTCTATACTCTCAAGGAGCCATAAAACCTAGCTTTTAAGACTCAATTCTGTTACTAATAATGCCTTTAGACAAGTCACTAATTTTCTATGCATTCTCTTTTTTCTGGCCCTAATATACTAATGGTCACTTCATGGAATCATTTTCTTCAAAGCCAGTACTTTCAAGTCATCGTATAGAACAGTGGTTCTCTACCAGGAACAGTTTGGCTCCCCAGGAGACTTTTGGGAAAGGCTAAAAACCTTTGGTTGTTACAACTAAGAGGTTGCTACTGGCAGCTTGTGGATAGAATCCCAGTAAATGCTGACCATCCTACAATGTACAGAACAGCTCTACCTGCCAACAAAGAATTATCTGGCACAAAACATCAGTACCCTAAGGTTAAGAAATCCTGGCCTAGAATGTCTGGCCCAAGCTTCCATAAAACATGTTGTTGTTGTCAGGTGCCCATTGAGTTGGGTCCAAATGATAGCACAACAGAATGAAGCACTATCATACAATGTGCCGTGTACATGATCTTTTTATGTTTGAGCCATTGTTGCAGCCACTATGTTTCTTCTCATTTTGAGTCTCTAAGCTGTACATTTTCCAGATTCTCCTGTTCTGCCATTTATCTTGAGACAGGGTCTTGCTAAATTACATAGGTTGCCTCTGGCCTTGAACTGGCGATCCTCCTACCTCTGCCTCTTGCCTCTTGAGTTGCTGGGATTACAGGCATTCGCCACCATGCCCAGCTGAACGTTTTTTCCTATATAAAGTTAATATATTCTGACCATTACAAGATCACTTGATCTCTTCCCTTCTTAATTCTTTGCCCCTTCTCATATGAAAATGTATTCAAATTTAAGAACATTACAAAGAATGTTAACAAATAATACCTAAATACATATACATTTTATTAAGAGTATCTCATATTGGATACAAACAAAATAATAGCAAAGGATATCATAATTGTCATTATTTTGTAACCAGTAAAGTATTCTTCCTTGCTTTTAAGAGTACTACCACCTGCTTTACAAATAAGGTGTGCCTAACAATATGTTTTGCCTGCAGCTGTAGCCCTGTAGCATCTGATCCCGTCAGATCTCAGAAGCTAAGCAAGGTCAGGCCTGGTTATTACCTGGATGGAGACCACCTGGGAACACCAGGTGCTGTAGGCTTGGGAGATGGACCCAGCAACCCACTCCCAAAAATCAGTCCACCATTGAAAATCCTATGAACAGCAGAGAAGCACTGACAATAATGTTTCGCCTGTTGTACGCAGGGTTACTATGAGTCAAATACCAATTTGACAGCACCTAACAATAAGATGTGACTAAAATAAATATTTCTGTTATACAACTTTTATTTAAAACAGTGGTTTTTAAATGGATGTCAAAATTTGTTGTTCCTTTAAAAATGTATTCCATTACATTGAAGATTCTAAAACAAAATTGAAGGATGGAATTGACCCAGTGTTTTAAAATTGCCTTTTCCTTATCAGGAGGTGGTACAAAAATCCACCCAGAAACTAAAATTCTATTATTTGCCTATCATTTAATGAGTCTTCTTCTCCCTAAGTTGCTATCTTCAAAGCCTTTCTAAATGTCATCCATATATACTTTTTCTGTGTGGTAATCAGTTATAATAAAGAATTTAAGGGATTTGGAGGCTTTTTTTTTTTTTTTTTTTTTCGAGTTTGGGTTTATTTAGACTAGATTTCAGTATGTAGCCCAGGCTGGCCTGGAACTTCTGATCCTTTGGCCTTAGGCCCCTGAGTGCTGGGATTACAGATATCTACCACCATGCCTGGTTAGAAATTCTTATCTAGCACATCAGGACGTAAGATACTCAATTTTATCAGACTTATGTTCCTAAGTTACTCAGAATTGACTCTTCATACAGCTTCCTTCCATAACACCTTCTCACTTCCTTAGAAGTCTTTTAGAAATAAACTTCACTAAAGAATTTGCAGTTTCAATACAATAGATTGAAAATAGATACATGACTATTCACATATATATGTATATATATGTTTATATGTGTAAACCTCTATGTGTAAATCTGCCTGTTCTGTAGGTCAGAAAGGGTAAGATCTGATCTATTCTTCAGTTTTATTTATATTAACCTTTGTCTGAAATATGTTGGTATAGTCAAGGTAGAGAGTGCCTGGGTTTTTCCACATTGTTAATTCTAGTATCATTTCTTAACGGAATCTTATTTTCATGACTCATTTAAAGTAGTACCTTTGTCATATGCTATATCATTACTTATTTTTTTGTTAGGTACCATTAAGTAGTATCTGAGATTTCACTTCTGTGCCGCTTTTCTATTTGGTTTGGGCCCAACACCGTATTGTTTTAAACCTTGTAGCTTTACAATAGTTTTATTGTGTGTATTACTCCATTTTCTCTCAAAGTGTTTTGCCAACTTTCATGTCTTTTTCCTTGCATATAAACTCATTAATTTAGAGACAATGACATCTTTGCCCATGAATTTAAGTTGCCTTTTACAACTCTTATCAAAGTTTTATAATTTTCCCCAGATCTTTATGTCTTAAGTATTCCCATATATTTAATACTTTCATTACTATTCACCTAGGGCTCTTTAAAAACTTGCCTTTTCAACTGGACTATATGAAAACTTTTTAATTTAAATATGACTATTACAGATTTTATTTCTGATGATTTTTCACTTGAGACACTTGAGTTTTTTGGGTAACCATAATCATCTGCAAGGTACTATTTTGTTTTCTTTCAAGTAATTATAGCTGTTTTTATTGTCTTTTATTTTTTATAATGCTTAAGAATAACACCATCTTGACCATCCAGTAAAAAAAAATGAAGTAGAGTACCATATTGTAGTAATATTTTTTCTAAGATTTACTGCATTATTTCAGTCATAAAAATTGCTTCCAGAGAGGATCAGCAGTTTAAAGTAACTAAAAATTATACCAATAGCAGTTAAGGATGCTCTGACCAGCGTAATAGCCACTAACCACATGTGTCTGTGGAGTGTTTGAAATGTGGCTGGTCCAAATTGAGATGTGCTATAAGTATAAAATACATAGTTGTTTAAAGACTTAACACAAATAAGGAGTTATTTCTTTAATAACTTTTTAATATTGAGTCCATATTCAAGCATGGATTTTTTTCAGTTAAAATGTGTTCAAATTAATTTCACCTATTTTTACTTATTAATGTGGCTACTAGAAAATTTTAAACTGCATTATATGGCTTACATATCTATTGGACAGAGCTGGTTTAAATAACCCCAAACTGACTTGTTACTCTCCCTGTTTGTCCTGCCTTTCTCCTAAACAGTATCTCATTATGTAGCCCAAGCTGGCCTCAAACTCATTGCAACCCTCCTGTGTCAGCCTTCTGAGTACCAGGATTATAGGTATATGGCATCACACCTGGCTTTCAATTTGTTTCTATTCTGAAATTCCCTAAAGGTTTAAAGAGTATATACCAAATAATTTTCCAGTATGTATGTAGTTGTCCAGGATTCCCACACATCTAGGGTTTATTTCAAAGGAAAGTTCAAAGAGAAAGAGAAGAGAAAATGCAACGAACAGTTTCTTTTCATTTTCAGTATAATGAAAACTACGTGTTTCCCAATATGAATCATTAAACCTTCACTTTAATAGGTCAATGCTGAATCTTCTCTTGGAGCTTGCTAGACTTTCTCCCTCTGTTCTTACAGAAATATCAGATAGAATCTAAAGTTTTGTTGGAGTCTCGTGGGTAAAATATTCGTCTGATACCAGTTCTAACCCTAGGGTGATCTTGTGACTGTTAATTCCAGAACTAGTCTCTTTTTTCTACTTGATTTTCTTGCTTTCTCATTCCTTTTGATTATTGTCATTATTTTAAGTTAGTCTTATTCTCACACCAACCCTATGAGGAATCTGTGAGAATTTGTTAACTGAAAAAAGTTGAAGTCTGTCCAGTTTATGTGAGGGCCACCTGAATGTGATTATTCTATCAATAATAGGTAACATTTATTGAGAGTTTATTATAAGGATAGTCACAAGCATTTTTTATGCTTTAAAATTTCTATTTGTAATTTTTAATATACAACTTACTGGGTCTCATTATGACATTTCCATAAATGCATTTCATTGTATATTGCTCATGTTCACTTCCCCCCTACTCCCTCATGATCCCCTGTTCCAGTCAAAAGCATTTTACACATATGGTCTTCTGTAAATAATCACTTTTTCCAGAGGGGGAAATTGAGACTTTTACAGATTTAGTAAGTTGCCTAAGGTTAAATACTAATAGTCAAAATTTGGATTCAAACACAGGTCTGGCTTAAGAGCTTCCTCTTTTAAATATTATACTCTTGGGGTTGAAAGGTAAGTACTAGGTAGTAGAGGCATAATGGGCAAGGCTTTGTAGTCATCGAATGCTCCCGAGGTGATGTTCTTTGGCTGGGCCAAGCATAAAATTATAGTAAGAAAATTATGCAGAGAAAGTATAAGTTGGACAAATAGATTAATTCTTTCGATAGCTGCCCCTTTCATTTGAAGAAGTCTCAAGAATTTTATATGCTAAAACACTGAAGAATGAAAGAGAATATGTTCAGTTAGAAATACTTTGGTTTTAAATCATCATTGTTATTGTTAGGTGCCATCCAGTCAGATCCAACTCACAGCAACCCTCATAGGGTTAAATCTGTGAAGAAACCAATAGTTTCTAGAGTTCTTACCCTATGAGGGTTGCTGTGAGGTGGTACCTCTGCTTTATCTTGCCAGCTTTAATGCTTCACTTGGTTTAAAATTAGTGTGTCCTTTGTAAATATGTGAACATTATATATTAATATGCTGTTTATTAATAATGCCTATTTCCACTACTTTTTTAGGGTCCTGGTTGCTGTTCTGATATTGCAATTTCTTTTCACTATGTTGATTCTACAACTATGTATGAACTTGAATACCTCGTTTATCATCTTCGTCCATATGGTTATTTATATAGATATCAGCCTGCCTTACCTGAGAATATACTAAAGAAAATAAGTCAAGCAAACAAAAATGAAGATCCAAAAGTAAAATTAGGAAACCCTTGAAAAAAAAAATCATGAATGAAGTGAGGTAAAATGGCCTAATAATATTGCACTGAGGAAGGACTTCTCCATTCCTGACATAGAATCCTGAAATCTCAGTGAGGAATTCATGCTAAGTGAACATTCCATATAAAAATCTTTGAAATGAATGACTGTAAACTGAAGCTTTAAATGAGCTGTGAAGTCTGCTAAAATGTGTGTTGATACAGTAATATATAAATATAGCTATATGAAGAACTTGTTTTTAAAATGGTGACAGGTAAAAGAACTAGAAAAGATTTTGTTGCCTGTTCTTAACCATGTGTGTTAGAGAAACTAAAACAGTTAACTTTGCTAAAACTGCACTGCTTCATGTTAGTAACACACACAATGCTAAACAGATCTGCCTTAAAGAAAATCTTAGAAGGAAATCTCGTTGCTCAGTGTTTATGAACTCATTTGCAGTATGATATAAATGGACCACCCACACACAGTTGTCTATTGAAAATTTTGCTGTGCTTATTTGCAATTGGCAGTATTTCTTCAGGAAGGTAGAATAAGAGTGGCACTTATCCTAAAGTGTATTAATAAAACGAGACATTGAAATTTTCATGGGCCTTGATTATATATATATACTTGGTTCTAATTAATCTTTTCCCTAGTCCCTGTTGTCTCTTCTAAATACTTAACCACTTGTGAATACCACTCTCCACTATTAATATTTATTTATTCACAGCATTGATAGCATTCTGTAAACATGCATTTTAAAGTATTTTGTTCTGAAATTTACCCATTGTTGATGATGGGTAACTAATAAATAGCAAATTTAATGCTATTTGGGCATGCTTTCCTTGTGTCAGTCCCACTCTCAGGAATTAAAGTTTTAATTGATTATTTAAGAGTCTTTACAGCTATATAAATATTGTTCTTTTCATTCTCATTCTGTTGAGAGATGACAACTTGTTTGTGCCTTTCATAACTTGTTTTAAACATTTTTAAAATTCATTTTTAAGTGTGAGGGAGCTGTTTGCCAGCAAAATATTTTAAATTCAGGTTTTGACCAGAGTTAATTAAAAACATCAGAAAATGCAGAGGGCTTAAACAAACTAAAATATCATAATTAAAAGACTAAATAGTTAATTTGTGAGTAACAACCTGAAGTTTGATGCTAGCTTATTTTGGGTTGACTGTCTTACCATTGGATAATTCTAACAAAGCAGAATAGCCATTGAAGATAGCTATTGAAACCACATTTCACAAATGTTTCATTCTGATTTTAGTTACTCTCAGTTTAAAGTGTTTCTAGAAGAAAAAGAAAATTCTACCTTTTGTTTTCAGCAATACTGAGTATATAACAGAATATTTTACATTTTCTATAGGATTTTAATGTTGCATATGATTTATATTTCTTATGTTAATTTTACATGCTTATTACACCATTGACTCTGTTGCTTGGCTAAATAATTTATATTTATTGTGTCCAAACATGTCAAAACCATTATCTCTTTGGATAGTATATTTGAGAGGATGTTCATGTTAGTGGCAAATTACGGATTGCTCTGCCCACATTGTGAAAACACACACCAATTTACCAGTTAAATGGGGTTTTTGTTGTTTTCATGGTGATATCATCTGCCAAATTTTCAAGGCATTCATTCTGTTCTTTGAACAACTCTTTACCATGGTTTTGACATGAATTTATATGTGGTCCATATATGCTACTCTTCTTTACTACAACTATAAATGCTTTATCATAAACATCCAAAAACCTTAAGATTTACTCACAGGAAATGAATGCTGCAATGAATCCTGGGCTCTGGAGTCATACTGCCTGAACTTTAAATTCTTGCCCCATCACTTAATATTTTTGTAACCTTGAGCAATTTACTTAATCTCTCTGTGCCTCAGTTTGCACATCTATAAAATTAGAGATAATCACCTACCTCACAGGATTTTTATGAGGAGTAAATAAGCAAATATATGTAAAGCTCTTAGAACACTGGCATAGAATAGGGAGCGATAAGTATAAGGTTTTATTCTGTTATCTTGGAGTATAAATATTTGATGAAATGATCAAATCACATGCTAAAGGATATGTTTTACACATTTCTTATAATAAGTAATAGCCAGTATTCATCTAGTGCCTACTGTATGTCAGGTACTGTACTTACTGTGTTAGTAATCCTCACAAATTGGATGTTAGTCTCATAGATGAAGAAACTGAGGCCCAGAGAATTAAAGTAACTTTTCCACTGTCACAAGCTAGTAATAACAAAGCTGGGGTTTATACTGAAGGCCTGTGTATTCATTTGTATCATGTCAGCTTGGGGGTTAGTCATTTAGCATTATTCCCATTCTTACATGTAGGATATATGATATCTGATACTACTGGCTGGTATTAGTCAAATTGACCGGCTAAATTGTCATCGTGATTCTAAGGTTGTGATTCTCATTCTCCTGCCTGGGAACTCATTTAAATGGAGATCTCAAGACTCCAAGCCAAGAAATTCTGATTTTAGCAAGGGGCCCAGGAGTATGCATTCTTACCAGAGCAATGCTTGTCAAAGAACTTGTTGGAAATGCAGCTCCCGTTGGGCCCCAGCCCAGACCAACCAAATCAGAAACTCCAGGGGCTAGCAGGTATATTTAAACAAGCCCTACAGGTAAGACTCATACTAGTTGGAGATCCACTGCCCAACTACCTATATGATTGTGGTGCACAGAGTCTTTGAAACACGCTCAGGATTACTGCAACATGACAGAGGCATTTTTCACAGACTTAAATATGTTTTAAGTCTTCTAAGTCATTGTCATTCAGGAACAGTATATTAAAGGTAAAGTACTCTGAGTCATTGGATCATTGATTTTGGCAAAATTCTTTAGTTTCTCCAGAGTGACTAATATCAACACCTTCAGTAAAATCTAATTCTCCAAGTTTAGTAATTTCACATTGAGTAGAAAGGGTCCATTAACTACTATTGAGTACATAATAATTTAATAAACACATAGATAGCTGGACTTTGTGGCACATGCCTATAATCCCATCACTTAGGAAGCTGAGGCAGAAGGATCACAGGTTCAAGGGCACCCTGAGATACATAGTGAGACCCTGTCTCAGAAAAAACAAAAAATACATGAATGAATAAAAAATGTCCCACCATTGTTACTAAAGAATTTTAAGTTAGAAATAGCAAAAAATGCTATTTTATAATATATAGAGCATTTTTCTGCTAACTCATACCATCAATTTAAATTTCACCACTTTCAAAAATCATTTGACTGTCCTATATGATCTAATGAAGCAAAAAAAAACAAAATCCAAGTATTTGATAGAGCACATAAAACCAGATTTCTTGGTAATGATTTAATCACCATCTTTTAGATTGAGATTTGTTGTTTGGATAAATGTTAGGATAAACATAAGGCTCTTAATGTCATGTTCTCTAATAACAATATGCTTTTATTTTCTAGTGGGAAGTTCATGGATACAAAACAGATTTCTGTCCAAGTTTCTTTTCAAATACCTTACATTTCAGAAATTTCTTTGGTTACTGTAATAAGGTTAGAAAATAAATCAATGACCAGTTTTTAAAATAATTTTTTAATATGGTAGTTGGACTTGAGCATTAAGTTTTCTAACTGGTTATTTCCATAATTGAGTATTAATTTTTCATTTCCTGAAGCGTATTAAACTATACCACCAGATTGAGGCCCTATTATACTTGAAAGACTCCCTCACCCAATTGATAAGATATCTCACCTTTGATTCTTCATTTAAAATTTCAGTTCATTAGATCATTATTCTGTCTTTGACAAGTTCTGCTTATTTGTACTTATTGCCCTTTATGTCCTTTATAACTTCCATTTTCTAGTTAACCTTAATGCTGCCTTCATAAGGTTAATTTGGCTGTTTTTAGAGATCAGAATTTGTATGACTTGGTGATAATTTTATACCTGCTAGGTTTAGGTTTCCCTGTGATATTAAAAATCTAAGGAAAATGCTGGCTTTCAGGATACTTGTCCTATTTTAAAATCTATAATTTTAAACTAATTCTATAATTAATAAAGGAAATTATTTGGATCCTCCCACTTGTCCTCCTCATAGTAAAAAAACTCATTTGCTTCATTTTATATATTAGGCCTGTCAGAAATACACACAAGAAATCTGTGAGACAACCTGTGGTACATTTTATGCTAACTGTAACCGCTTTTGATTGAAAAATGACTTATGTTTTTATGGCAAAATTGACATAGAAATTTTAAGACTGAAATAGGAACTTTTACAAATTCTCTTCATAGAAACCAATTCTTCCAACTCCCTTCCTCTCTCATTTTAAGTTTATATTAAGTTTGAATAACTTTGTAGGGCCCTACAAATTAATGTACATGAAGTATATCATTAGAGGGAAACTAATTTTACTGCTAAGCAGTGTGTTGTACTACATAGTGAATGTTTGTGTTTTGGAATTTAAAAATTATTTAAGGGTGTCATGAGTGGTTTTAAAATGTCTGGTGACTTGCTTATTTTAAGTGATCACCATTAAGTCAGAAAAAATGTATTTTTAAATGGTTTTTTAAAGTGCCTTTTGAAAATTTTTAAACAATGGATTTAAACTGCATAAAATAAATTGCCATGTTCAAAATTGTTTCATCTGATTTTTTAACTGATAAAAGTTGTAGGTATGTATTATATGGGGGCTTTTTCCATCAAAGCTTTCCAGTTTCAATAAGCTACATAATTTTTCCGCAATATGTTTACTTTAAAGCAATAAAGTATTCCAGCTGACTTAGAATAATGTACCTAAAAAAAATTAGAACTACTCATTATAGTCCAGGAGAGAGAGTATGACCGTGTGCGTGTGCGCGCTTGCAACAAAAAAAGATTGTTTTCTTATTAGTGTATTTTGATACATCATGTTCACTGAAAAATTCATTCAACAAATAATTGTGCCAACCATCTGCTAGGAATACAGTGGTGAGTAAGACAAACAGGTTCCCTGTTCTCATAGAGCTTTAATTCTAGTGTTAGGGTGATTCTTTCTCTGGAGAAGCCCACATCTGTGTCCTGAATGTGCACTATTTTTTTCCTAACATGTCTCTCTCGTGCTGGGGTTGTGGCTCCCTGGTACACCGTTTGCAAAACATGTGAGGCCCTGGGTTCAACCCCTAAGTAACACCAAAAAAAAGTCTTTCTCTCTAAACACCTTGCTTAAACTTGTGGCCTGTACTGTCCTTTATCTCTACTTAATAAACTCACTTTGTTTAAAAAAAAATATTTTTTAACCCCAATTGATGTGATCTTCTCTGACAAAAGAGGTGCTTGAGATTTTGGCACTTGTGCCAGAGGGAGCTCTTAGGAACATAATTGCAAGTCAATAGATGAATAGACAAGTGAACCTGATGCTTCAAACTGGTGTTAGGAAAATAAAAGCAATTTTCCGGGTTCACCTTCAAGGAAGACCTCTGAGAATGTAACATCCAAGCTGAAATTAACACTACTATTCCATTTTGCAAATAAGGAAATTAGTTTACCCAAAACTATATGTATGGTAAACAACAGAATCAATATTTCAGTGTCAATGTACTAAGTCTTCAAGACTTCAGACTGTCACATAATTACTCCTATACACCACAAGGTTTAAAAAGCAATAAAAAACAAGAAAGTGAACTGAACTTTCACTAAGCACGACTTTCCTTTTATTTATTTTTATTTATTTATTTATTTATTTATTTATTTATTTATTTATTTGCCATTGTTTATTTCCCCCTGCAATTAAGTTGTACACAATGACTTCATGTCCTGCTACCCTCTCGAGGATCTTAACTTAGTAAAAAATGATATTTTCCAAGCTGGGTGCCATGGCACACTGGTATAATCACTGCGTCTCTGGAGGCAGAGACAGGAGAGTTGTGAGTTCAAGGCCAGAGACAGCCTGTGCAACTCAATTAAACCCTGGTTCAAAATAAAAAAAAATTTAGACGGGGCTAGGGTGCAGTTCAGGGATAGAGCACTTGCCCTGGGTTCAATCTCCAGGGTTGAGGGGGGAAAAAAATCTTCCATAAAGCAGCCTTTGCCAGAGTCAGAAATGATTTCTTTTTTTCCTGCTGTGTGCCACAGTATTGTTCTCCAAATATTTCACTGGTATATGGAAAGATTACTAGCTTTTAGTCCATTCTTATTTCATTGCATTATTTATATGTATACATTTATACTTTTGTTTTTGATACGTAAAATATTAGTACATTAGCACATACATATTGAAGGTACATAACCAAAAACATTTTACTAATAAAAGGGATGGGGGTTA
>VMDO01000876.1:122500-247814 GCA_007922755.1 Pedetes capensis
CAAGGTATTCTAGAGGCATTTCCATTACAGATACTCTCCTTTCAAGTTGGTTTTTAGTTTCAAATTCTGATGTCATAGATGGGAGGGATCTGACATAATCCTTCTGTGCACTGAGAGATTCCCTATTGTCCCACAGAGAAGGTTGGAGCTTCTCCTTACTGCAGCTTGTCTCTTTAACAAGGCCTCCTTGCCTAAACTAGTCCACAAATTACAGCTTTTTTCCTCTTTTTTTTCCTCCGGTACTGGGTGTTGAACCCAGGGCCTCATGCTTGCACGTTTTGCAAGTACTGTACCCCTGAGTTGCACCCCCAGCTCATTTTTTTACTTTTTGAGATAGGGTCTTGCTATCTCCTGCCTCTGCCTCCCAAGTGGCTGGGATTACAGGTGTGTGCCACCATGCCCAGCTAGCTTTTTTCCTCTTTAAGCTGCACATTTTTTCAGATCTTTCTGTTGTGCTTTTTGCACTAGCTTTTCCTCATAAATATAGCTAAAAGAAGCAATCAATAACCATGCCACACACCCCTATATGTTGCCACCCCCGTGATATTTCCTCCATCAAGTTAATTAGTCCACTACTTTTGAATTCAGCCTCATTCAAGTCTTTAGGACATGAAAAATCCACAGATACTCTCTTTGCCAAAATATATATGAATCATCCCTTATCTAATTCCCAATAAGAACCTCATTTTCCTCTGAGCTCCATCCACATTTCTATCAGAGGCAGTGTTCTAGTCTTCTAAATGTTCACCAGCACCTTCTCTCATGCTCTGCTTAGAGCATTCCAGAGCATCTCTCACCTATATCTCCAAACTCTTCTAAACTCCTCCCACAAACAAGTTCTGATGGCCTAAAAAACACATGGTCAAGTTTCTGCATAGTAGCAACTCTCTTCTCTAGTACCAATTTTCTATATTAGGTATACATTGCTGTGACAGAGAAAGCAACTGAAACAAACTTATGAGGGGAGAGATTAATTGGGGGCTCACAATTAGAGGATAAATCCATAATGGTAGCAGGGAAGGCATAACACTGGCAGGCAATAGAGCCCATGGCAGAAAACCTCACAGCATGGCAGATCAGAAGGAGGGGGTAACTGGAGACATGGGCCTGGATAAAAACCTGCAAAGGCCCATCCCCAGTGACCACTTCTGCAAAGCTGAGTCCTACCTCCCAAAGTTCCATAGCCTCCCAGGATAGTACCACCAACTGGGGAGAAAACATCCAAACACATGGACTTTGGGGGATATTTTAGATTCAAACCATGACAACAGGTAATCTTTAATTTACATTTCAAGTCACATAAGTACAGATTTCTGTTATAAACACTGCTTCACTGAACATCTTTGGAATGATTATGTGGATATAGCTACAGGATAAGTTCCTGGCAGGGGAATTGTGGAGTCAAAGAATGTATGCATTAAAATGTTCATTGATACTTCCAAGTAGACTTCTAATTGAGAGAATATATTTATTTCCCTGTGCCTTTTACCAAAAACATTAAACTTTTAAATTTTTGTCAGTCCATTATATCACTGTATTAGGATCTGATAAGCATGTTCATTTGTACTTTGTAAACATTTGAGTGATTTTTATACACTGGCAATTTGTATTCTATTTTTAGCCAATTATATATTTGCTTATTTTTTCTATTGAATTATTAGGGTTTATTTGTATAAACTTTTTGAACATTGGCCCATTTTGCATTATATGTTGTTGGGTGCCATCGAGTCAAATCAAACTCATTGCAACCCTATGTACGACAGAATGAGACATTACCCAACACTGTGCCATGTACACAATCTTTTTATGTTTGAGTCTAATGTTGCAATCACTATGTTTCTTCTCATTTCGAGTCATGCCACATCAGCCATAGGAGATCCCAGGGCCTTTACTCCATCCCCACCATTGAGGTCGACTCTACTTTGAGGTAGCAACTCTTCCCCAATTCTTTCTTGAATGCCTTCTAGCCTGGGAAGCCCATTTTCCAACACTATATTTGACAGTGATTCTCTGTTATTCATAGGGTTTTCAATGGTTAACTGTTTCTGGAGGGGGCTGCTGGATCCTCCTCCCTAGTCTGTCTTAGTCTGGAAGCTCAGCTGAAACCTGTCGCCCATGGGTGGCCCTGCTGGTATCTACAATACTGGTGGCATAGCTTTCGGCATTATAGCAACACTCAAGCCTCCAAAGCATGACAAACTGACAGACACGTGAGGTTTGCATTATATGTATTACAATATTTTGTTTTTTGTGAACATAAGGATTTTAAAAATTCTAACCCAAGCAAATTTCTCAGTCTTTCTTTAGGGCTACAGAATTTTGTCATGCTTATGCCAAGTTTATAAACAAATCTCCTGTTTTTCTCTATTATTCTTAATTTTTTTGTTTATGTTTTTGATCCCTTTGAGAACTCCTTATATAGAATAGCATAGGAAAATAACTTTGAAGTGGCCACTCAGTTATCCTCAAAAGATTTTAATCTATTTTTCAATGTTTTGATTGATTGTGGTTCTAAGAGCTTGAACTCAGGGCTCTCCACCACTGAGCTGCACTCTCAGCGCATTTTTTTTAATTTTTTATTTTGAGTCAGAGTCATGCTAAGTTATGGGGGATGACTCTGACTTCAAACTTGGGATCCTCTTGCCTCCACCTCCCAAGTCCCTGGGATTACAGGCATGCACCCCCACACCCAGCTTCAACATTTATTTTAAATCAATTTTATCATATATGAAATTTCAGTATCAGCTTAATTGTGCTCATTTGCCTATTTCTTCTGCAGTACTACATCATTTTAATGATTTTAAATTCTTAATACTTATTGTCAGAATAAGTTATCTAAACATTTTGGATAACAATATAGATTACTACATATCATGGCATTATACCTTGAACCCTTTCTAGTATTGCCATAAGTAGCCACGCTTAAAATGTTGCTCTCTTATTCCCTAGAGCTCCCCCATCAAGCCCTGCATACTTAGCAAGGGGTTGCCATTTTGCCCAGCTCCCAACTTGCCCCTCCAGGGTCACTGACTCCCATAACACAGCTGATCCAGGAGGCACTGCCATCTTCTGCTTGGCGACTTCCCTCCTATATCCTGTTTGGCCCTGAGGAAAGTCATTTCTTCTTCCCTTATTTCCCATAGCACAACAGAGATCACACGTTCCCAACTTTTCTAGAAAAGCAGGAGAAACAATCCAGAGAATCATTTATAAGGACCACCAAGCAGTGGTGGGACCCACCCACCTCCCCAGACTCCTCCCTGCCTTCTTTCCCACGTGTTTCCAGGGCATCAGTGGTAAGTCAACCACCCAACTAGAGAAGCATTCCTGTTACCACGGCATCTTGACAATCTGAGCCAAAGGGACATCTACACTAACAGAAATGAGGAAAACTTCCCTTTGCCCCAACCTAAAGCTCTCAGCAGCCCCTATTCCTGCTGAAGATCTGGCCTCACCCAGGAAACTGACAGTGAAAACATTTGGTCTCTTCAGAGAAATGTGATTTTCATTTTTCATTTATGGCCCCAGTAAGAAAAACTTACCAATGATCTGAGCTCATTAAGAATATTTCGTGAAGCCTGTATTGCTTATTCATGTGGCAACAGACAAACCCAGGTGAGGCTACAGCAGGCTCAGTCCTGTTCCTGCCTCACCTCACTGTGGTTTCAAACATATTTTGGGATCCAATCTCTGGCATAGTCACCTTGTTACATTAACCGGCCTTGGAATGTAACAAAATCTTATTTTATAATTTTGCCATTCCTTTTAAAAATTAGCTACTTTCTAATTAGTCTTCATTCTCCTTAAAATATCAAAATTTTGGAAGTGGAAAGGGGGAAAGATTTGGGGAGATAACCAGGGAAATCACCTGTGTCTTCTTACAAGCATTAGTTAGGGATCTGACCAGCTACTTCTGAGGTGAATGGTGGTTTTAATATCTGAAAGTCACACTCTTTACCAGGTTAGCGCTTTGTTTCATGCCTCATTGTACTTTGACCCATTCAGGCTACTTGGACAAGTCAGCCAACAAATTTGCCAAGTGAAAAACTAGCATCCAGATGTCAAGTGACTCAGAGTAGGAACAAATGATGCAGAATGGAAGAGAAGCTTAACTTCAGTCTGAAGTTTCAACACACATCAGGACCCAGTCATCTTTGTATGTGAATAATATCCAGAACTAGAGCATAGAAAGGGATGAAAACTGCTGTGTGCTCAGACATCTGAATGTAGGATCATAAATAACCCGCTATGGGGCTAATCACCTCGTAATGTAAATTAGTGGTTTTATGTATAATTTTGTTCTATTGTAAGCAGTAGGATTTACTTGGCTTCTACTAATTCACAGTCTCCACAAATCCTAAACTTAGAGAATATGTTCTATTTTATCTTTGACTATTCCAGGTCATTGCGTGGAATTGTTTGAAACTTATTCACCAGGTTGTCTTTTTTAACAGAGTTTTTTCGTTGTTGTTTGCATCTAAAACTTTTCATATAGAATTACCCAAATTTCCTGTTGCTACTGACACTGAAATAAGCAAAGAAAATAAGAATCTGTGCAAATGTAAGTGACATTACTCAGCAGCCCAGTCATTAGCATTGGTGAGTTATTTTTTAAAATGAAGTTAAGGAAATTATGGGCTTCTTTTGAGCTGACATAATTTTTCTTCCGACTCTATTTTATGCAACAGGTGATAGTTGTTTTCTCTCTAAATAATTAAAAATTAACTTCACTCCATGACATGGTGTGTTGAAATCATGAGGTGCCATTTTTACTTCTTGTCTCTCCTCCCCAACAGGAATTCTATCCAAGATACAACCCAAACTATCCTATACACAATCAGTAAACATCTGGTTTATTTTGATAGCATTAATGTAAGTCAAAATCACACCCAGTAGGCTACGGTGTGGTAATACAGCTTTCAAGTCTCCTAATACCTTAATAACCAGAGACAGTGGACACCTTGTTTCCCATGAGAAAGAATACCAAAATCAATTTGACAGCTGACAACCAGGCTCCCAGGGTGGGGCATGATTGCTGTGAGTTCTTAACTGTTTCTGACAGCATATCAGGGAGATTTTTAAGAAACACTAGCCTAATGAAACAGGGACCAAAACTCATTCCTCAAGGACTTCACTATTCATTTTGGTCAACAGTTTTGATGGCGAAGGGAGAGGTATCTTGAAGAGACACAGGGACAGTGACCCCATTTTCTTCCTCACTACATTGCACATAGGAATAGCCTAGCAACTTTGGTTCACCATTTTTTGTTTGTTTTCTGCATTAGTACTTTAGGTGAGTCAAAGTAACTAAAGGGTAACTTCCTTTAGTTGTGATCCCCACAATTTCCTTCCCACTGGATAAAACTCAGCTGTATGAACACCTGAATTTGCTCCAAGCATGTGAGACAGGAGGAAATGCTACTATTAGAGAAGTGGAAAAAGATGGGCCTTCTGCTCCAAAACCAGCAAGCAGGTCTTTGGTGAAATCTCCCACTTATTGTTAAAGAATAAATACAATACCTGGGGACTGGCCACACTGAAGGCAGTGAGGAGTGGCCAAGAGAAGCACAGGCAAAAGGAACTGCTTTGAGAGGAGGAGCAGCTCCCAAGTGTTGCTTAACTCAGGTCTATTAGGCTTTGTTTTTTCAAAGTCATTCTCATTAACCCTTCCTTCTACTTTACAAGTCCTATTCTTATATTCTTATTAATGACTATTTTTGCCACTAGGTCCTTTGCTGCTCCTGGGATTGCAGAGAGAAAAGATATGGTCCTGCCTCCAGGAAGTCTGTATCTAGAAATGGCTCCTCCAACTTATCTATTTCAGGTCAACGACACTCTTCCAATATGTCAAATCAAAATAAATGTTTAGGACAAACAGCTTAGAAGTACAGAGCTATTCAAAGACAACAAATGCTTGTTCACCTAGATAAAGCCCTGACTGGTGAACTGTCCAGGGCAAATGAAGTTGCATTTCGGAAACCAAGATTTTTGTTAAGATTAGAGTTTGTGGTAGTAGTTACCCACTATTAAGGCCATCTTCTGAGGTCTTGGTTTCATTTATCAAAAGTTTTAAATGTAGATTTTCATTTGGCATATTTAAAAATAATTTACATGTTTCCACCAATATTCTCAATCTCAATCTTTATTTCCTTAAAAATATTAAGCATAGCCAGGAGCAGTGGCATATGCCGTGTAATCCCAGAGACTAGGGAAGCAGAGGCAGGAGGGTCGCAAGTTTGAGACCAGAAGCAGTCTGCATAATTTAGTGAGACCCCGTCTCAAAAAGTAAAAGAATGGGCTAGGGGTGCAGCTCGGTGGTACAGCACTTACAAAGCATACAAGCGCGAGGCCATGGGTTCAACCCTCAGTACCGAAAAGAAATATATATAAAGCATAATCATTATAGAATCCATGTTGATAACTCCATTACGTGGATACTGTGTTGTTTTAGGTCTATTGTCTGTGGTTTCTTTTTATTTGTTTATATTTTCCTGTCTTGTTATTATGGGTTAAATGTTGTCTTTGGCAGGAATATCATACTTCTTAGCAGCCTTTTGAATAGGAAGAATGGTCTGTGTCTCACCTTATGGATGTCATAAAATCTATGCTACCCAAAGTCCTACAGTGGTGATGGTGTATGTACATCTGATAGTCCAAGAGCCCTACTGACCTTCTGCTGACTGACTCCCTAGTGAAGTTAGAGTTCAGCAAAGAATTGTCCTCGGAGAACCAAATAGGGAAAACCTCACCCTGCTTCCTACAATGTATAAGAATACCCACACTGGATTGATTAGAATCAACCCAATAAAATCCTTGCATTTTGCACAATCAAAGATGAGCACACCCTGTGGTCACTGGAGGGAGGGTAAGAGTCATGTACTTAATCTCTTGGCAGTCAGACTTCAGTGGGGATCCAGATGTAGAGAATGAGTACTCAGGAAGTGTCTTGCATTCTTTCAGCCCTGCTGTATCTTAGAGCAAGCTCAATACTACATGCTTAACTGATCTAAATTCACTAACAGCTGCATTTGGCAGAAACCTCAGCTCTCCACCTAGATAGTAAGTCCCATGGGTTGGGCCCTGTGCACTTCTAGACAGGCATTAACTACTTTGGTCCCCAATGTCTTACAATACAGACTAAGTGACTATAGGCACAGGTCTGGGGTTTTCTTGCTTGAATCTTGAAACTTAAGGCTGTATATCTAAGAACTCTCTGAAAGAGAGAATGTACCAGGACATCCTGATATAAATAAACCAACAAGAAGTGAAATAAGCCAGACTCAAAGACAGATATTTTCTCTCATATGGCAATTTATGCTTAAAAAAAGATATGAAAGTAGAAGGGGGACTATTTGGGAAGATTAAAGGGGTCAGTGAGAGGAGGGG
Organism: Pedetes capensis; assembly: GCA_007922755.1. Lineage (NCBI taxonomy): Eukaryota > Metazoa > Chordata > Mammalia > Rodentia > Pedetidae > Pedetes > Pedetes capensis. The sequence goes on from VMDO01000876.1 coordinate 129,887, forward strand.
AGGGGAGTAGAAAGGGTATTGGGGAAGGTGAATATGATCAATGTACTTTACATACATGTATGAAAATGTCATGATGAAGCCCAATGTTTTGTACAATTAATACACACTAATAAAAAAAGATGGAAGAAAGCAATAGGAGTGTGGCATTACTTCTGCAGAATATAAGTATAAACATTATGAATGGATTCTGATTTTGTGTATTAAAGTCACATTCTTGATACAATTTCAGGTTTCATAACAGAGTAGACTGTAATATTTCTATTCACCAATTCATCCATCCAATACCTTAGTCTTGATATCAGTGCTGGAAAATTAATTTAGAGCAAAAAATAAAATTACTAGTTTGAATTTTATGAGCATTATACTAAGTGACTTCCAGGAGACAACCTTTATAAATAATGAAAACAGAATTGGAACAGGTTAAATTACATATTTAGTTGGAAATGAGATGACACAGAGGGCAAGATTATGTCCCATTCATCTTGATCTTTGCTGCAGAAGTATGCAAAGACGAGGTCATCCAAAAATATTTGTTTAAATAAAAGGGTCTCAGACCATTCCTTACATCTTATACTGCAACACATCTGTGTGCTTTAGACACAGTCCCAGGGGTTACACTTGACTTATCTATGGAGACACCTCAGGCCCTAAAACTAACCATTCTATTATGCCAGCTTTCCTTACATTTTGATGTGCCCTGGAATCACTTAGTGGGCAAGCCATAGCACAGAATCTTGGGTCAAATAGATCTGGAGGAGGCTTGTTGTTGTTGTTAGGTGCAGTCAAGTCAGTATCCAACTCACAGCAACCCTCATAGGCTTTTCAATGGCTGACTGTTTTGGGATTGCCTTGGGAGTGGATTGCCAGGCCCTTCTCCCATTTTTGCGGTGCTGGGAATTAAACTCGGGACCTCAGAGACTGCAGTGCAGCGCTCTACCAACTGAGCTAAATCCCAGCCCACAGAAGAGGCTTAGGAATCTGAATTTTAAAAATCATTCCAGATGTTTCTAAAACAGGTAGCATGAAGTCTTGCTCTAAAAATATTAAATTAGGCTATATACTCTCTTGGCAGGCTGGGATTTAGCTCAGCTGGTAGAGCACCGCTCTGCAGTTTCTGAGGTCCTGAGTTCGATTCCCAGCACCACAAAAATGGGAGAAGGATGTGGCAACCCACTCCTGAGTCAATCCCGAAACAGTCAGCGATTGAAAACCCTGTAAGTGTCGCTATGAGTCAGACACAACTCGACGGCACCTAACAACAACAAGAATATACTCTCTTGCTTCCAGTGTCTAAAGTATGGCAATTTCTATAGCATTTATCACTCTAAAGAATAGTATTTTAACCTATGATAATACACTCTTTATCTATATTTTGCATTTTAAAGAATCTTAACCCTTAACTCCCTCTCATTTGTCAGCTTGTCATGTAATGGGGGTTTGTATGTAGCTGTGATGCTGAAAACTATGCTACCAGTATTTCAGATGCCAGCAGGGCCACCCATGGGGGACAGGTTTCAGCTGAGCCTCCAGACTAAGACAGACTAGGGAGGAGGATCCAGTAGCCCCCTCCAGAAACAGTTAACCATTGAAAACCCTATGAACAACAGAGAAGCACTGTCAAATATAGTGTTGGAAAATGGGCTTCCCAGGCTAGAAGGCATTCAAGAAAGAATTGGGGAAGAGTTCCCTCCCCAAAGTCACCAATATTAATGATGGGAATGGAGTAGAGCCCTTGGGACCACTTTTTGCTGATGTAGCACAACTCAAAATGAGAAGAAACACATTGACTGCAACATTGGGCTCAAACATAAGAAAGATCATGTGCGTGGCACAGTCCTGGGTAGTGTTTTATTTGATTTTACGTAGGGTCACCATGAGTCGGGTCCAACTTGATGGCGTCCAACAACAACAAACTCTTAATTGGTATTGTGTGGTCAAAATAGACCCCCAGACAAGCGCCATACATGGAACAATGTAGCATTTACCTAAGTGTGGGTATGTGCATCATCGTGGGGTCATGTGACCCCAGAAGCACAATATCAGCTAGAGGTTAAAGCCAAATTGTACCCCAGATGTATATGGCTGAAACTGGAATTATCCCCTTACCTCTCACACACAACTAACCTTGATTTCCCACTACATTTAAGAGCACTTTATGCCCTGTTTAAGATTGGGCTTTTTTCAAACTATCCCAATTTCCATGAAAATCCAGTATGTCAAAAGACCTAGAAAATGTCTATAGAATTATACTTCAGGGCATGAAATAGATATGTGCACACACATCTCCCACCTCTTAATATCCAGACTGATTCCTCCTGTCCCATTCTTATATGCTATTTTTTTCCTGGAAAGTTTCCAGGTACTAGCTCAGCATTAGCATGCCAGTTCCAGTCAAGTTAACACTTTGATCTGCCCCAAGCAGAGGGCAAGGGTGATGCCCCTGCTGCTCTGCATAAGGGCCCAGCCTGTCCCCAGGAGCAGCACTGCATCAAGCCTACCTCTTTAGACCACATTTCCTCCTGTCCCTGCCAACCACTCCACAGGAGAACTTAGATGGATTTTTCAGAAACAATTTCCTTGAGTTCTTTTTCAAAAGACATACAGCATTCTTAAATGTTACTAATTTAAGCTTTGAAATAGTGCCTTTATTGTGTCAAGGTCACACCCTGGATAGCTATGGGGGCTGATCATCTGATCCGCCTCTCAAATGTGCCCAAACCACAATACATCTAGTACATTACTGAAGGAAAGGAATCTGATAAATTTCTGGCCTGACATCTTTACCTTTCTATTATTTGCTTTGGAACTCTCCTGGGGAGGTGAAATTGAGACTTTGAAAATGAGAAATGAAAGATCAATGATGGATTTTTTTAAAAAAAGAAAAAAAAAGAAAAGAAATGAAAAGAAGGAAACAGAAAAGGTACTTTCCTATGGTAATTGAAATTGTGATTCTTCCATGCCCCTGCCCAGTGTGTATAAGTGAAGCTGGCATCATTCATTCCCTGGTGTTTTCCTAATGTGATACATAAATTATTTCCACGTGGAGCTGGAATAAAAGACATGATAAATGCTGCATTCCACTCTCAGACTGCTACATTCCAAGCAATAACCAGGTTGTGGAATGGATGGGGTCCAGGGGAGAGGATGCTCCACAGAGAAGTAGCTGAGCATCTGTAGCAGGCATAATTTCTAAAATAACCCCCTAAAGATGCCCTAACCTTATCCCTAGAACCTTGGGCGAGGATGACATATCACTTCCCATGATTATGCTATGTTATAGGGCACAGATAACTTTAAGATTATCCTAGATTGTCCACATGGGCCCATAGTAACCAACCACATGAGCCTTTAAAAATAGAGTTTTTCCAATTGGTGGCAGTAGAGGAAGTCAGAGCATTAATACTTGACAAGGACTTGACAGAATGTTGTGGCTTTGAAGATGGAGGAGACCATGTGAGAAGAAACATGAGTGGCCTCTAAGCGCAGAGAGAGGACCTCAGCTAACATCCTAAAAGCAAACAGGATGGCAGTCCCATAGACCATAGACTGAAACTGGCCAACAACCTGAATGGCTCAAAAGTAGATTCTCTGCTCAAGACTCCAGATAAGAGCCCAGCCCTGCCAACACCTTGATTTTTGCCTGAACACAGAAACCAGTCCATTTTCCCTGTACTTCTAACCTACAGACTGGTGAGATAGTGAATTAGTGATGCTGTAGGCTTCTAAATTTGTGGTAACTTGTTACTGCAGCAATAGAAAAATAAGGTAGTAACCAAGACAGCCAAGTGTACCCTCATTGTTGAAAATCAATATTTCTTTGGAGGGAGCTGAAATCTGCTCCTAAAACCATCTGGCATAAGAGGAAGAAGACTGTGATCCAAAACTTATTATGTGCCTTGTACGTACTGGCTTCCATGTGCACTGGCATGTTTATCGCCAACTCTAACCCTATGTGACCAACAATATTATCATCCTAATAACTGCCCTGGGAGAAGGACCTGGCAATCCACTCCCAAGGCAATTCCGCAACAGTCAGCCATTGAAAACCCTATGAGGGTCGCTATGAGTTGGATACCGACTCGAGGGCACCTAACAACAACAGCAACAATAACCACCCCAGGCCCATGAACTTCTAACTGGTGTTCAGGGAAATTAAGAGATTGCTCCAGTGAGTTCCAAATTCTAGCTGCATGCCAGAGTCACTTACTGAGCTTAAAGAAAAAAGAGAGAGAGAAAGAGAGAGAAAGAAATACTGATGCTTGAGCCTCAGACTTGGACTATTAAACCAGTGAGATCCAGGAATCTGGCACTTTGCAAATCTTCTTGGATGATTCCAATATAACCCAGATGATGTTTGACAATTGTTGATTTAAATGTGGTCCACGGGCACCTGCATCAGCATCCCTAAGGGTTGGGGCAATAGCTGCCTCCCTAGCCTATCCTTAGACTCTTCACTTACAACAGAACCAGGCATGCTCAGATAGCAGTGTTCCTGGCCCTAAGAATAAATCAAGCATAATTTCAACTTGACTGGCCATGAGGAGCTCAGATTAAACATTACTTCTGGGTGTGCCTGGATGAGACTAGCATTTATTTGAGTCAGCACTTAGTGGTTTGCCCTCTACCCAACTGTGGTGAGCACCAACCAATCGATCAAGGGCCTGAAGAGAACAAAAAGTGGAGGAAGCAGGTATTTGCCCCCTTTTTTCCTGCCTCCTCTCTTCAGCTGGAACATCTGCTCTCATCTCTTCTACCCTTGGACTGAAACTTACACAACTAGTTCTCAGGCCTTTGGAACAGTACTGAATCACTCCACTGGCTTTCCTGGCCCTCCTACTTGCAGACTGCAGATTGTGGGAGTTTTCAGCCTTCATAATTGTGAATTGTTACCAATTCATCATGATAAATCTCCTGTTTTATATATGCAGAAGCCCTTAACTTACAGTGAGTTTATGTCCTGACAAACTCTTAGAAAGTTGACACTACTGTTAAGTAAAAAAAAAAAAAATGCACTTAATACACCTGACCTAACAAATATCATAGCTTAGACTAGCCTAATTTAAATATGATACTATAGTGGAGCAAAATCATTTAAGATAAAGCCTATTTCATAATAAAGTGCTGGACATCTCATGTAATTTTTTGAGTACTGTAGAATCAGAATGGTTGTAGATATTTGCCATTAACACACACAACTGAAAACACACTGGACCTGAAGAATGTTTAAACCATTGAACTAGGATTAACTGCTAGGTGACAAGGACATTCAGCACACTGTACTATCTCAGGGTCTTAGGCACAAGCTCAGGTGACTCGCTGGGAGCCATGGCTCACTGCTGCCACCCAACATCATAAGAGGGTACTGTGTAGTGTATCACTAGCTCAGGAACCCCATATGTCTGTCAGCTTGTGATGTGGTGGAGTGCATGTTGCTGTGATGCTGAAAATTATGCCACCAGTATTTCACATATGAGCAGGGCCACCCATGGGGGACAAGTTTCTGCTGAGCTTCCAGACTAAGACAGACTAGGGAGAAGGACCCAGCAGCCCACTCCCAAAATAATTAGCCATTGAAAACCCTATGAATAGTAGAGAAGCACTGTCAAATATAGTGCCAGAAAATGAGCACCCCAGGTTGGAAGGTATTCAAAAGACAACTGGGGAAGAGTTCCCTCCTCAAAGTCACCAATATTAATGATGGGAATGGAGTAGAGCCCTTGGGACCACTTTTTGCTGATGTGGCATGACTCAAAATGAGAAGAAACACAATGACTACAACAATGGGCTCAAACATAAGAAAGATCATGTGCATGGCACAGTGTCGGGTAGTGTTTCATTCTGTCATAAGTAGGGCTGCTATGAGTCAGACCCCACTTGACAGCATCTAAGAAGCAGGCCAGGAAAAGATCAAGAATGATTTTCTGTTGAATGCATACCACTTTTACAAAATAAAGTTAAAAGTATCATAAATTGAAACATTGTAAGTTGGGCACTATATATCAGTCTATATATCAGTCCATCCTACTGGTTCTGTTTCTCTAGAGAGCCCTTCTCATCTCCTTCAGCTAGAGTCAACAGTGACACAGTTCTTGCCAAAACCACATAAGGAGACTTTACCAGGAGCTGGTAGTTTCTGGGAAAGATTTTACTTCAGAAAGAAAGAGGAAGATGCCTAAGTAGAGCTGTCAGTGCCATTTCCTGGGAATGGCAGTGAGATGTGCTACAGGGAGAAGCAGTCATCAGTGGCCCTGAGGAGAGATTTCTCTAGATGAAAGGCTAACAGACTAAGAAGGTAGGAGTGAAGGACAGAAAGGACCTGGGACTTTCATAGCATCATCAAGGTACATTATTAGACTTATTATGAGATAATGAAGTGATTAGTGGGCATTTTGTTACTTACAGCTGAAAGATTTCCCAACTATCAAAGGACTAATTTAAAACAAAAATAAGAGGTTGTGTTGGAAGAGGTTGGGTTATACTCATTGTTAATAATCATCCAATTCTTTGTGTGTTGAAGTCTAAGTATGCTTATTTTTAGGATACCTATGCAGAAAACGGGGCTGGGATACAGCTTAGTTGGTAGAGCACCACTCTGAGGTCTGAGGACCAGAGTTCTATTCCCAGTACCACAAAAATGGGAGAAAGATGTAGCAATCCACTCCTGAGCCAATCCTGAAACAATCAGCCATTGAAAACCCTCTGAGGGTCGCTATGAGTCAGACACGACTCAATGGCACCTAACAACAACAACAACATGCAGAAAACAAAGCTGCTTCTATCTGGTCTCTGTTTTTTCTACTTTTATGGTGTTGCAATCCAATAGAATGATGTCTGTGTCACTCCCTCATTACCGTAGACCCTGTGGGAATGATGGTACCAGACATACAGAAAATGCTAAGGAAATAATCTGGAGAGAACATTCCAACAGGTTTTTTGTTGGGAGGGAAAAAACAGTTTGCAAAAACTTGTATTTGCAAATAAATAGAGAAATAATGGGTATGTGAGAAGAAAGATGAGAGGAGAGGAAGTAGCCAAGATAGAGTTCGCTTTTTACACTAATTGCAACGGTCCTGCATAGGACAATAGCACCCAGAGTCCCTGAAAATGCTCACCTAAATCCATTTATAGGACTTTTCATAAATATGTTTATTCCACATATCAGACTACACCTTAATAACTTAGGTATATGTAAAGACAAAAATCTTTGTCCAAAATCTTCCAGACTTTCCATTTATAGTGTCTTTTATCTTTATTTTAACCCTAGAGTCATTTCCAATATTTCACATTTTAGAAGTGATCACATGCATACAAAGCTGCATGCAAGCTCTCTGAGGAGAGAAGCGATCCCTCTTTCACTCACCAACTCTATTAGTCAACTGTTGTTGCTACAGCTGAAGAAGTGATCAAAACAATCTTATAGGGGAATAACTATTTATCAGAAGCTCACAGTTAGAGGATCAGTCCATAATGGCTGCAGGGCAGGCATGGTGGAAGCAGCAGGGCTGGTGTCAGATAGCCTCACAACATTGCCAGGCAGGAGCCAGAGAATGACTAGAGCAACACATCTAGGTAAAAACCTCCAAAGACCTGCCCCAGGGAACTACTTCAGCAAAGCAAGGATCCAACCTCTCAGAGTTCTACGACTTCCACAAACAGTGCCACCAACTCAGGGACCATGCATTCAAACCCTTGACCTTCAGGAGACATTCAGACCTGAATTCAGACATTCAGCACCACCTTTGAACATAGCCACAGTATTCAACCAATGTCACCAGCAGAATCTCAGAAGATCTATATGGTCCCTTACCCTTTGGGAATTTATTTTTGTGAGTCACCTGGAATACACCCTATCCTGCTCTCAAACAGAAACCAAAACACTGAAAAGTGAAGTCCATTTCTAAAGGTCACAGAGTTAAGTAGATTTCTCTGAGTTTACTCCTGTGTGCTTTCTCTCAGTTTCATTCACCACGATATCTGATACACTTTCCTTTTAAAACTTTCCTCAAACACCTGCTCTCTGGGCCAGAGAACTACTTACCTTCAACAAATAGCATTCTATCATTTAAAAGGAGAAGGCAGATGCTGTGGGTTCTTTTTGTAGAATCAGAATTTAATGTCCTTCTGGTGGAGACACATAGATCTTCTATTGTACGTTATATACAGCATGAACAACATGGAGAAATTTAATACGCATTCACCATAATATATCAAAGCATAAGCTTTCTAATCTTTTCTCTTCTTCCCTCGCCCAGTTCAATATTTTGCAGTGAGAATTCACAGCCCATTAAATGTATAAAGAAATAAAACTGTTTTTGCCAGATTCATTGAACAGATGTTTGTTACCTTAGGGCAAACTTTTGATGAACTAAAAACCAAACAACAAACAAATCACAGACTCTGAATTCAGTTTTCTATAACTGCTCCAACATCAGAAGAGCTAATTGTTCACCTGGGGGAAAAGCAATCTCTTGTAATGAATTGAAGACTTATTTTCTTGTCCTCTGCCCAACACTAAAACTGACATATTTTTCCTATAAAATTGTAACTGGAAAGTCACTTTTCAAGAAATTTGTGGAAAATTGATAATGTGTTACTCTATTTTCCAACTCCTAATGTTTGATTGCCTGCAGGCATACCACTGTGGCATCCAGTCCTGTCAGATCTTGGAAGCTAAGCAAAATCAGGCCTGGTTAATACTTGGATGGGAGACCACCTGGGAACACCAGGTACTGTAGGCTTGGGAGAAGCACCCAGAAAACCACTCCCAAAAAACAATCAGCCATCAACAACTCTATGAAAGCAGAGAAGCCTGTTGTACATAGAGTCGCTATGAGTCAGATACCAACTCAATGGCACCTAACAACAACAACGTTTGATTGAGGTTGGCCAAGATTTTGCTCTATTTGGTTCTACAATCAACATCCATGAAAGCAGCAGTTAAGAAACCAAAAGACACATTTCACTGGGAAAAGCTGTTGCAAAAGGCCTTTTTAAAGTGTTGAAAAGTAAATGTCACATTGAAGATGAAGGTGCAGCTGACTCACACCATGGTATTTTCAGTCATATCATATGGTTGTGAAAGCTGGACATTGAATAAGGAAGACAGGACAAGAATTTATGCTTTTGAATTATGGTGCTGGAAATGAATATTGAATATATCATGGACTGCCAAAAGAATCAACAAATCTGTCCTAGAAGAAGTGTAACCAGAGTGCTCCATGGAAACAAGAATGGCTAGACTGTGTCTTATATATTTTGAACATGTAGTCAGGAGGGACCAATCCCTGGAGAAGGATATGATGGTTGGGAGAGTGGCAGGTCAATAAAAAAAAAAAAGAAAACCCTCCACTAGATGGATTGACAAAGTGTCCACAGCAATGAGTTTAAACCTAAATAAGATCGTAAGCCTGCCACAGAATTGGGGAGTGTTTTGTTCTGTTTACATAGGGTTATTACGAGTTGGACCCAAATTGAGGGCACCCAACAACAACAACGTTTTCCATTCCTCACATTATACAGATGAAAACAGAGTCTTGGAGAGCTGGGGATCCTTCTCCCTGCTGAGGGGAGCCCAGCCATGTGCAGCATGCTGACCTAGCTGACAGCCTCGTAGCCCTCATGACTTGTGTGGGGTTTCCAGAGCACACTTCCCTTCAGGGTGTGTTTCCACTGTGCACTCTCCATATCCTCCATCTCCTGGGTAAGTCCTCCTGTCTCTGTCTCCAGCTCAGCTCAAACACCTCCAGGGAGGTATTGCTCTTCTCTGCCCCTTGTGTGGCACAGATGTTTAAACAGATCTTGTAACACATAGATCATATTTCCTATAAGGCAGGGACTAAGGTCAACTTATCTTTGACTGTTTTACAATATCTAGGACAAGAGATTGAACCAAAGATTCACCCAATAAATATTGGTTCTCTGACCTGAAGTGGTCAGGACACCCTTCTCCCTATAGGAAAGGGCTTCTTCTCACATGGCCCCAGGAGGAACAAAATGAATCAGAACTGTGACCATACAGGCACAGACGTCTTCAGGTACCTATCCTGCGTACTCTTGAACAAGTTGCTGATATCCAAACAGCCCCCAAATGCGCAGGCCTTGTTATTACTCACCAGTGCCCTTTTCTAAATGATCAGTACAGTGAGAATGGTTGTAGTTGATTGGGTTTCATACATTATTTGAGCTTTAAACTTCACCTGCAAAGAATGAGCCCATAGCTCCGTGAAAGTATAAGATTAAGTCTTTTATTGGATGAGTGAGTTTATTGATCATGGGCAGCACCCACGGAGAACAAGCTACCACAAAGTGTTCCTGGATGAGGGGATATCTGATCAAAGCTTATAGCAAATACAAGGCATAGAAACAGAAGAATAATGTGAACTGGATTCCATATCAGATTTAAACTCTCCTTCCTTTTTCTCTGTTTGTTCTTTAAATCTTAATCATCAGGCATGCATCAATATTGATGGTCAGCCAGGAGAAAGGGCTTGAAGCATGCATAGGAAAGGCTTACAGGGATGGCCAGAGACCTTAAGAGCCAATGGATGAGAAATGCTACAAATACAGGCAGGTACTGGTAGTTTTTCCAAATAAGAGCTCCTGAAATGCTTGTTAGTTTTTGATGGGCAGGTCTGAATGTTTTGTTTAAATATAAAATCAAATATATCTCTAGCAAAGGAGAAGTTTACCACTTTAACAAAGGGCAAGTCTTCTCCTCTGGTCTGTTGTCTCAACTGTTTAGGATTTTTCAGATGGCTATTGGTGTTTCCGGGCTGAGATTTAGCTCAGTTGGTAGAGCACTGCTCTGCAGTCTCTGAAGTCCCGAGTTCGATTCCCAGCACTGCAAAAATGGGAGAAGGACGTGGCAACCCACTCCCAAGTCAATCCTGAAACAATCTGCCATTGAAAACCTTGTGAGGGTCGTTATGAGTCAGACAACTCGACGGCACCTAACAACAACAACATTGGTGTTTCCAGAGGTATTTATGTGTTAGCAATATTCTACTACAAAAATATTTTCAGGATGAAAATATTTCTCCCTAAGTACTAGATATGTTAAAAATAAATGTAAGCCTAACTGCTAAGGAACGTATCAACATTATAATACTATACACGCATACCGTATTTTAATGTGCTTCCCTGGACAGAGTTTTGCAGACACTGTGGGTTTTACAAATTGAAGGTTTGTGTCAAGCAAGTCTATCAGCACTAATGTCTCATCACATTTTAGGAATTCTTTCAGTATCTTAAATGTTTTCCAAATTAATATATTTGCTACGGTAATTTGTGATCAGTTATCTTTGATGTCACTATTGCAATTGTTTTGGGGTATCTTGAACTTGATCCATATTTTGTACTCTGATTGTTCCAGGTCAGCTATCCTCCCATCTCTCTCCCCTTCCTCAGCCCTCTCTATTCCATGAAACACAATAATATTGAAATTAAGCCAACTAATAATGTACAATGACCTCTAAATATTCAAGTGAAAGGAATAATCAATCACACATCTCTCACTTTAATTTAAAATTTAGATATGACTAAACAGTGAAGAGGGCATGTTGAAAGCTAAGATAAGCTGAAAGCTAGACCTCTTACACAAAACTGTTAGCCAAGTTATGAATGCAAGGTAAAAGTTCTCAAAGAAATTAAAAGTGCTACTCCAGGGAATATATGATTGATAAGATAGTGAAACGGCTTTCCTTATTGCTGATAGGAAGAAAGTTTTACTGGTATGAATAGAAGATCAAGACAGCCACAATATTCCCTTAATCCAAAATTTAATCCAGAGCAAGGCCATAAATCACTTGAATTCTGTGAGGCATGAGAGAGTCAAGGCAGCTGCTGAAAACCATTCTTGAGCTATGAGAAGTTCGTTTGTGATGTTTAAAGATAGAAGGTGACTTCATAATATAAAAGTACAAAGGGAAGCAGAAGATGCCAGTTTAGAAACTACAGCAAGTCATCCAGAAGATCTGGCTGCAATCATTCACAAAGATGGTCAATGTAGATGAAACAGATTTTCAATGTAAATGAAAAGCCTTATAACAGAAGAAGGTGTCATGTAGGATTTTCATAGCCAGAGAACTGTCAATGTGTGGCATCAATCCCTTAAGGACAGGTTACCTCTCTTGTTAGGGGCTAATGCAGCTGGTGACCTTAAGATGAAGCCAGTGTTTATTTTTCACTCCAAAAATCCTAGGGCAGTTAAGAACTATACTGACCCTACCCTTTCTGTGCTCTATAAATCTAGAAGATATTACATCTATTTATAAAATGGCATATTGAATATTTTAAGTGCCCTGTTGAGAACTTCTGCTCAAAAAGAAAAAATTGTTTTAAAATACTACTGTTCATTGATAATATTATTTGGTCACCCAAGAGCTCAGGTGGAGATGTTCAATAGAATGAATATTGTTATCATGTCTGATACCATAAAACCCATTCTATAGCCCATAAGTCATGGAGTAATTTCAACTTTCAAGCCTTATTATTTAAGAAATACGTTTTATAAGACCATAGTTGCCATAGCTAGTGGTCATATGATGGACTCAGGCAAAGGACATTGAAAAAATTCCAGAAAGGATTCACCATTCTAAATGCCATTAAGAATATTGTGATTCAGGGAGATAAAAATATTAACATTAACAAGAGTGTAGAAGAAGTTGATTCCAATCCTCATGGGTAACTTTAAGGGGTTCAAGACTTCAGTGGAGAAAGTAATTGAAGTGATGGTAGAAATAGTGAGAAAACTAGAATTGGAAGTGGAGGGAGAAGAAATTACTAAATTGCTACAATTTCATTTTAATGAGTGAGGAGTTAATTCTTATGAATGAGCAAAGAAAGAGGTTTCTTGAGATGGAATCCAATCCCGGTGAAGATTCTGTGAACACTGTTGATATGACAAGAAAGCATTTAGAATTTTATATAAGCTTAGTTGATAAAACAGTGGCAGGAATTGAGAGGGTTGATTATAATTTCAAAAGAAATTCTATAGTGGGAAAAATGCTAATAGCACCTTGCATGGAACAAAGGAATCTTTTGTGGAAGAAGAACCAATTGATGCTGCAATCTTCATGGTTGTCTCATTTTCAGAAAATGTCACAACCACCCCAACCTTCAGCAACCACCACCCTCCTCAGTGTGCAGCCATCAACATGCAGGCAAGACCCTCCGCCAGCAAAAAGATCATGATTCTCTGAAAGTTCAGCTGATCATAGCCTTTTTAGTAATACAATATTTTTAAATGAAGCTATATATTGTTTTTTATACACAGTGCATATTGTGCACACTGCACACTTAGCAGACTATAGTATAGTGTAAGCAAATTTTATATGCACTGGAAAAACAAAACTATGTGACCCTCTGCATTGAGACATTTGTTTCATTGCGAATGTGTGGAACTAAAACCTCAATGTCCCCAAAATATACCTATATTTAAATTAAAAGATGCCATTTGAGTAATAAAGTGACAGAAAAAATATTTAATTGATGAGGGATGATATGCATGTATGTTCCAATTTGCTTTTCTTACATGAGTTTTATAAATTACTTTTTGAAGAGTTAACACACATTCATGGTACAAAATTCAAAAGGAAGAGAAAATATGAGATACACATCTATCTTGCTATGATTTTAAAACATGCTATAAAGAGAGGTTCAGCATAGTGGACATTACACACCACAGTAGATTAAGAGGAGAATAAAGCAGGAGAGAGAGAAAACTATTAAGTGAGTTTTGATCCATAGTTGGGGAAATAAATGAAATGAACAGAAGCCATAACTCAGTCTGCAGAAAAAAGGGAAACAAGTTAATAATAGATTCTACATACATGTCAATATTTAATACTAGATGCCAGGTCCCTGCCCTATATTCATAGTGAATCCTCACAAGGTAGGGTTATCCTATTTTACTAATGAAACCAACATTAAGTAATTTCCATGAGTATGAATCCTGGTGCTACCTCTTATCTACTAAGTCATTTATTAAAAATTTTGAGCCTTACTTTCCACATCTATACAATACACATATGCAATGTTGTGGGGATGTATGCAAGTTGCTTAGCACCGTGTCTAGACCATGTAAAAACCTAATTCTTTTACTATTATTAAGTTGTATATTTGAACCAATCAGATCTGTGCTAGGAAACAGCAAATTAGAAAAGAGCCTTGCTGTAGTTTCTTATGTTCTTTCTCCAGGTCTAACTCTAAATTCAGCCATCTCAGCCCTCATCCTATATGACTGAGGTTTTATTTCTTAGGAAGGAAAATAGGGTCCAAGAATTTCATTTTCCAATATAAATTATTACATTTGAACAGTCTCCATGAGTTGTGATCAAGTTACAAAGACATTTATTTATATTACCAAAAAGAAATTAGAAAATAGAAAAAAAAGAAAGCAAAAAGAGAAGAAAAAGAAAGAAGCCCTTTGTTTCCATTACCTGTGTATAATTCCCTGGTTCTAGAATTCTGTGCACCTCATATTTGTTCATTTGCTCCAGAGATCCCATGAAATATTAGTTATAAGAGTTTGTACAGCACAGTTTGCCACATTTTCCCCCTCAATAAAAGTGACTAACATGTGACCACTCAGAGGAAAGAAAAGCCCTCTGTAGGGTTGAGATGTTTTCAAAAACAGATTAATGAAAAGGTGAGTGGGGCATCTGGCTATGGCACCAATCCATAAGGGGTACCAAAGTATCTCTGAAAATATAACATTAAAAAAGTATTCGCCAGAACTCAAGGATAGAAAAAATATATATTATTATATCTATATCTCTATATAATACTTTTACTCTAGAGACTCTAGACGATGAGAGCTAAGGCCTCCAGGAACATTCTTGTGTAATACCAATATCCACTGAATTACTGAGTGTTGATTCAGTTAAATGAGCATTTAGTATCTTGCTTTAGGAATATAAAGGATGGAGGACTGACCTGGGTACTGCTACCAGCCTCAAATATAAATAATTGATGAATAAATATCTGGAGATAAATTTTAAAGGCTATCCAGGTAGTCATAGATCTCTTGTTGTTGTTAGGTGCCATCAAGTTTGGTCCAACTCATCGGGACCCTATATACAACAGAACAAAACATTCTTTAACACTGTTCTATGCCCATCACTATGCCAGTGTTTCTCTGCTATTCAGAGGGTTTTCAATGGCTGATTGTTTCAGAATTGCCTTGAGAGAGGATTGCCATGTCCTTTTTCCATTTTTCTGGTACTGGGGATTGAACTCAGGGCCTTAGAGAGCACAGAGCAGCATTCTACCAACTAGGCAAAACCCTAGCCCCACTCGTAGGTCTAGATTTATAAAATTATTTCCAAATATCACCTGGGATAGTGCATATAGAATTTACACTGCATCTTGATGTTCGGTATTGCCTTTCAATCTTCTTCTTGAGAAGATTATTTATTGGAGATTTTCCTTTCCTGGAAGAGGGAGACATGCCTGATTTCACTAACAGGAACACAAATTTAGGGTGGAGGATTTGGCTCAACGGTAGTGCATGTACCCAGCAAGCAAAAAGCTGAGTTTAACTCCTACCACCACACGAAAAAAAAAAAAAAAAAAAAAAAAAAGTGTGGGGGGAGGAGAACACAGGCTTAGTCCTCATGATGGGATTAATGGTTAATGGGTCCCACAACTTGTTAGTGCCCAGTGCACCAGTATACACAATTGAGTCAAGGACAATTCTCTGCTATTAATTAAAATTTTACAAAACAATCATAATGTGAGTGGTTATGAGCTGAATCACACAGAGCTGTCCTGTGGCTTCATCTGTTTTGCCATATTGTGGGGTATTTCTTGATGCATGTGCAGATAATGAAACATCAGTAGCCTAGATAGCTGTGCTTAAGTACCTAGCCATAGCTGTTAATGTGTTGATTATTGTATCTCATAGCAAAATCCCATCTTTGTTATTTTGTGTGTCCTACCATAAAGACACAATTAGAACCAGAACCAAAAATTTCTTCCAGCTTCTGTTGCACATCAGACAGAAATGAAACTCAGCAACTGCAGAATGAACAGCGTTCCAGGAAATGACTCGATCATAGCAAAACCTTGCAGACAAATGAATTTATGGCTTGAGAATCTCTGGAAACACACATCCTATAAAGTTACAAATTCATATGCCAAGAAGCCCCCTTTAAAGATTAAATTTTTGAGCAATGGAAATGCTTTTTCAAAAATGTATTGAAAGGAGGTATACCAAAATTTCTTCAGCAAATTCCTTTATCTAGTGATCAGATCTGTTCCAAAATGTATGTGAAAAGCCAGGCTATCTAAAAAGAAAGTTATAGTGAATGTAAAACCTGTTGTTCTTATAGTAGGTATTCAGCCTAATGTGACATTAATGGCTATAGAGAGCTATTATTATTTTTGTAGTATCTAAAGGAGAAAATGTAGGTGAATTCCTGTTTTGTCAACTGCTTCGGTTCACTATGCAAGGAATTGATGTGTTCAATCTCATCCAACATTTCTTTGTGAAACTTAAGCTAACACATGTGTGGATCAATTTGTACTGATGTTGCCCCCTGCTATGCTTGGAAAAATGTCAAAGTTTGCTGCATACATTCTTTGAAAAATAGCTACTAATACAAGGTAATGCAGCTGCTGCAAGACATTTGTCTATAAAACTAATGTTCTATCTTTACATAGGAATTAAAATCCAACAGGAATAAAAAATCTTTGCCTCTTCCATGATTTTTGGAAAGGAACTGGTAGCTGGCTCATCATCCATTCTCACATGTAAATGAAGTGATTTCCCATAGCAATACACATGGAACAGTTAAGAACATTAGTAGAGTACCTTTCACTTCTCTGTCCTTCAAGTGCCCTGGACTCCCATATAATTGAAGGTAGAGGTACACAGTGGTATGGATTGGAATTTATAGTAAGAAAGAATGCAAAAAAGCACACTATTTTATATTATTTGGTCCTAGCATAAGAAATAAGATTATGCAGAAAAAATGAAAAAGATTTCCAGATCAAGATATTCCCTGGAGAAAGGGAATATGCCGGGCCCCTCACCAGTGAGACCCTGACACTCCAGGGAGAGTAAGCATGCAGAGAGCTTCCCCACCCTGGGGACCAAAGGATCACAGCATACTCCTGGAGTCAGTGGAACAGGAACTCATTTATTGAGGAAGCAACTGATGGTTATAAAGCATAAGTCAGAGGTGGAGCTATGGGATGAGCCAATCTGGGTAAAGGTCACCTTGATCATACCTTGGGCTATAACTAAGTCTATATTGTGAGCACATGGTGATCACGAGCGTGGAACTAAGCATAGCCAATCCCTATAACAGTGGGTCATGCATTAAGCAGTTACACTAAATAGCCTTCAATGCCATCTTAGTGGCACAGCAAGAAATTGGTGAAAGAGGAAGTCCCCCACAGGAATATATCCCCAAATACCCATATTTCTCCTCTGTAACATCTCACAGTCCCAGCCCAGAGGATCCAACTTATGGAGTTCTCCAGTGATCGAGAGAAAAAAATCTCTGCGACTGATGACAGCAAAGCTCCAAGACCTGTTGCTAATGGTAGAAGCTACAATATCACAAAGCAAAAGACAACCCACTCATCCTGGCCCCTGCCCCAGGGATGGCAGGGGAGAAGTAACAGGGTGGCGAAGGAGGACTAGGAAAGCCTGATACAGGGCTGACATGTTCTAAGTACTACCTACCCGATGCTTTCTCCTCCCCAGCTTAAACTCAGAGTAGAAGGGTGTGCAGACTCTCTCCCCAACTCTCCAGTTGGGGTCTTGGAGAGGTGGCCTCACAAGCTATTCTGCATCAACCTGAAGAGTCCATATCACCTAGGAACAGTGACCAGGGGTGCTTTAGTGACTTTGAACCATTTGAGTTTTAGCTCGGTTTGTAGAGTGCTGCTCCATGCTGAGGCCCTGAGTTTAATCCCCAGCACCGCAAAAATGGGAGAATGATGTAGCAATCCACTTCCGAAGCAATCAGCCATCAAAAACCCCATGAATAACCAAGAAGCACTGACAGTTCTGGGCATGGCACAGAATTGGAGAGTGTTTCCTTCTGTTGTACATAGGGTTACTATGAGTTGGACCCAACTCGACAGCGCCTAACAGCAGCAACAACAGTAATCATCAGAATGGAAAAGTTTCAGAAGAATGTGAAGAAAGTTAAAACTTACATGGAGAATGGAGGGGAATATACACAGGGATTTTGTGGGCACTCCACATAGTACAGAAACCACAGAATTGAGCCACAAGTACCACATGGGCAAGTACCAACTAGGTGGATAATGTCCACCACCCCAAAGACCACTCTGCCCAGGACTCTTCCCCTAAACCCAAGAGTAATGAAATTTGTCCCTCGTAACCACAGAAATCATCTTGGAGAGGAACCAGGGAAACCCAAGATAAGGGCTATGGAAGGCTATTTGCTTTTATGCCTTCTTCCCCAAAGCTGAAGATTATCTGAAGAGATTATTTCCTTCATTAGTTTCAACTAAGATTTCACCCAGATAGGACTAAAATTACTGATTTTTTTTTTCCGTCCTACTACTAGAGGTCTGGTGAAATCCACAGTATTTATAAATTGAAAATAAAAAAAAATCTCAATTGTCCTGTAAGTTAAATTTGCAACTGTTACATTTGTTTTTCAAAGTCATGAGAAGTACAAGTCTGCTTATTAAAGTTGCTAATTAACAACTTTAGTTGAGAAGTTAAAAACTTGAAAATTTATTCTTTACCTAGTATATGCAGCCATTGATGGCACCAAACAACAACAGTATATGCAATAACTGTATTCCAACACTCAAATGAACACAAGTAATGGAAGCATTTATTTCATAAGAACATGGTGTGGCCAGAGAGAAATGATTTGCTTCTAGAAATTTTAGTTAGGATAACACACACTGAAATAATTTTCCTTTTCTTGGAGATACAGCTTCAGAAAATGAAGAAATGACTATCACAGTTGAGGTAACAACATATTTACAATAGTTGAGGGACTTTGATCATGGATACTTTTCCTCTAGAGATTTCATGTAGGAAAAAAAAAAACCAAGGCTACTGGAGCCATAAAAAATAATTCCATCAATGATTGTCTTCTGTATAAAATATTATTTTACCAGCCTAGGCTACAGATGTAGCTCCAAAGTCTATTTTAAGTTTTGGAGCTTAATGCATATTAAATTGTAAGAGAAAGCCAGGTATGGTGGTGCACATCTGTAATCCCAAGTACTTGGGAGGCTGAAGCAAGAGAATTAGGAGTTAAAGGCCAGCCTGGGCTACATAGAGAGATACTATCTCAAAAA
Source organism: Pedetes capensis (assembly GCA_007922755.1). Classification (NCBI taxonomy): domain Eukaryota; kingdom Metazoa; phylum Chordata; class Mammalia; order Rodentia; family Pedetidae; genus Pedetes; species Pedetes capensis. Next base: position 149,186 of record VMDO01000876.1, read on the forward strand.
GCCTAATTATTTGGTGAAGTAATTAATTGAATTATAGCAAAGTGAGTACATTTTAGCAAAAATGTCTTGAGAATTTTTGTCTTAACTAGTATGTCCTACAAATGGCAAAAACGGCAGTTGAGATGACATGATTCTAGATTTTTCTTAGTTTCGTACATTATAACAGGGACTAGAAATTGAAGATGACATGAATATAGTTGTATCCAAATAAAATGTCCTTATACCTTGAATATCTTTGAACCAAAGCCACACAACATTGTTTTTATGACTATAATTTTAGTGTATTCTTATTAATACAGTATCGTAATAAATCCTATATTTTCACTCTATAATTATAATTCTTTCCTCTCAGAGATTTGTACTGCATAGTGTTAAGGACATAATCTGGGAACAAAAGGGTGCAAGTTGCCATAAGGTTAATGACAGGATTCAAAATCCAGACTCAGTACACGTTTCCAGAGATCTGATGTTTACATCTCATCAGCAGCAGCTCCACACAAAGTCCATAGCCCTGATCTGAATGTCAGTGAAAATTGATGAAGGCATTCATTTGCCTTTCATTTTAAACCATGTCTTACAAGTTTCGATAGATAAAATACAATGTGCATTAAGGAACAGCTTGAAAAACTGAGGCATTACATAATCACTCTTGATAATATAAAACAAATGTAGTATCTTGGTCTAGATGGTAAGAACACATGTTAAACATAAAATCATTTCAAATAGACATTCATCTCATGAACTATTGGATCCTGAAGGCTCAGTGTGTGTGGCCAATGCATTTGCTCAGTGTAATCTCACCTCCTCTCCAGGGTTCTCTCAGCACTCCATGTATGTGCATTTGCCAATGGAAGCCTCGTTCCTTTATAGTGGAAATTAGTCTCTTTAGAAAATGTTGGTGCCCACACTTGACATCTCAGCCTCTTTCTTCTTTACTGTCCCTCTTGTATAGTTATTTCATCTTCTTACATTCCAATGGGGAAACAGATATATTTTCAAGATCTCCTCTGCGTGAGGATGCAGGTAGTATAGGAAATCCTTCCATGAATAGCATTTTATTAAAGCATATATTGATTAGAGTTGAGCAATTAGAAAGGTTGTCTGGATTCAGTTAGTTATGCTGCCAACTAAGTCTGCTTCTCCCAAGAAGAAAGTTGGCCTCACACAGTCACATCCCCAGGTCCCAGAGGGCCTACTGGACTGTGTGAGCTTGCTTCATGGAAGCAAGGAGTTGGAACTCTCCCAGATGGCACTCGGTGCTGCCTATGGCTGAGGCGCTTCTCTACCAAGTTGATGGGCTCATTTCTCTATGTGGCTGCACACTTCACCACCTCAGCCACCCACTCTTTACCACTCCCAGCAAGTAGTCAACATAGATTTGGGTTTGGGTGTGTACACTCCCTTTCCACAATTTCATCAATAAATCAAAATACTGTAGCATGTTTACCAATGCCACACAGAAAAGTCCGTACACAATCCCTTTTCAATCCACATACTGTCTCTGCCAGTCTCAGAGACCCCACACATGTACTGTTTTCTATTGTTACTCTATGGGAGAAGGATGTGGCAATCCACTCCCGAGGCAATCCTGAAACAATCAGCCACTGAAAATCCTGAGGGTTGCTATGAGTCAGATACGACTCAACGGCACGCAACAACAACAACTGTTACTCTACCTTTTAGGGCCAGTAACCTGCCCTTGGGTCACCTGACCTCATGTCCTTAGATCCATATCCAAAAACTTACCCAAGTCCCATTCCCCTCACACCAACTTTATGGAAATAAATCTTTACAGATGTAAAAATATTCACGAATGCCTCCTATTTAATGAAACATAAGAAAGGATATACACAAATTTATTTCTGGGTATGTCCGTGGCTAACAAAAACATTTCAGATCAGGAATAGCTCCTGTTAAGAGTATAATTACTGGTGACTGGAATGCAAAGGTTGGAAACAAAGAAGGCTCAATAGTTGGAACATATGGCCTTTGTAAAAGAAATGATGCTGGAGATCGCATGATAGAATTTTTTCAGACCAATGACCTTTTCATTGCAAATACATTTTTTCACCAATATAAATGGTGACTATACACATGGACTTCACCAGATGGAAGATTTTGTTGTTGTTAAGTGCCGTCAAGTCAGTATCCAACTCATAGCGACCCTCATAGGGTTTTCAATGGCTGACTGTTTCAGGATTGCCTTGGGAGTCGATTGCCAGGTCCTTCTCCCATTTTTGTGGTGCTGGGAGTTGAACTTGGGACCTCAGAGACTGCAGCGCAGTGCTCTACCAACTGAGCTAAATCCCAGCCCAGATAGAACATACAGGAACCAAATTGACAATATACATGGAAAGAGATGAAGAAAAATCTCTATATCAAATATCAGAACAATACCAGGTGATGATTGTGGATCAGACCATCAACTTCTCATATGCAAGTTCAAACTGAAGCTGAAGAAAATTAGAACAAGTGTACGAGAACCAAGGTATGACCTTGAGTATATCCCACCTCAGTTCAAAGACCACCTCAAGAACAGATTTAATGTGTTAGACACAAATGATAGGAGACCAGACAAGTCATGGCATGACATAAAAGATATCATTCAAGAAGGTAGCAAAAGGTTATTAAAAAGACAGGAAAAAAGAAAAGACCAAATTACATGTCCAAAGAGACACTGGAACTTGCCCTTGAATGTTGAGCAGCTAAAGTAAAATGAAGACATGATGAAGTTAAAGAACTAAACAGAAGATTTCAAAAGGCAGCTACAGAAGACAAAAACAAATGTTATAATGACATGTGCAAAGAGCTGGAGGTATAAAGCCAAAAGGGAAAAACACACTGTATTTCTCAAGCTTAAGGAAGTGAAGAAAAAATTCAAGCCTTGAGTGGCAATAGTGAAAGATTCTATAGGGAAAATATTAAATGATGCAGAAAACATCAAAAGAAGATGGAAGGAATACACAGAGTTATTATACAAAAAAGAATTGGTATATGACCAACAATTTCAAGAGGTTGCATATGAAGAGGAACCAATGGTCCTGAAGGATGAAGTGGAAGCTGCCTTAAAAGAACTAGCAAAATATAAGCCTCCAGGAATTGGTGGAATATCAATAGAGATGTTTCAACAAACAGATGCAGTACTAGAGGTGTTAACATGTTTATGACAACAGATTTGGAAAACAGTTACCTGGCCAACTGACTGGAAGAGATTCTATTTGTACCTATTCCCAAAAAGGGAATCCAACTGAATGTGGGAATTATTAGACAATATCATTAATATCACACACAAGCAAAATTTTACTAAAGAACATTCAAAAGTGACTGCAGCAGTATATAGACTTACTGGGAATTACTGGAAAATCAAGCAGGATTCAGAAGTGGGCAGGGAACCAGGGACATCATTGCTGATGTCAGGTGGATATTAGCCAAAAGCAGAAAATATCAGAAAAATGTCTATCTATGTTTTATTGACTATGCAAAGGCATTTCACTGTGTGGATCATAACAAATTATGGATAATACTTCAAAAAGTGAGAAAACCAGAGCACCTAATTGTACTCACGAGGAATGTGTACATGAACTAGGAGGCAGTTGTTCAAATAGAACAAGGAAATACTGCCTGGCTTAAAGTTAGAAAGGTGTGCATGAAGGCTGTAAACTTTCACCATATCTCTTCAATTTATATGCTGAACAAATAATCTCAGAAGCTGGACTTTATAAGGAAGAGCACAGCATCAGGATTGGAGGAAAACTCATTAACAACCTGTGTTATGCAGATGACACAACTCTGCTTGCAGAAAATGAAAAACACTTAAAACAACTACTGATGAGGATCAAAGATCATAGCCTTCAGTATGGATTGCAACTGAACATCAACAAAACAAAAATCCTTACAACTGGGCCAGTATGCAACTTCACAATAAATGGAGAAAAGATTGAGGTTGTCCATGATTTTGCTTTACTTGGCTCTACAATCAACACCTGTGGAAGCAGCTGTCCAGAAATCAAAAGATGTATTGCTCTGGGAAAATCTGTGGCAAAAGATCTCTTTAGAGTATTTAAAAGCAAAGATGTCACATTGAAGACGAAGGTGCATCTGACTCATGCCATGGTATTTTCCATTCCATCATATGGTTGTGAAAGCTGGACATTGAACAAGTGAGACCAGAAAAGAATTGATGCTTTTGAATTATGGTGCTGGAGACAATTATTGAATATACCATGAACTGCCAAAAGAACCAACAGATCTGTTCTAGAAAAAGTGCAACCAGAGTGCTCCTTGGAAGCAAGAATGGCTAGACTGCATCTTACATATTTTGGACATGTAGTCAGGAGAGACCAATTCCTGGAGAAAGACATCATGTTTGAGAGATAGCAGGTCAGCAAAAAAATGGAAAACCCTCCACCAGATGGATTGACACAGTGTCTGCAACAATGGGCTTAAACATAAATAAGATCGTGTGCCTGGCACAGAATTGGGAAGTGTGTTCGATCTGCTGTACATAGGGTCACTATGAGTAGAACTCGATGGCACCTAACAACAACAGGGGGAACAAAAAACAAAATAACATATATAGACAAAATGGAGCTGGGGTTTAGCTCAGTTGGTAAAGTGCTGCTCTGAGTGCTCTAAGGCCCTGGGTTTGATCCCCAGCACCGCAAAAATGGGAGAAGGACTTGGCAGCCCCCTCCCCAAACAATCCTGAAACAACCAGCCATTGAAAACCCTATGAATAGCAGAGAGGCACTGACATAGTGCTAGGCATGCCCAGTATCAGGGAGTGTTTCCTTCTGTTGTACATGGGGTCACTATAAATCAGACCCAATTTGACAGCACCTAACAACAACAACAACAACAACAACAGACAAAAGTAGCAGTGAGACTTGTAGGAAAAGAATGGAAATTTTGTGTAATGATATACAATTGCCTGACCATATTTGCAAGGGATTCATTCCAGTATACCCTCTCCCCATCCTAAAGATATCCATACCCATAGATGCTCAAGTCTCTTATATGAAATAGCATAGTATTTGCACATAACCTTTGCACATTCTCTGAGTACACTTTCAATCATCTCTTCTTCTTGTTAGGTGCTGTCAAGCCAGGTCCAAATCATAGCAATGCTATGTACAACAGAATGAAACACTCCCAGACATTGGGCCATGCCCTACACTATTCTCAGTGCTTCTCTGCTATTCATAGGGTTTTCAATAGCTGATTGTTTCAGGAGTGGGCTGCTAGATCCTCCTTCCAAGCCTACAGCACCTGGTATTTCCAGGTGGTCTCCCATCCAAAGACTAACCAGGCCAACCCTGCTTAGCTTCTGAGATTAGGCAGGATCAGATGCTAGGGTGCTATGGCTGCAGTCAATCATGTCCAGATTATTTATATTATCCAACACAAAGTAAATGCTGTGTAAAGAGTGGTACAATATCATTTAGAGAATAATGGTAAAGAACCAAAAGCTTTACATGCTCAGCACAGGTGCATTTTTTCTTCCAGAATATTTTCAATCTGAGGTTGTTGAATCTGCAGAAGCAGAATCTGCAGATACAGAGAGCTGACTATACTGAAAGGGTAAAAAGACAGTTGAAGGCAACCTAGGGATCTGAGCACCCAAGCTGGCTGGGATAGATGAGTGGGGAGGGGTTCAGAAGAGCTGAGGCTGGGGGATGGGGGGCAGAAGTCCATAGCTGCTGAGTTACAAATTCAGAAAAACACTTGTAGCAAATATGGCTAAACATCTTCTAAATTCTATTTTTTCCCTGCTCTGGGCTAACAAAGGTCTCACTTTTTAAGGGCAGAAATGTCATTAATTAAAAACACTTAATCTTCCTAGGTTCTCATTCAGCTAAGGTTCTGATATGACACCAATGAATTGTAGGTGAACATTTCCTTCCAGGAGGCTTTCCTTCTTTTCCCGCTAAGTGACAATTCCCCGAAAAAGAAAGTTGCTCTTCGGCTTTGTGCTTCCCCTTCTTCCTGCCTTGCGAATGGTCCTGATGCCTGCAGATGCAGCAGCTAACTTGCAACTATGAGGAGAAAACCTATATGGCTAAGGATGGAAGGAACCCAAAGATGGGAGCAACAGGATTCCTGATCAAAACCTTGAATCATGGCATCTCTTGTTATTTGAGGCTGAGCACATTTCTAACAGATACAGTACAGGAAAGAGACCCACTCCCATGAAAAAAGATACTCCTGAGGGTAGGACCGTAACAAAATAAAACTGTTAGACACCTCTTGCTAAAATGCCAGTTAAATTTCTAGTGAATGAGAGATTGAAATGAAGTTTTGGAAATGAACATTAACTTACTCATTGTTATTCATGTAAAATGTGTAAAATAATATACCATTTCTATTTTTGGTTCTGTCTTCATTGTATTTTAGAAAACCTAAAAATATACATTTACATACTACCTGGGTCTGCCAAGTGTTTCTGTTTTTTTGGTAGAAGGTTTCATCAACCCCAAAGAGAACTTCCTTGGGTGTTTTCAGAAACATAAATCTGGGTGGGGAAGAAATACTGTTCTGTAATCTTCTAGGACTTTGAGCTCAGTGTTATGCTTATCCCAATAATTATAGTCTTCTTAAAGGTACTGTTCTACTTCCCTGCAGCTTTTGAGATTTGTGTGTAATCCTGTAGAAACCAAGCCAGTAGCTGGATAAGGAATTAACACATCCAGCAAAGCTATTCACCCTGCAAGTTCCTTAAGAAACATTTTGATCTTAATGACATATACCCAAAGTGAGTTGTTAAGAATTATTTACAGATTCCTGAGAATCTAAGAATGGGATGACAGTCCAATTTTTCTGATCCCTGAATCATGCTGTTTCATAGTCAGTCTACCTTAGGTGAACTCAATATTTCTTGTTCATAATACATAAGTATGGACACAGGACTCATTGCCAAATGACTTCTTTTAGTAAATCTGGGTGTGTATTTGCTAATATTAATATATGTTGAAAAGAATATGCTTTCTAAAATTCAGACAACAAACAGAAAAAGGTGGTGCTTATGTTCTTTGAATAAAAAGCAAATACATTTAAAGCATACACATAATGCACTAGATCAACATAAGTATGATTCATTATGTCAGAACCATTGACACCTTTGTTACTGTTTGGAAGAAAGAACACAGATTAGATGCCAGTTACACCTTTAAATAAAGCAAATCATACCTTTCCATTTTAATGACTAAAATTTAAGAAAGAAAATGAACCCAGCAGGGCTATTCCCACAAGAAGGAGATGAACATGTTCCAAATGGCAGTATAGTTCCAAGGAGACATACTTTTTTTTTTTATTCCAAGGGTTGGCTCAATACTTCATTACTGAGAAAGTATGTTTTTTCTGGCAAGACCTTCACATCTGAGTTCCTCTGTGGTCAGGGAATGCTAATGACTGTGTGACAGCTTGCCACAGGCATTGGATTTTTTCCCCTAGTGTCCCTGGCTGATTTCCCCCCTTTCTGGTGGCTGTGATGGTGCAGACTGCCAAGAGACACCATGCCCATGATGTTGGGATTCTTTTCCAGCAAGTCTTCTTTTACTGTCAGCTCTATATTAAGTCTCTATTCCAGGTCTCTCTAGTATTTATAGTCATACCAGTACAGTTCTAATTTGCGCTAGTTTGTTATGTCACTTTACATGACTCCTCTTTCTACTTTATGTATCTATTCTGATCTCCCCAGTAGGTTAAAGTGCCTGGAGGATTGGATTCTCTTTGATATAGAGAAATCCCTCAGAAGTCATGCCTTTGATTTAGTTTATACCTCTTTAGGTCAGTGTTTCTGCTCTAACCTCTTGCAGGCTAGCAAATGTCCTAATTTATTGAGTGGGGAGGAGAAGGAAAGGAGTGGGAAGTGAAAATCGGGACAAGTTAAAATACCTGTCCCTGAGGAGGGAGAGGGTATGACGTAGGAACCTTTGCCTCACTGGTCTTATCTCCTAGAAACACTACATAGTGCTGCTCATCTACCAATGCCAACCACTTTTACTTTGGGGGAAAACTATCCTTGATAGAAATAGTAATGATTCTCATAATGATATATGATGCCTAAACAGTATCTTTTGGCAGGGGTTTAGCTAAATTGGTGGAGCACCACTCTGCACTCTGAGGCCCTGTGTTCAATCGCCAGCACTATGAAAATAGGAGGAGGAAGTGGCAATCCACTCCCAAAGCAATCCCAAAACAAGCAGCCACTGAAAACTCTGAGGGTTGCTATGAGTTGGACCCGACTCAATGGCACCTAATAACAACAAACCATATCTTCAGATTGCGATAACATATTAGAGGTGATGGAGAATTCTTCTTAAATGTCCCAGATCAGCACATAATTTCAGTCTTCTTCCCATCAGTCCATGTCCAGGTACAGGGATTGGAGGCTTTGCCTTCCATGGAGTGGCTAGTCCCACATCTCAGAGAGCTACCACTGTTCTGGGTTTTGAAGAGGCCAGGTGTCCACATGAGAATAGTTGCAATAGGGCTGAGTGATGTTTGGAGGAATGGCAGATGAGCATACTTCTACTGGGGCTTGGAGGTAAAGTACAGCCTGCTGTGAACAGGAAGGAAGATGGAGGTTGTCATTTCTCATTATCAACACATGTGGTGGGCACCAGGATGCTGATTGTGCAGAGTCATCTCTCAGTTGTGTGTATGTACATGAAGTAGTATATAACAAGGCAGCACTGGGAGGGACACATACCAGAGCTGAGGGCTTTCGGCAAAGCATGGGCAAAGTAAGGGGTCTGATTGATTCAGGATATATGAAGATGGAAAGAGGGGTAAGAGGGAGCTTCAGCCCTCACATCTTTGTCAAATCCTAAAACCCTTTCATTGTTGTGTTTCTACTACAGGCAATGTGTAGGGATGAGTGAGGCAGAAGGTGAGCCTGTGAGGATAAAAGTGAGTACAGAATGGCTAAAGTCGAGTGTCCAGGGATTTGAGAATGAGCATCTCTTGTCATGACCAATATAGGCAGAGTACATGGATGCAAGGCCAAGGACACACAACCAAGTAAAATGTTGAACACATGGATCAGGGTCACTGGTATAACCAGGATGCTGCTACTGGAATGTTACCTCCTACCTCACTCCAACCCATAATGAACTTCTTGTCTTTTTCACCACTATCTTCCAGCTTCTCCAGAGTCTTCCACATAGCAAGTGCACCCTAGATATTTGTTGACAAGGTGATTAATTGAACCAGCTAATATTCTATCTCTCTTTCATTACTGGACATGAGGCAGCCAGCCTATAAAAATCCATTCTGGATTTAGAAGCAATTAAAAGCCATGCATTCAAATAAAAGCAGAGAATCCCTCTGTGCTCTTCTTTTCTCTTTCCCCACATCCAACATCACTTATTTCCTTTCCTTGATCTGAAAAGGATCTGTCTTGTCCATATCCAGTGCTAGCACCAGCCTTCAAAGTGATTGCCTCACCTATACCCCTCTATTGAACCGTACAATATGGTACTGTCCTGTTCCTCCCCACAGGGAGATTTCTTAACTGAGATTAGTGGGAGGTAGTAACTGGCAGCAACTTTTCCCAGTACAGATAAAGCCTGCAAGCAACTCCCCTAGCCCACCCCACAAAAAAACAATTTGCCATTGAAAACCCTGTGAATAGCAGAGAAGCACTGACAATAGTGGTTCGCCTATTGTACATTGTACGTAGGGTCACCATGCGTCAGATGCTGACTAGACAGCACCTAACAACAAACAAATAGACAGCTTTACCTCAAATATAATAATAGTAATTAAGAGAAAGAACCCATTGTAGGCATGCTTTTGGTTCCCTAAGTTACCTTAGGTAGTAAGGAACTCTTCAAATACGTAGATAGATTTTGACATCACAATTGAGATATTACCAAATCACTAACATCTACCAGATTATAGATTATCAAAGTAATTCTTATCTCCCTAAGCCCCAAACCTAATCCTAAACCTAGCATAGTGACTTGCTAACAGCATTCACTGAATACTTATTAGATAAATAAAAACATTCATCAATGTGGCATAAAGAATTTGGATAAAAGATTCCTAGTTTTCCATGTTAAGCAAGAGAAATAGGCCAACAAACAAATGTGTAAGTTTGATAGAATTTATTAGTTCTCTTGAATACTTGGAAATCTATTGTTTCATCTCTTAGACACAGAGTATATTATGATTTAGCACTGAAATTTATGCATCTAGGTACTTTGGTACCTCTTACGTTTAACCACTTTGGTGGCTTTCTCTCTTGTGCTTTTCACTATAATAAATCGTGGTTTCTACTAATATAGAGGTGTAAAGAAAAATGTAGAAAGTCAGGCATCATGGTCACGCCTATAATCCCAGTGATTTAGGAGGCTGAGGTTGGAGGACTGCGTGTTCAAGGCCACAGGCAGCCCGTGCAACTTAGTGAGATCTTGTCTCAGAATTTAAAAATTTAAAAAGGGGTCAGGGAGTGCAGCTCAGTAGATAGCATGTGTAAAGCGGCACAAGTCCCTGGGTTCAACTTCCAAGTACTCGTTTAAAAAAAATGGAAAAAGTAAATTACACCATGGTGAAGCTGGGTATGGTTGTGAGAATGGAGGGGAATGGGGATTTCTTTCTGAATAAATATTATTTGATTTGAAAGATGCTCTCTCCTATATAACTGTCTCCTCTATCAACTATGTGTTGGTAGAAAGTATTCAGAATATATGAAAGAAAAATTTAAAAATGTATCAGTAGAAGAAATATACATGTACACATTGCTTTTTCAATTTTTAATGAGAATCTGTTCCTCCAGTGCTTTTACTTGGTCCCATCCCACTTTTTTGGGAATTGTGGCTGAGGACTTGCCCCTAATTATAAGATTCTGGCAGTTGAAGCCGTTGTTTATGCCTGAACAACCACTCAGAATATCACTGTAATTACACATCTGCCACTCTGAGTTCTACAAAAATAGGAACATGACATAATTGGAAAAGGTTAAAAAACGCTTAGTGCTAAAAGGAAAATGGGCTAAAAATCTGCTGGCATTTCACTATAGTTCTAAGTTTTCAGAAGATCTTTATTGTAGTAGTAATAACTTCAACTTGTCAAGTTTTTAAAGTTTTCACCTCTGACATGTATCCTTTCTCCCCTAGGAATATGATGTAGGCTTGATGATTACGACTATACCCAATTTGCTGACATTAGAGATACTTCCAAAATGATTTGTCTTATGCAGTGTCTTCTCTCTGTGCCATGGTTTCTGTTGGAACTTCCCCCATCACCATGCTGGCCATGACTTCTTACATGTGGATAGAAGAGTGACAAGTCATTATCTTTAACTTAGTCTTCTCTTTAGAGCACTAGCCCCATCTGTCCTCCTGGATATTGTCCATTGATGTCCCATAAATACTTTGAGATTAGAATTTAAAGACTGAACTCATCCTTGTCATTCTGATCTTGTCAATCATTTGTCTGGTAAAGGCTCTGCTACCAAACCCGGCCCCTAGGCTCCAGTCCTCTGCCTTCATGCCTGCTCTTTATTATCTTTTCTGTGTGTCTCCTTTTTCTCTTATTGTCATAGGTCAGACCTTTGTAATTTCTTCCATGGACTACTGAGATTACAACCTGATTAGTCTAGGTCAGAAGCCGCAAGAACAATCAATACGTGGCTGCCAGAGTGACACATGTGAAATTCTTACTCCCTTAATTAAAATCTTTTAACGGCTTCCCAAGGTCAATAGAATAATGTCCTAATTATTTCAGATGGTATCATATAATCTGACCTTTGCTCTCCAGCTTAATAGCCTTCAAATTTTCACATGTACCCTATATGAGTATAGGGTACATATGTACCCTATACTCATTTTTATTATTCTTGAAAGGACATAGATGCTTTGATTTACATCTACTACTGCCCATATGGCTAAGAAAGCCACTTAATTCCATTTATATAACATTCTTAAGATGACAAAATTATAGAAATGGATATCAGGCTATTGATTGCCAGGAGTGAAGGAGAGATGAAGGCAGGAGGCAAGTAGTGTAGCAATGATGTAGCAATGAGAGATTTTGTGATAATGAAAATGTTTTGAATCTTGACTGCATTGATATGAATATCCTGACTGTGATACTATGCTATTGTTTTGTAAGATGTTATCATTGGTAGAAACTGGAGAGGGTACATGGAATCTCCTTCCTGCTCTATTATTTCTTAGGGCTGTACATGAATTTATAATTAGATCAAAACAAAAAGTTTTAAAAAATACTGACACAAATATTATACTAAACTTATGTTGGCTTGACCAAATGTTCCCAGGATTACTGAAGACTAAATCCCAGTGTCTTTATCTTTTCTTGTTGCTATAACAAAATATCTGGAACATGGTGACTTATAAACAACAGAAATTTATTTTTAACAGTTTTGGGGACTAGAAATCCAAGATTAAGTCACCATCAGATTCAGTGTCTGGTGATGTCCTTCCAAGGACCTGTCCTTCCAAGTGTCTCTCCTTCTAAGACTGCATTTGCTCGCTGTATCCCTCAGAGGGATGAAGGCTGTCCTCACATGGCAGAAGGATAAGAGGGACTTGCTAGTTCCCCTTAGCCTTTTTATAAGGTGGTTAATCTTGTCCAAAAAGCCTCACTTCTCCATACTAGCACATTGATAATGAAGGTTCAACATACAAGTTTTGGAAAGACATATTCATGTCACAGAACTCAGCCCCATTATTTATTAGCTACTTATGAGTCACATAGACTTAACTCTCTCAAGCTTCAATTTTCCTCCCTTGCACAGTGGGAGACAATATTGTCTTGTGGTAGAGCTTCCAAGTGATGTGCAGAGGCACAATGATATGCCAAATGTGCTATTAGAATGATAAGATATTTGCTGATGCCCTTGGTGGTTCACCTTTTGTTCTAAGCAGCCTTGCCTGTTTACTTTGGGATACTGATCAACCATTACAGTTTTCTGTGTGTGGAGTGATCAGGAAGAGGTTCTGCTTTATTGTGCTGTTATGAGGATTAACTGAGATGATGTATGTAAAAAGCCCAACATAGGGTCTTGTTTATATACCATGTTTTGGAACTTTGAACTTTGTGTTTTGGAAATGGATGTCACTTCTCTACCAGTTTACTGTTTTGTTAAATTGCCACATAAATCCAAGTTCTGCAGGAGGATTGTAAGTTCAAGGCCAGAAGCAGCCTGTGTAACTTAGTGAAACTTTGTCTCAAGATAAAAAGTAAAAAATGGGCTGGAGTTACAGCTCAGTGGTAGAGCATGTGCAAAGCATGTGTGAAGCTCCGGGTTCAACAACCCTCTCCCCAGTACTGGAAAAAAATTTAAAAATATGTTCTAATCACTCTTCTGAGTTACATACCATTCCTCCAACATGTATGGGTACAACATGTGCCAATAAACTCTGCTTTTCTCTTGTCAACCTCTCTGGTTAGTTTAATTTCCAGAGCCCCAGCCACAGAAACTAGGAGGAGAAAGGAAAGGTTTTACTTTTCCTCTCCTACAATATAATTGGAGAGTTTAAAGGATGTGATTCAGGGTGGACCAGAAGCTCACAGAGGCTTCATTTCTATTGTTGAAATAAATATAGCCCAAATACCTATAAAAAATAATACTTTAGATACTATTAGGGAATAGCTATTTGGCACAAGGTAATTTGCCATATTCTTTGACTAGGGAGGAAACTTGTTATGGTTTGAATAATTTTTCCCTCAACAATTCTTATGTTGGAAACTCCATCCTCAGAGGAACTCGGTGGGACTTTTAAGAGATGGAAGCTAGTGGGACACCCTCATGTCACCAGAGTACTTCCTTCAGAAGTGAATTAGGTAGCTCTTGCAGGAACCCTTAGTCTTGAGCCCCACCCCTGCACTGTTCTCTGGCTTCCTGTTTAGTATGTGATGCTTCTTTGCTCCTGCCGTTGCAATCTGCCATAAGCACATACAATCAAGGGAGCCCTTGAAAGAGATTACACCATGCTTTTTGGACTTCCAGGCTCAAAAACTGTGCATCAAAACAAACCTCTTTGCCTCAACCAGTCTGTAGTACTATGATATTAACAATAGAAAATGGTCTAATACAAACCTTATGTCAGCCTCAGCTCTGAGATACCAGAAGGCAGGCAGCTTGGTCCCTTTGAAGCCCTACAGAAGATAGAAACCAGCAGAGCAGAAGAGGCAGAACTCAGGAGGAGGAAGTCTAGGGCTCTGGTGCTGGGTCACTACTTTACCTAGGGCACCCAGAGTTCTCTTCTTAGATAGAATGGAATACAAGAAAGTGTGATGACTTTATAAACACTTATTCAAAGCAGATACCATTTCTTTCCATCTTTCCAATAGTCTTCAGTGCCATAGACTAAAAAGCAATTTTCTAAGAATTGTCAGAATAGTCTAGCTAAGTTAATAGACAATATACCAAAAAAGAGGGATCCCTATACTGTCCAAAAAAGTTAAACCCTAAATAAAATATAATTACCAACTTAATGGTGAAGGCTTTCTTAAATTAAGACACAATGTGAGCAATTTCCACATAGTGAACCATTGCTATGGATACAGAATGACTAAGACAGCAGCCCTATCAATAGAAACCATATTGGTTTGGCAGATATTTCATTCACTATCACTTGCTTGATTTTTTTCAGTAGACAGTTTGCTTTGCTTTAAAATAGGTCAACATGATCTATTTTAAAACAAACACTTACTGAGTATCTACTATATGCAATGGGAGAAGGACCCGGCAACCCACTCCCAAAAATTAATCCGCCATTGGAAACCCTATGAACAGCAGAGAAGCATTGACAATAGTGTTTTGCCTGTTGTATGTAGGGTTGCTATGAGTCGCATACTGACTCAACAGCACCTAACAACAACAACTATATGCAAGGTAGTCTTTTAGGTCTGAGATACTATGGTTTGGACCTAAACTCCCCCCCAGAGGTCATGCCATTTGGGCCCCAGGTGGTGCTATCCTGGGAGGTTGTGGAAATTTAGGAGGCGAAACTTTGGTGGAAGTAGCTCCCTAGCACCAGATCTTTGGAGGTTTTTACCCTAGACTGGAAGCCCTGGTCTCTTCTCTGTTCCTGATCCACAACACTATGAGGTCATCTGACACAGGATCTGTTACCACCATGCCTGCCCTGCTGCCATTATGAACTGATCTACCAAGTGTGAGCTCCTAATAAGTCTCTTCCCCCATCAATTTGTTTGGGTTGGTTTTTTCCGCAGAAGTGATAACAGCTGACTAATGTACAAGAGATACAAAACTGTAAGTCTCAATACTGTCTCCAAAGATGACAATAAAAAGGAAGGATATGTGTGCATAAAGTATGACAGTCTAAGGCAGAATAGGATAAGCTAGTGAACACATCTAATGTATGTGGAAACATTTTGTCTTACACTTGAGATGACACTGGAAAGTAGGCAAAATTTAAAAGACTGAGATGAAGAAAGAGCATTCCAAGAAAAGGGAAAAGTGTATATCAAGATATGAGGCAGATAATCTTAGAGTATGTCTTAGTCATTTCAGGTTGCTGTCATGAAACATCATACACTGGCAGGCTTATAATTAACAAAAATTTATTTCTCACAATTCTAGATACTGGCAAGTCCAAGATCAGATATGATATCTGGTGAAGCCCCATTTCCTGGATAATGGATGCTACCTTCTTGCTGCATAGTAGAAGGGGCTAGCTAACTCTCTACAGTTTCTTTTATAAGGCTAATAATTCCAATCACAAGGGTACCCCCATGGTTTAATCACCTTCTAAAGACCCCATCTCCTAATGCTATCACCTTGGGGGTTAGGATTTCATCCTATGAATTGTGTGTTGGTGAGGGGTGGAGGAGAAACAAGTATTTAGACAACAGTAAGGAAGAATGAGCAATGTTGTTGAAAGAAATTTCTGGGTTGTAATAGGGTAGAGCTTGTCTGTGATCTCCTATACATTAACCATTAGCCACATGTGGCTACTCAGGACTCAAAATGTGGCTAATCCAAAGAGAAATTTGTTGTAAATGTTAAATGCACACCAGGTTTTGAACACTTAATTTTGAAAATGATATCATATTTTATATTGATTACATATTTCATAAGACTAAATAGAAAAGATTATAAAAATTAACCACCTATTTCTTTTTTTTAATATGTCTACTAGAAAATTTTAAGTTACATATGTGGCTCATACTATTTTTCCACAGGATAACACTGGGCCAAATTATGACCTAGCTTGAATAGCAGACAATACACTCGAAAGGTCTTTCTCCCTTGGTATTGGATTTTAGAAAAGCAAGGCAATTGTAACACTTTAAGTAGATAGGGTACATGCTGCTATTATGAAGATTAAAAAGAGGCTGGCTAGACAAAATGTGCTCTGTCTGAATTAGTAGTTTGGGTTTTTATCTGTAATACAAATAAGTGACAAAGGTGATGATGTCATAAGAAACAAAATTTAAAATTTTTAATATGTATATAAATTAACAAATTCTTAAATAACCAATGGGTCAAAGAATAAAAATGGAAATAAGAAAATATCTAAGACAAAGAAATACAGAAACTTAACATACCAAAACTCATAGAATGCAGCAAAAGCAGCTCTAAGAAAGAAGTTTATAGCAATAAATGCCTACAAGAAGAAAAATAATCTCAAATAATCTCACTTTATAGCTTAAGGAGCTAGGGAAAAAAACTAAACACAAAATTTTCATAAGGAAGAAAATAAAAGATCACAGCAATATAAAATCAAGACCCCAAAAACAAATTTAGTATTGTTGATCTCTTTAATTATTTTATGAAAAGATAAACAAAATTGACAAAACTTTACTTAGGTTAAGAAAAAAAGACTCATAAATAAAATTGGAAAAGGGAAAACATTACGACTTATGCCATAAAAAACAGAAAAGAGATTTTGATGAACCTATGCCAAA
The DNA here is from genome assembly GCA_007922755.1 of Pedetes capensis. Taxonomy (NCBI): domain Eukaryota; kingdom Metazoa; phylum Chordata; class Mammalia; order Rodentia; family Pedetidae; genus Pedetes; species Pedetes capensis. Next base: position 166,091 of record VMDO01000876.1, read on the forward strand.
AAATTGGGTAATCTAGAAGAAAGAAATTTGTTTAAAATACAGCCTACTAAGACACAATCATGAGGAAACAAAAAGTCTCAACAGACCAGTAATGAATAAGGATAGCAGTCACGAAAAATCTTCCTACTAAGAAATACAAAGACTTCACTAGTGAATTCTACCAAATATTTAAAAGAATTAATATTAATCTATCTTTAATATTTTTTTTAAATCAAAGAGAAAGGATACTTCAAAACTCATTTTAAGAGGCCAGCATTACCCAGACACCAAAGTCAGAGAAGGAGACTATAATAACACTATAAACCAGTATCCCTAATGAATACAGATGCAAAAATCCTTAACAAAATACTAGAAAACCAAATTCAACAGTACATGAAAAGGATCATGTACCATGCTCAAGTGAGATTTATCCCAGTGATACGAGGATTGCTCAGTGTATGCAGATCTAAAATGTCATGCATCACAGTAAAATATGAAGGACAAAAATCATATGATCATCACAATAGATTCATTAAAGGTATTTGGCTAAACTCAGTATCCTTTCATGATGAAAGCTATCAACACATCAGGTATGGAATGGATGACCATCAACATAGTTAAGGCCATATATGACAAGCCCATAGCCATTACCATACTCAATGATAAATAACTGAATTATTTTGCTTTAATATAAGGAACAAGAGCTGAGCACAGGGGTGCACACTTTTAATCCCAGCAACTCAGGGGGTGGAAGCAGGAGGATTGCAAGTTTGAGACCAGAGGTAGCCTGTGTAACTTAGTGAGACACTGTCTCAAGATTTAAAAAAAATAAAATGGGTTGAGGGTGCAACTCAGTGGTATAGCTCTTGAAAAGCATGTATGAGGCCCTGAGTTCAACCACTAGTACTGCAAAAAAAAAAAAAAAATAGAATAGAAAAGAAAAGAAACAAGACAAGAATTTCCCCTCTCACTACCTCTATTCAACATAGGACTAAAATGCCTAACCAAAGGAATTAGGTAAAGAAAAAAAAAGGCATTCAAATCGAAAGGAAGAAGTAAAATTGTCTCTGTTCAGAATTGGCATGATCTCATATGGAGAAATACTAAATATTTCATCAACAAGCTATTTGAACTAATATAGAAATATAGTAAAATTGAAGTATACAAAATTGACATAAAATTAGCTGCTTAACAAATTATCTAAAAAAGTTAAAAAAACAATTTATCTTACAATAATATCAAAAAGAATAAAATACTTAGTGATAAGTTTAACCAATAAGGTAAAAGATCTGTACACTGAAAACTGTAAAGCATTGATGAAAGAAATTAAAGATGATATAGATAAGTAGAAAGATATACCAGGTTCATGGATTGAAAGAATATTGTTAGATTTTCCATATTATCCAAAGTAATCTGAACATCAGTCCAATCTATATTAAAATTCTAATTACATTTATTAATAGAAATAGAAAAAATAACCATAAAATTGATATGGAACTACAAGTGATCTCAAATAGCCAAAACAATCTTGAGAAAGAAAAAAGCTGGGAATATCACACTACTTGATTTCAAACTATATGATAAAACTATAGCAGTCAAAATAGTATGATATTGGCATAAAAAGTGACATATCAATGGAACAGAATAGAGAGCCCAGAAATAAACTCATTTCAATTAATCTTTGAAAAAGTCACCAAGAATATGCCATGGAATAAGAATAATTTATTCAACAAATGATGCTGAGAAAGCTGGATATCCATATGCAAAAAAAAAAAAAAAGAAATTGGACATTTATCCTAAACCACCTGCAAATATCAATTCAAAGAGGGTTAAATTCAGACCTTAAAACCCATGAAAAATTGGATTAAGGTTCAGGTGTAATTTAAATATGTTAAAATTTAGAGGGTTTGGGTGTAGTGTGAGTTTTAAATTTTAATCCTATGTGTAGACAAAATTGTTTTTATTTTTTTCAATTTTTAAATAGCCAATGATTCAATAAACAAACATGAAAAGCTGAACCTGAACTCAATTTTTCACTGGGTTAAGGTTCAGGTTCAGGGTCAGGTTGGGATTCAGAAAGATTTTTAAATGCTTGAACTGAAACAGATTCAGCATTCAGATTCAGGTAAGTTCTAAGCCCTGCCATGTACACATAAGATTTAAACCTGAACCTGAACCAAATCCAAACTCTCTAAATTTTAACATATTGTACCCAGACCCAAATCTGAACCTATTTTTTGTGGGCTTATAACCCTGTTTAAAGGCTTAAATATAACACTTGAATTATAATAGAAGAAAACATAAGGGAAAAGCTTCTTGACATTGGGCTTAGCATTTTTTTTCTTTTTCTTTTTTTCTTTTTTTTTTTTTTAGGAGGGGAGGAGGATGGAGACATCACAGAAAAATTACAGGCAAAAAAAGCAAAAATAAGCAAGGAGGCCTATATTAAACAGTTGCTGGATAACACAGCATACAACTATAATCCCAGAAACTAAGGGGGCTTGTTGTTGTTGTTGTTGTTGTTGTTATTGTTGTTGTTAGGTACTGTCGAGTTGGTATCCAACTCATAGTAACCCTACTTACAACAGGAGAAATACTATTGTTAGTTCTTCTCTGCTATTCATAGGGTTTTCAATGGCTGGTTGTTTTTTGGGAGTGGGTTGCTGGATCCTTCTCCCCACTAAGGGGCTATGGTAGGAGAAATACAAATTTGAGATCACACTCAGGCTATGCAACTTAGCAAGACCCTGTGTCAAAGGAACAAAATGAAAAATACACAAAAAGAACATGTTTCAAAACTATATGTCTGCTAGAGAGCTAATTCCCAAAATATGTAAATATGTAAATAAAATGGCAAATGACCCAAACAGACATTTTTCCAAAGACATCACACAAATGGCTAACATGTATATGAAAAAAGTATTATCACTAATTCACAGAGAAAAGTAACTGAAAAACATGACATACCACCTCACACATTAGGATGGCTATTACCAAAACATCAAGAGATGTTGGCAAGGATGTGGAGAAAAGGGAACCCTGTATACTATTGGTGGGATTGTACAGACATTATGGAAAATAGTATGGCATTTCTCTCCCCCAAAATACTAAAAATAAAACTACCACATGATCCAAAAAGGGAATGAAATCAGTACTTCAAAGAGATATCATATATATATGATATAAATATAGATTCCTATATTTATATGCAGCATTATTCCCAATAGTCAAGAAATAGAAATAATCTAAGTATTCAATGATAGATGAACAGATCAAGAAAATGTGATCGAAACACATATAGTAATTTTATTCTGCCTTTAAAAGAAGGAAATCTTACCATTTGCAATAATATAGATTAGCTCAGAGAAGATTACGTGAAGTGAAATCAGCCAAACATAGAAAGACAAACACTACATGATCTCACTTAAATCAAAACGTTAAAAAATGGTATCTAAAAAGTTGAACTCACAGACACTCACAACTCAGTTGTGAGTTTGAGGAGAATAAGAGGATGCTGGTCAAAGGGAACAAATTTTCAGTTAGAATTTGACTAAGTTCTGGAGATATAAAGTACAGGATAGTAACTATAGTTAACAATATTGTATTATATACTTGAAATTTACTAGGCGAGATCTTATGTATTCTTACCACAAAAAATCATAATTATAGGAGATAATGAATAAGTTAATTAGCTTGATTAAGGAAATCATTTTACAGTGTATTTATATATTAAAACATGTTATATACCTTAGATACATACAATGTTGTCAATCATACCACAAACATAAGGAAAAATAACTCGATGTATACACTAAAGAAAATATCTTACATAAAAATTTCTTTGGAAAAAATATCTGCTATTACTAGTCTGACTCTCTCTCCCCTCTTTCATTTTCCCTTTGAAATGATTGTTTAGTAGGAGTGTTAAAAACTGAAGGTTGCTTGGGAACCCAGTTATTGAGATTTTTATACTGCCTGAAACTTCAAGTACTTCAGCATAAATAATGTGATATGTCAGTATGCATTTAAATTTGCTTTAATCTTGACTCAAGACATTTAACACCCAAAGTACAATAATCATACATTGACACTTGAAAGATGGGCTGTAAGTGAAAAGTGCTATATTCTGATGGCATTCCTGCAGTAGAGTCAAAAATTATCTTCTGAATCTGCACTTGAGTTTTAAAGAGATAAGACCATTTTCAATGGTAAAATGAATTATCAAATATTCTCAAATCTAATCCGCACCCTTTCAAGGAGCTGAGTCCAGAGCTCTCAACCATGAATCCAATCCGGATGTGATTATAATTCACATCTGATTTTGTAGCCCTCTAAAACTGTTGATGCCTGCAGCCATAGCCCTGTGGCATCCGATCCTGTCAGATTTCGGAAGCTAAGCAGGATCAGGCCTGGTTAGTACCTGAATGGGAGACCGCCTGGGAACACCAGAAGCTGTAGGCTTGGGAGAAGGACCTGGCAACCCCCTCCCCAAAATCAATCTGCCATTGAAAACCCTATGAACAGCAGAGAAGCACTGACAATAGTGTTTCCCTTGTTGCACAGAGGGTCGCTATGAGTTGGATACCGACTTGACAGCACCTAACAACAACAACAAAAAACTGTTGATGTGGTACAGATTGGATTTGAGAATATATGACATGTGCCTCCATCCTTGGATGAATAGAAATATGAGAAAGTGAAGAGTCTAGCAGCTTAATGCCTTTAGACCCCGAAAATTTGAGCCCTGTACTGCATTCCTTTCCTAGTGGAACGTTCTCTTCTTTGATCCAATCTAAAAGTTAGCTGGTTTTTCAGTAAGAAATTTGGTTTTAAATTTTGCCTGAGAATTAGCCTGCTTATAACAGATATCTGTACACATGTCTTGGTCTGAGATTAATGTACATGAGAGTCACTACACAGTCTGGTTTGCCCAGAAGGATTCCAGTTTACACAATTGTCCAGGCCTGATTACTAATAATACCACATTAACTTACCACATTAAATTTCCAAAAGTGTCTAGGTTTGAATGATAAATTATGTTTACTCTTATTTGCAGGAGGGTTGGTTGTTTCATTTGGGAGTAGTCTATTGGGGAGAGTTTTGTCTGTATGTGGTGCTCGGGATCCAACCCAGGACCTAATGCATGCTAAGCAAGTGATCTACCACTGAGCTATGTCCTCAGCCCTCTTGTTAGAGGGATATAATAGGCAGGAAAAAAGTCAATAGAGGCCTCGGCAGCCATACACCTCCTGGCTCATCCATGTGCTTCCCAGCCACCTGTAATGTGACTATCAATGTAAACTTACTCTGAGACGAAGGCCTTGGTCTGATGGTCTGTTCTTCCCCATAGAGAATATCTTTACAAATGGCCTTGTTGCTAGGAGATAATAACGTCTTTCAGATAACCTCGTCCATAACTTTTACTATAACTTTTACAAATGGTCTAATCTGTAGCCAGCACTTTGTTTGCATATGAAGGCTACAGGTCTGGCCCAGGGAAGGGACTCTCAGTTGAAGCAGATCTCCTGTGATAAAGGAGAAGGCCAGTTTTACAACCCAGACTGGCCAGCCTAGACTGAGAGGTGGGGAAAACCCAACCCACCTGAACACAAGATCAAAAAGGGGAGGAGTACCTGTCTCCTACATGAAATAGGGACATAAAAACCCCCAAAGCCCCCACTCCAGGTAGTGTCCAGAGTCCTCAGTGCCCACAGCTCTCAGCAGTGTCCATTCCACAATATACAGAGATATTTCCAATGTCCAGTCATCTGCAGTTTACTGCAATAGTCAGAGCAACCTACAGAATTCTACAGATGTCTGCAGCTATCTACAATCTACACAAATGTCTGGAGATGCCTGAAACTTCATTGATGGACCTACATGATTCCTAACCTCCAACACGGATGCATAAATGCTGCCGTTCATGGATCTTCACTGCTAGATCTGCCTACTTTCTGATTTCTATATCAGGAAGCATAACTTTCTCTTTATCCATTTCCTCTCTCCTCACATTGACCAAACTCCCTGGCCCATTTCTCCCTCCCTTCCCCTCCTTTTCCACCCTCCACCTGTCCTTCCCCAACCCCTGCCACTAGCCTAGGCCCCAACCTGCTCACCCCAAGCCTATCTGCTCTTGCTCTGGCTCTCCTTTTAATTCTAAAATAAACCATCTTCTAAGCTCCATTCTGGGTCAATTTGTAAAATCATTTATAAACGAGACCAAGGACCGAGGTTTACTGTGACTTCCTGAACCTCTCCTACAGAGCACGGTGACACAGGACCCTGGACTCATGCTCTGCAGTAATACTCTTTCGAGGTATTTAACAAAATATGTCTATAAAGTCTTTGTTTATCCTCCCCTCAAGAGGTGAATCTAATTCCCCACCCTTTAAGTAGGAACTGGATTTAGTGATGGGCATCTGAGGAATAAGGTGAATAAGGTGAAAATGATTGTCTATGACTTTGCCTATGTCATAAGTCACCCTTGCTCTTTTTTGGATCCTTTCCTCTGGATGAAGCCAACTTCCATGTTGTGAGAACACCTAAGCATCCCGAGAAGCCCACATAGCAAGAAACCGAGGACTCCCGCCAACAGCCCCGGGGAGGGAACAAGCCATCTCAGGGGTGGATCCCACAGCCCGAGCTGATAGTCTGACTGCAACTTCATTAGAGCCCCTGAGCTAGAACCACCTAGCTAAGCTAATCCCAGTTTCCTTATTTTCAGAAACTGTGCAAGAATGTAAATATTTTCTTTGTGCTGCTAAATTATGGAGTAACTTATTATGTAAAAGCAGATCATTAATACAACTACATATAGCTTTTACCTAGTTCTCATGTTTAGACTTTATTGATATTTACCAAAGAGACCTAAGTGAAAATGATCAAATTGCCTGAGGTCTGACTGAGCCCCAAAACTTCTTAACATTGTGAAAATATAAGTAATCTTTTCTTACAAACTATTTTTATACAAATTATTGTCCTACTTTACATCTTCCCCATATTTCATATCCTAGGGGCTCTCTGTTTTACCTCCAGCCTCCTTATCATCCCTCCACATGGCCAAACACACCCAGACTTGTAAACTTTCTTTGTTCTCTAACTCCCGTGTCCTCTAAGACACCTAAGACTCCTCTCACCTCCTTCTCACTATTAGCCAACCAGGTTAAGCCAAGTTTGTGAAGTCAAAACCCTAACCAATTGGGTGAGATCCAATCATAGGGATTGCATTAGGAGATAAAAGACCAGATGGACCTCCCATCCATGTGCTTGCTTGGTGGCTAGACCTACAGCTTATACTTTCTTTGCAAAGAGAAAATTTGCCTTGCCAAGATAAAACTTAAAACATTTAATTTTATTGTGTCTTCATTATTGACATTGAGCATATCCTCAACAACATGTAGTGAGCATAGTAGAGCAAAAATTACACATTAAGTTCCATTTAATGGTAGTAATTGTTATTGTTAGGTGCCGTCAAGTCATGTCTGATTCATAGCGACCCTCATAGGGTTTTCAATGGCTGTTTGTTTTGGAATTGCCATGTCCTTCTCCCATTAATAGTAGTAATTTCTACTACTTATTAGGCATTTGTTCTCTTACCAGAAACCTTGCTAAGGACTCCATATGGGTTTACCTGATGCACTCCTCACGTTAGCTCCATGAAAAGTGTTCCTGTTCCCACTTTGCAAAGGCGAAGCAGGCTGCCTGTTCCCACAGCAAGGTGGTAATGAAGCCAGCTCTCAACCAAGTCTGACTCCAAAGCCCATACTCTTCATAAAACTTAAAGGATACTCTATTGCCCTCCAAAAAATGAATGTAGAGAAATGATATTGCAGAATGTTTGGCAAAAGGCCATGAGCAAATACAGAAAGACTTTGTCTGAAAGAAAATAAATCAAAGGTTTTAAATACTATTTTTAAATCATTTTATTTCAGACTGGATGACACATTCGCATGGCTCAAAAGGCACAAAATTTATTTCACTGAAATCTCTCAGCTCTTCCCAAAGCCACCTGATGCCCCTCCCTGAAGGCATATATTTCCTGAAATATTTTATGTACATACAAGACCAAATGTACATAAATCTTCCACCACTACCATTATTTTTATATCAATGACAGCATAGAACATATGCTGTCTGACACCTTCCATTTCACCTAAGAATGAATTTTGGATATCAGTATCAGTACATTAAAAAAAAAAAAGTCTTCATTTTTTTCTATAGTTGTACTGTATTTTATTCTAGTGGCATGTGTACCAACTGATGTAATAATTACTCTGTTAATATATGTTTTACTGATTTTCAGTCTTATGTTATTTTAAAACAAAAATGTTACAATGAATAACCTTGTTTACACATCATTTCCAGATGCACATTCTTAGCAATCTTAGCACCATAGCCCACTTCACTACCCTGACTTGTTGAAGTTTCAGTCCTCAGGCATCATGGGCTACATTACTAGCTCAAAGCTGAAACTATGAGCACTGTTGTGATTTGCATTTATTTTTCTAACCATGTCATGAGGTCCCTGCCAAGAGTGGACATAAGCCAAGGTAGCCACCCTCTAGATCAGCCCAGACCAGGGACAGGTTAGGTTTGGTGTGTCACTCAGGGTGAGACACAACAAAATGAAACCAAAATGCATGAAACAGAAGAAATATATTACTTACGTATTCCAGAAAAAAAACCAGGGGTGCTGATGGAGGCCGATGAGAAGTCTGGAGGCAACAGGGAGCACAAAAGAGAGCAGAAAGGAGCAAAAGAGATTTTTTGTAGGACCATCCCCCCGAGAAGGTCCCTGGGCCTTAGTTCTTAAGCTTTCCCAGGGTGCTTGTGGAGAGCGAGTTGAGAGAAAATACGTGAGTCGGGGAACGAGATTCTGGTGTTGACCATTAGGTTTATCATGGTTAACAGCTGGGGGAAGTTTTGGGTTTGGGTCTTTGGGATGAGCAACAAGACAGGCATACTGCAAACCACCACAGAGAGAGGGGGAGATGAATATGACTGGGTTCCAAATAACTTGTTAAGCCTAAAAATGGATGCCTAGGCAGCAACTATATTAAACAAACTTATGACACTACTGCAACTATTGGTTTCCTTTTCTCCTATTCTGGGAGCAGAGTGAGGGCAAAAGAGTATAATTCTTTCCTTTCTACTTTATCCGAGAATAGCTGATGAAATGATTTGAACCTGGCAGGCTTATTTTTTGGAATTCAGCACATTCTCATTTGTGCAGTCAAGGAAATGGTCACTAACATTTTTATATTAAAAAGTATTTCCTCAAGCTTCCCCCATCCATCTTGTTCTTTCCCCCTACCTCTTCTTCCTTCACCTTTAGATACCAATTGACCTTTTTTTTTTTTTTTTTTTCTGTTCCCTGCAATGTGGTAAAATGGCCAGAAGTAACCGGACCTTCTCATTCTTGCTTGCTGGAACAATGGGCCAACGGAGAGAATAGACTCCTTCTCACAGTACAAGAGCTATGCTCATACCAGCTGTTCAAGGATCAGTCTCCTCCCGGCAACCATCCCTTCTACATGATAGACACGAGGATTCCACATGCTAGACAACTGGCATTCCCAGCAAGTTCTGCAAACAACAGCCTCTGACAGTCTCTCCTGTAATAGGCTGCTTCCTCCCATCTGCCCTATAAAAAGGAAGGGTATCAAGAGGGCAATTCCCTCCTCTGGAACACAGATCCACGCTGTATATCGAGCAGGGGGCCCTGCCCCAGGGAACTCTGTGTGAGGGTGACTGGTGAATAGAGACTTCCTCCTATCTCTTCCTTGATGACCCAGTACAGTATTTCTTCCCTTTCCCCAATAAACACTCATCCTAAACCCCAGCTATAGAGTATGGTAGAATTTGCCCAGATCCTAACACAAGGTAAGTGATGACCACAAAGAGAACCATCTTACATGACACATCAGTCACCAAATCCTTCCAATCTTATAGTAGCAGCTGGCTGACTGTAGGATGGACTTGGGAGGGAAAACAGGGTGCAACATCTTTCTCACTTTCCCCCTCAAATATGCTCTGGGGGATCCATTCAGGGCCATCTCTCGAAGAAATGTGCCAGGCAAGTTCTGTAACCTTTCCAGGCACTGTCACATAATAAAAAAGTACACTCTAGCTGACCCAGTTGCAGAACTGAGGACAGTCAAGAGTCAGTACCAGGGTTGCCGCCCCACCTCCCTCACCATACAGTGGGAGCTGACCTTCAAGCACTACTGCAACTCTGAACAAAGAGAAGGTGACTGGCTTACCCTAAAGCAGCAAAATCCTGAGAATAAGAGAAAGACCCAAGGGCAAAAAGCACTGTTCCGTACTGGGTAAAACCAAACTTCTCATGCACATCACGTCAACATGAATAACTAATCAAAATAATTAGAAGATGCTTACACCTGAATGCTAATTGAGCCTTCTTGATGGTGAGGGGAGAAAATATGGCAAGTGCTTCTACACAAATTTCTGAGGTGTATAAAAGTGAGAAGCATGACGAAGGATCGCTGTATATAGTGTGTGATTCTCAGGAGACATTTGGAATGAAACAGTGTAAGACTAGTATGATGCATCCATTCTAGAATTTTTCAAATCCTTGTCAAGGAAAAAAGTGGATACTAACAACCAAGATTAACCAGTTCACCCAATCATTGGTCATCAGAATAGTAGTGTCCCCACTTAGGAGTTTTTAGGAAGTATTTTTATATTCTTCATTAATGTTCCACCTCCTTCCCTCTGTTTGGATACTGTTCTGGGCACCAGAAGACTGGTGATTAGAGAAAATGAGCATAAAATATTTAATTTGTGTAATCTTTGTCAGTTTCCCCAGGGCACAATGGAACACAGAGCCTGGTGTTCCTGTGGGTTTTTTGAAGATCCCCTATCACTGACTGAGCCTCTGACCTGACAGTGTTTGGATACAAGGGATATCTTCTCTAAGTGTCTACTAATGAGTTCTCACTCAGCTCCAGGTTCCCAGACACAGTGCATGCAACTGTTGCAACCACTTGCAAACCCCAGCCCCTCTACCAGGCAGCCTATTTAGATGGGTCCTTCTCAAAATAACCTAGCTGCCCCTGCCTGGGTCTCAGAACCCACCAGAGACAGCAAATCATGCTGCCTGTCAAACTGTCAGAGTGTAGGCTGTTCTTAGATAACCAGTCCTCCTGCTGTTGCCTGATAAAGCCAGCACCCACCACAGCTTCCTGGCTTCACTCTTCCTGGCGTTACTCTTCCCAGCGTTACTCTTCCCAGTTGCAATGACTCAAATATCAGAAGACCCAAGTTCAAGCTTTCCAAACATGGTCTTCTCTAAGCCCCTCTCATTAGCTTAGAAGGAGGAGAAAACATTTCCATCTGTACCCCTGTTCTCTGTGAAGAAACCCTCACAGGAGGCTCTTCAACAGTCTCATGATTCTCCAGCTTCTTTCATCATCAGGAAGTAGCTGATTCACTAGGTCTGGAATTCAGTCTCTCTGCACACTGCATAGGTGACCCACTATCTTGTTTTGGAATGTGGAAGCACTTGGCACTTACTATTTAGTTCTTGAAACTCACGGCCTTTGCTGAATCTTAACAGAAAAGTCAATTTCAGTGCCTCTGTTAGGCAGTTAGCTCAGTCATTAGCAGGCAAAATGGAGGAAGAAGGGAATGAAAAATGGCTCCTGCATTCGGCTACAATGAACAAAGCCATGTATGGGACAAACCTCCCAGGACATTGAGAAGGATGCTGGAAGGACACTGTTCCAATTGATGCCGTACCCTAGTCTAGATCAATAGCTGCCTAAGTATAAAACAAAACAGACCACTGTAAGACACCTTCCCACTGGTTCACTCTTTTGAAATATGCCAAACAAGTCCATTAAGCCATTTTAGAAAACAAAGACCCTAGGCTCTATGTGCCCTACACAACAAAAGTTTATTAAACAAAGGGTTTTCCCAGGAAGAGCTTAAGTTCCTGTGGTCAGGGCTTGTATTGCATTAGGACCCAAGGGCTGACACCAAACTGGACATAAACCAGTTCAAACAAACCTAAGGGGAACATACACTCACTCTCTCTCTCTCTTCGTCTCAGAGGAGCCACACATATGCTTCTCCTTTCTCTCAGGGGTGGCTGCACCTTAGCTGCCTCATCTCTCAGGGCCACCATCTTCTCTGTCCAAGGTATTTTTCCTTCTAAAAATCTTGTTTAACTTTTCTTCTGCTCTCTGGCTTTTCCTTCCCCTGGGGAATATCATTATGCTAATCACCCAAAGAACTGAGGTTTTCCAAGTTATTTTCCAGGTTTATCTAAACTTCTCCAAGTATCTTAGTTTTCCCCAGTAATTATTCCTTAAAGGCAAACTATCTGCCCCACTAAAGCTTGTCTATAATTCTTTACTTTAACTTCTGTGTTGAGTCTAAAATGTAAGGATGAAGGAAATATGACACATTTAAAGAGAAGATCAGAAAGAGGGGAAGAACATCTGTCCCTTTAATGAGATGTTGTTGCTTTTAGGTGCTATTAAGTCAGGTCCAACTCATAGCAACCCTGTGTACACAACAGAACAAAAGAGGCACTATATCTGACAGTGCTTCTCTGCTATCCACAGGGTTTTCAATGGTTGATTGTTTCAGGAATGGGCTGCCAGGTCCTTCTCCCATTTTTGCAGTGGTGGGGATCAAACCTAAAGCCTCAGAGCATGCAGAGCAGCACTCTACCAACTCAGCTAAATCCTAGCCCCTTTAATGAGATGTTGTTGTTGTTGTTAGGTGCCCTCAAGTAGTGTCTGACTCATAGTGACCCTTATAGAGTTTTCAATGGCTGATTATTTTTCCAGGATTGCCTCAAGAGTGGATTGCCACATCCTTCTCCCATTTCTGCAGTGCTGGGAATTGAACTTGGGACCTCAGAGACTGCAGAGCAGCACTCTACCAACTGAGCTAAATCCCAGGCCCCTTTAATGAGATAGGGACTTTAAAACCTGCAAAGTCCTTCCCTTTAATGCAGTGGCCAGTCACCCAGAGTTCAGATGCCCTCAGATACCTACGAGGTCCACAGTTGGCAGTGTCCAAAGCTCTGAGACATATCAACAGTTCTCAGCAGTGTCCAGAGCAACCCAGAGAAGTCTACAGAAGTCTGCAGTTGTCCACAGAAGTCCACATTTGTTCACAGATGTTCAGAGGTTCCTGAAGCCTCATGCTTCCTGACCTCTAACTCAGAAGTGCAAATGTAGCACTTGCAGGTCATCACTGATGGACCAGCCTGCTTTCTGATTTCTATCTCAGAAAATGGCAACTCTCTCTCTCTCTTCCTTTTCCTTTCCATCTTCCTTTTCTCCACACTGGCCTCAATCCCCAGCCTGCTTGCCCCAAGCCTGCTCCCCTGGCTTTCTGGGCACCATCCTCTAAATTCCCTTCTGGGTCTTTTTCTAAATTCTTTTGCAAATATGACCAAGGACAAAGGTTTGCTGCCACTTTCTCAGAGCCATCCCCAGGTAACTGTACTGCTACAGTAACACCAGACTCCCAGACCCCAGTTCCCTCCACTAACATCATTTCTACCGTTGCTTCATATTTTGGCATGTTTATTACTAGCTTTGGAAAAATCAATCCCTTTCTCCCCACCTTGGGTTTGCTACTTTAGGGAGGACTGTGAAACAAAGCTGGTACTTTGGTTGTAACTTTGCCTCTGACTTTTTGGATGTAATACTTTAACATAAACATTTTCCTACATTAGGAAAATGTTTCCTACATTAGGGCTTTGTTTTTTGTTTTTTGTTTTGTGCTTTGTTTTTGCAGTATTTGGGGGTTGAACCCACAGCCTCACACATACTTTGCATGTGTTTTACCACTAAGCTGCACTACCAGCCCCCTTTTTCATTCTTTGTCTTGAGACAGAGGCTTGCTAAGTTACATAGGCTGCCTGCCTCTGGCCTCAAATTTAGGATCCTTCTGCCTTAACCTCCCAAGTCCCTGGGATTACAAGTGTGAGCCACCATGCCTAGCTAATATAAGTTCTTTGTAAGAATTGACATTTAACTTTTTATCTTTCAAGGCTGGACTGCATCCGGTTTTTGTTTGATTTCCCTTTTTTTTTTTCTTTCAGTACTTAGGGGTTGAACCCAGGGCCTCACACGTACTCTGCAAGTGCTCTACCACTGAGCTGTACTTTTTTTTTAAATTTTGTATCAGGGTCTGACTAAGTTATTCAGGCTGCCTCTGGCCTTGAACTTGAGATCCTGTGGCCCCTAACTCCCAGGTCACTGGAATTACAGGTGTGAATCTTCCCAACCCCACCCCTGCAAGGCTTGTTTTTCTTTCTTTTTTTTTTATTTATTTATTTTTTTAAATTTTCTGATCCCTTCTACAAGAAAAAAGCTGATACAAATAAAAAAATGCAGAGTGACACTGATCTCCCAGTATTTCCTGCTCACCCAGAAATTCAAGTACCAGAAATCCCCTTCATCTGTCTGGTGCTGTAGTTCCTCCTTTGTGAAACTGATTTACTAATGTAGCTCTGAGTATTAAATGAAATACTCTGCAGTAAATCCCTCCATTTCTTGTGAATGGCCAGCACTCCAATGGTATAAGTAAGTGTCCTCCCCTTATAACTTCTGCACATAAGAACAATAGCCAAGTTAGCCCCATGGGAGTCTAAAACCAATGAGTAAACCCAGGGGCATCAAGAACTCCTGCCTCCATATGCCCACTTCTCAAATCAAAACCTTTCTCTGCTCCATGGCGTAGTAGAGCGGCAGAACAAGAGACCACTTCTTACACTGTATTTAAGCTTAAAATAAAATGAATCTTTCAGTCATTCAAACATTTACAGTTGAGAGCTTTATAAGGAAGTTCCTAATAAGCACCTATTGTATTATTCTTGGAATGGCAAATTATTTTATGCTTACACAAAACTTTTCTCTGGGGCAGAAAGTAGAGAACAAGTGAGGGTGGAGTGTAACATGATCTCAGAATAAATCTCTCTCTCTCTCCCTCCCTCACTCCCCACTTCCTTCCCTCCCTCTTTCTTTTGGAGGCTGTATAATTGGATTTACACTTATGGTAGGCAATATGGACTGGTCTACTCTGCCAGCTGGGGAGACACCAGATCAGGAGAATCCCAGGTTGAGCCACAAGAAGAGCAGTTCTTGACTAAGTCCTTTGGGCCTATTCCAGGCCTAGCACCAGCTTCCCTTTACAAGGAATATGAGATAGGTAGAATAGATAAAGGCCAGTGAGCATGCCCTAACCTGAGTGTCTGCCTCAGATTTGGCCTAGAGTTCACGAATCAGAAAGGAAAGGCAGCTACAGTGGCCCTCTGTCTCCTGGGCAGGCCTGGGCATGTCCTTCATGGCCTATGGTTAATTATTACTCTTTCAGGGCGGTGCTGACCGAAACTCCTCCCTTCTAACTGTATCCAGGCTTCCCTCAGGGATCCAGAGGTCAAGAAGTGACACTGAACATGCTCAGAGGCAGAAGCCAGGGCTGGAGCCATGGCATCTCTCAGTCTTCCTTCTCTCATCTCTACAAAAAGACTTTCCTAGGACTCTTTTATTTTAGCTCATGCAGTTGTAAGAAACAAATTGTTAAAGCAGTTATCTATAAGACCAGGCCATGACCTGATCTAAGTTACTCCAGGTTGTATAAAATAATGGCTCTCAGGCTGTGCTTTGCCCTGAGGCACAGACTGATAATAACTTATTTATGTGAATAAAATATTACCACCTATGAACTTATCATATCAATTCAGGAACACATGGACACATGGATGTGTCAAAACTGTATCAGAAGCACCAGGCTGTAAATTTATCAAACACACCAGATCAGCAAGTGCACCCCCTCACCTGATCACCTAAAAGGAGGGCTGCCTCACACGGGGACACAGCAGCATCCAACAACCCACCATCAGACCACCCAGTGTGCGCATCTCCAGATTGACAGGCAATGGACTCCTGACTCTGTCCCTAGGGCTTCAGCTCAGCTCCATTCACTTGCTTGATGCAGTGCATGTGAGCTGCTAATTGTCCCCACCCAACTTTATACCTCTGAATTAGCCCTGTGTCTCACCTCACATCAGATTCCATCTCCTCAGCTCTTCACCTTGAGACAGGCTCTGTGCTTCCAACAGCTCTGAGACTAGGTTTGTAAATATCTTCTTCTTTTTGTTTAACCAAGTGCATATTCTTTTATCAGACATCTGCTTTTCTAAATCAATCTAGGAACAAACAAAACTTTTCGAATCTGTCAGAGACAGCTTATTTGAGGCCGTGTTTCATCAACACTGTCTATACCCTGTGAAGTGTCAGCCAAAGAAAACCATCAAAGGATTACAGATGAAACACCAATCACCTTAGCTGTCAAAGATGACTATAAGTAAACAAATAGTAAATATTCAATAATGTAATTAAGTTGGAATTCTGAAAAAAATTAACTACCAGCTGCACACTCTGCTATTAAAAGCTCTAACCTTTTTCATGATGCAGTCATCTTCTACACAATGATTGAAGACTTTTGTCCACCCTGCTACGTACCATAATTTTAAATACTGCCAATGTTTGTGTGACAACAGAATTATGGCTATAAACGTGGTAGGATATGAGAAGGGCACACTGAGAAAATTTGAGAATATATGAGAGAATGTAGAAATATATGCAGGTCAAATGTGGAAAAGGCAAGAGAAAAATGAGTTTTCTGTCTAAACCAGGTCATATCCAACTACCAGGCTGTGGGCTACATGTGGCCCAGGACAGCTAGTAATGCGGCCCCACAATATCTCTTAACATCATGTGTTTTTTAGCACTTATTTTCTTAGTGACCCCCCTTATTATGTATACGCACTACTATATTATATAATTTATATGTAGCCCAAGACAATTCCTCTTTACTCAATATGGCCCAGGAAAGCCAAAAGGTTGGACACCCCTGACAAACATTCACTGAAATGTTCACCATTATCCTTTAAAATGATCGGTGTCAAATCACGCACATTTTCAGACATGATCATTAGTGTTAATCTTCAATGGAAAAAAATGAAAAATAATGTGAAAGGAGGTGATGAAACACCATTCTCCATTCCCTGTCACAAAGGAAAAAGAAAACCAAGCGTGACATCACACTGCCTACTGTTGAAGAGCTCCCCTTTGCATTGGGCATTGCCTTCGCAGCCCCACGCAGGGAATGCTGGTTTCTGCTGCCTGGATTGGGCCGTGGGCTCAGGCTGGCACATCCCAGAGGTAGTTTGAAATACTGATATTCAGCAAGGTGACAAAAGAGTTTGTAGAAGTGAAGAATTTTTAAGGAAGTTAACAAAAAGAGAAGGAAAGTGCCAAAACCAAACAATGTAAGAGTAACTACAATGGATGCTGAGCTTGAAGTTGCCATTCAGCCCAGTATAACTGGCCAACAACCTTTTGACCAGGTGGTGAAAACAGTTGGTTTGCATGAAGTCTAGTTTTGGGGCTGTTATATGGAGACAGCGAAGGTTACTCTACATGGCTTAAACTGAATGAAAAGATAACACAGCAAGATGTTTAAAAAGAGAATCCTTTACAATTGAAATTTAGACCTAAATTCTTTCTCTCAGTCTTAGAAGACTGCAAATATTTTATAACCAGTGTTTTTACCTCTAGTTTTTTCTCCTGATTCACTCTGGTTTTTACCAGGAGGGATTATTAATAATGTCAATCATACATAAATCATTATTTCTTGTTTAGTTAGAGATAACAATGATACAACAAAACAGGCTTAACCACTCAGCTGTAATGTGGCTGTTTAGATCTTGGCTTATGGCAATGGTAACAAAATAAGCTTAGCTGTAGATGGGCCTAGGAGGGCAAAGGGCCTATTAACATTCATCACTACATAAGAGGCAAACAATTGACTTGGCAGGGGACTTTTCTGAGGGACTCTTCCAGGTGATAAAGCTGCCAATGAGGCTGCTGGAGAGTCACCCATGCTCCTGTAAGTAATCCCAATAAACTCCCTGGTTTGTCAAGTTGAACTTGATAGAATCCTTTCTTTGGTCTATCTGCCCTTTTTCTATCCAAGGTGAATGGACATATGTTTTATGTCTCTCTAGGGAAAGTTACCCTGCAGCCACCCTGGCATCCAATCCTGTGAGATCTTGGAAGCTAAGCAAGGTCGGACCTGGTTAGTACTTGGATGGGAGACAGCCTGAGAACACCAGGTGCTGTATGCTTGGGAGAAGGACACCATAACCCACTCCCAAAAAACAATTAGCCACTGAAAACCCTATGGACAGCAGAGAAGCACTGATAATAGTGTCAGGCATGGCACAGTGTTGGGGAATGTTTCAGCTGTTGTACATAGGATCACTATGAGTCAGCATCTAACAACAATAATAAGGGAAAGTTACAGTTCACAAAACACTTAAAACCAACCAACCAACCAACAAACCCCTTAATATGTATTCCTCTATAGTTCAAAAGTAATAAGAAGGATTAGAATTTGAACAAATTGAAAAAATCCCCAGAAAATTAGAGAAAGACATAAAGAAATGAAAATAGTAGGAGAAAGGTGGGGAAAGTAAGAGATTAATCAGGAGTTTATGAGCTATGTCTAACAGGAAATAAGAGCAGAAGAAACAAAGGAGATTAATATTTATGAAGAAGTGCAAATGCCTCCCAGGCCAGGAGGTGACCTGGGATGCAGGATGATTATCAATGGCTAGGTCCAAAATGCTGTTGGGCTTCACATGCTGCTGTGTGGAACACATCTAGGCCAGTTTAGCCACTTTTTAGAGATTAATCAGTAGAATTAAGTAGAAAGAGTTCAGAGTCATTAAGTTGACCATTAAGCCAGAAACCTCATTATCAGAAAATAAAAGATAATGAGGCCAAATCTCAGACTAAAATTTGCTAAACATAAAGATATCTAAAGGCCAAGCAAGTGCAAATAATTCTGCAGCCACCTATTGGAATTTGGGAGAGTTCTCAGTCCTAAGCCCTTGAAGGACACCAGCCAGGACTGCTAATAGAAGACATTCAACCTTGCAGGAGGAGAGGCTTTGTAGGTAACTCAGCTGGGTAGAATCATCCATTCATGGCCAATGGAAACAATGTCTCAAATTATGCCCCAGTAGTATATATACAATAAAATTCTTAAGTTCTAGTAAATTTGTACAGCTATGCTACTGTCATAGTTCCTTCATACTCATTTGCAGCCAATTTATTTTCCCAGCAGCTATCTCTGTCATTTTGCCTTTTCTAGAAATTTTAGGCAAATGGAACTACTCACAATGTGAAGCTGTTTGGGTCTGGCTTCTTTTACTTAGCATAATGTTTCTGAGGTTTGTCCATGTTACTGCAAGTATTAGTAGTTCATTTAAATAGCTGAGTAACATTCCATGTACAGATATTCCATGCTTTGTTTATTTATTCACCAGATGCTGGGACATTTGCTTGCTTCACTTTTGGGCTACTATGAATAATGTTATTATGAACATTCCTGTACAAGTCTTTGTGAAGACATGTTTTAATTCTCTTGGGTCATTACCTGTAAGTAAAATTGTAAGGGTATATAGTAAGTCTATGATTATCTTTTAAAGAATCTATTAGTATATTTTCCAATATGAACATAATAATTTACACTCTAAAACTCGATTCAGTTCAATTACTTTCAGTTCTAATTTCTCCATATCCTCACCAACACTTACAGAAAGGAGTTTTATTTGGTGGGGGATATAGCAGATCCAAAGGGTATAAAGTGGCATCAAGATTGGAGGAAGACTCATTAATAACCTGTGTTATGCAGATGATGCCTGCGGCTGTATCCCTGTGGCATCCGATCCCGTCAGATCTCAGAAGTTAAGCAGGGTCAGGCCTGGTTATTACCTGGATGGGAGACCGCCTGGGAACACCAGATGCTGCAGGCTTGGGAGAAAGACCTGGCAACCCCCTCCCAAAAATCAATCTGCCATTGAAAACCCTGTGAACATCAGAGAAGCACTGACAATAGTGTTTCACCTGTTGTACAGAGGGTCGCTATGAGTCGGATACTGACTCGAGGGCACCTAACAACAACAACAACATGCAGATGCCACCACTTTGCTTGCTGAAAATGAAGAGGATTTAAAACATTTACTGATGAAGATCAAAGATCATAGCCTTCAATATGGGTTACGACTAAACATCAACAAGGTCTGGGATTTGGCTCAGTGGGTAGAGCACTGCGCTGCAGTCCCTGAGGTCCTGAGTTCAATTCCCAGCACCACAAAAATGGGAGAAGGGCTTGGCAATCCACTCCCAAGGCAATCCCGAAGCAGCCATTGAAAACCCTATGAGGGTCGCTATGGGTTGGATACCGACTCGACGCCTCCCAACAACAAAAAAGTTGTTGAAAAAAGTTGAGAAAGGTGTGCATCAGGGCTGTATACTTTCACCCTATCTCTTCAATTTATATGCTGAGCAAATAATCCGAGAAGCTAGACTTTATGAGGAAGAATGTGGCATCAAGATTGGAGGAAGACTCATTAACAACCTGCGTTATGCAGATGACACCGCTCTGCTTGCTGAAAGTGAAGAGGATTTAAAACATTTACTGATGAAGATCAAAGGTCATAGCCTTCAATATGGGTTACGACTAAACATCAACAAAACAAAAATCTTACCACTGGTTCAGCACGCAACTTCACAATAAATGGAGAAAAGATTGAGGTTGTCCAAGATTTTGCTTTGCTTGGCTCTATAATCAACACCCATGGGAGCAGCAGTCAAGAAATCAAAAGACGCATTGCTCTAGGAAAAGCTGTGGCAAAAGATCTCTTTAGAGCATTGAAAAGCAAAGATGTCACATTGAAGACAAAGGTGCGTCTGACTCATGCCATGGTATTTTCAGTAGCATCATATGGTTGTGAAAGTTGGACATTGAACAAGAAGAGACAGAAAAAGAATTGATGCTTTTGAATTGT
This sequence comes from Pedetes capensis, assembly GCA_007922755.1. Lineage (NCBI taxonomy): Eukaryota > Metazoa > Chordata > Mammalia > Rodentia > Pedetidae > Pedetes > Pedetes capensis. Next base: position 186,978 of record VMDO01000876.1, read on the forward strand.
GGTGCTGGAGATGTCTATTGAATACACCATGGACTGCCAAAAGAACCAACAAATCTGTCTTAGAAGAAGTGCAACCAGAGTGCTCCTTGGAAGCAAAAATGGCCAAACTGCGTCGTACATATTTCGGACATGTAGTCAGGAGAGATCAATCCCTGGAGAAGACATCATGTTTGGGAGAGTGGCAGGTCAACGCAAAAGAGGAAAACCCTCCACCAGATGGATTGACACAGTGTCTGCAACAATGGGCTTAAACATAAATAAGATCGTTTGCCTGGCACAGAATCGGGAAGTGTTTTGATCTGCTGTACATAGGGTCACTATGAGTCGGACTAGACTCGACAGCACCTAACAACAACAACAACAACAATGCTTATTATGCATATATGTATTTTCTTTTGTGAAATGTTTCTTCCAGTATTTTCCTCATTTTTAAAACTGTATTGCCTGATTATTATTGATTTATAACAATCTTTTACACTGCCAATATTTCCTTTATTTTATCAGTAATTTATATGTACTTTCAGTCTGTGGCTGTCATTTCATCTTCTAAATGGTATCATTTAAAAAGCAAAACTTTTATATTTTGCTGAAATCTAATTTAGCCATATTTCTTTAGTGAATCACATTCTTGTATACTAAGAAATCATTGTCTATTCTAAGATCATGAATATTATTTTCCTGTTATCTTCTAGAACTTTCTAGTTAAGCTCTTACCTATAGGATTTTAATGCACAGTGAATTAATTTTGGGGTATGATGTGAGGTAAGGGTCTAAGGTTTGTTTGGTCACATACATATATTTAATTTCCCACCACAAAGGGTTAAAAATATCCTCTCAACATTGAATTGCCTCAGCAGCTTTGTGACATATCAATATGCCACAAATTTATTTCTGAATTGTCTACTGTTTCACTGATCTGTATGTCCATATACTAGTTCCACATTGTCTTGATTATTGTGGCTTTACATAAGTTTAAAAGATGTTATTTTTAAACATTACTTTGACTATTCTAGGTCCTTTGCAATTCCACATACATTTAGGATCAACTTGTCAATTTCTAAAAAATAAAAGAAGAATAAAATCCTGCTGAGATTTTGAACGTGTTCAGTCTACATAACAATTTAGAGGGAATTGCAACCTTGACAATATAGAATATTCTATTCTATGAAAATGATACATCTTTTCATTATATACACCTTTTAAATTTTTTCTGCAATATATTTTTATTGTATAGATCTTGCAGTTCTTTTGTTAAATTTATTCCTTAGTTGTTGTTGTTAGGTGCCGTCAAGTCAGTATCCGACTCATAGTGACCCTCATAGGGTTTTCAATGGCTTGCTGTTTCGGGATTGCCTTGGGAGTGGATTGCCAGGCCCTTCTCCTGTTTTTGCAGTGCTGGGAATTGAACTCGGGACTTCAGAGACTGCAGCGCAGCGCTCTACCAACTGAGCTAAATCCCAGCCCTTATTCCTTAGTATGTTACTGGTTTTGATCTATTGTGCAAACAACTACTATTTCTCGTTCTTCATCCCTTCCCCTTCTCCACCACTTCCTCCTCCTCCTTATTCTTTTCCTTTTCTTCTTCATTTTCATATTTTTGGGAGGAAGTTTGGGGATCAAACCCAGGGCCTCCTGCCTCTACCACTGAGCTATACCTCAGTCTCATTATCCGATTGATTTAATCTTCAGCTTTTTTGGTTGCTAGTTTATAAAAATACAATTGATTTTTGTACACCAATCTCATGTTCCATAACATTGCTAAACTCGGTAGTTGCAATAGATTATATAGATTCCTTAGGGTTTTCTATTCCCAATATTATGTCATCTATGTTGTTGTTTTTAGGTGCCATGAAATCAGTTGCAACTCATAAAGCCCTATGTACAACAGAATGAAACACTCCCCAACACTGTGCCATGTCCAGCACTATGTCAGTGCTTCTCTGCTATTCGTAGTGTTTTCAATGGCTAATAATTTCAGGATTGCTTCAGGAGTGGATCACCACATCCTTCTCCTATTTTTGCAGTGCTGGGGATCAAATCCAGGGACTCAGAGAGCACAGAGCAACACTCCACCAACTGAGCTAAATTCTAGCCCCATATGTCACCTATGAATACACAGAATTTTCCCTCTTCATTTCCAGTCTATATGCCTTCACAGTCTTTTTCTTCCCTTTTTACATTGATTAGAACCTTGAGTACAGTGTTGAGTGGAAGTGGTTAGAGCAGATACCTTTGCCTTCTTCCTGACTTATAGGAAAAGCATTCAATCGCTCCTACTAAGTGTGTTAGTTGTAGGTTTTCTATAGCTTTCCTTTGCCAGATTGAAGACTTTTCTTCTATCCCTAATTTGTTCAAGTTTAATAATGAATAGGTATTGGAGTTTTTCAGATGCTTTTCCTGCTGTTGGAATGATCATATTTTATCTCCTTTATCCTATTAATGAATCACATTAATTTTTTATGCTAAACCCACCTTGCACTCTGGGATACATCTCACTTCTTTAAGGTATATAATTCTCCCTATATTTTTCTGGGTATGCCTTGCTAATATTTTATTAAGGATTTTTGTACCTATGTTCATGAGCTTAGTTTTCTTGTGATGCCTTGTCTAGCTTTGAGATCAAGCTAATGCTTACCTTATAAAAGGAATTGGGAAGTATTCTTTATTTTCTAGAAGAGATTGTTAAGTATTGATTTGTTTCTTCCTTAATTGTTTGATAGAACTCATAAGCATAGCCATCTGAGCCTAAGCTTGTGCAAAAACTTTTAATTGTTGATTAACTTTTTATGCTTGTTATGAGTCTATTCATTTTTTTAGTGGGGGCATAGGGTCTCACTGTGTAGCCCAGGGTAGCCTCAAACTCAGGATCCCCTACCTCAACTTCTCAAGTGTATAGTGTATGCCACCACATCTGGCTTATTTTTTCTTGAGTCCAATTGGGTAATTTGTATCTTTTTCTGAATTTCTGCATTTTATTTTAAGAGATGAGCCACTGAACTGTTACACATAATAATTTGGCAGATTCTCTAGAGAATGGCAAAGTTGAATAGCTGAAAATGATTTTGCATTAATGATGGGGCTTGGCAGCAGGCAGAACATGGTGAACGGCCCTCCTCTTGGTAGAAGTTGCTGCTTCAACCTTGGAGAGACTATGGAGGGAGACAGTCATGGCAGGGGACAGCCCTTGCAGACAGGTGTGTGATCTCACACTGAGCAGCAGTAAGAGCCCAGGTCCAAATTTAAGGTTTCTTTTTTGGAATATAATTCTTTACTGTTGTCCTCAAGACGTCAATAAAGTTTTAAAATGCTCAACCTGCTTTTGACTTTATTTTGAGGAGCTAGAAAAAGGAGCCATGTATAGAGGAAAGTGTTTTTTTAAAAAAGGCAACATTATACAGAAACCAACTATAAGAGGTCAAGAAGTGACTTCTGGGCCTTGTACAGCAGCAACTCAGAGTACAGAAGAAGTGGCAAACAACTGCCTGGAAGAATTTGTGGACCAGGTAGACCTTCCTCAATAGTGTTCTGAAATGTCTTTGGGGAGGTAAAACCAGGAGAAAAATAGATTCTCATCTAAGGAATAAAGATTCTATGTTGTTGAATTATGAGTACTTCAAAAAGTAAAAAAGTGGCTTTATTTGATAGCCACAGGCATGTCAAGACTGGGGATATGTTAGTCACATACCATGTTCCCAGTAATTACTGTCCACATTCCCCAGGCAGCAATCCAGTCAAGGTGTTAGCAGTTCTTTTCAAACTAAACGCAATCAGATAAAACCACATCACATAAAAACACTCTCTTTCCCAAGGACAATATTTGCATGTTTAATGCAACATTAGCTATCCCAGAGACATTGCTTACTACCAAGGAATAAGTGGTTAACTAGAAGAATTTCTGATAGTAAAGACAGATAGATAGAGATGTTTGGTTCTTTGAGGGTAAAGCTTTTGGACCCCTTTGTTGTTGTTGTTGTTGTTGTTAAGTGCCGTCGAGTCAGTATCCGACTCATAGCGACCTTCATAGGGTTTTCAATGGCTGACTGTTTCGGGATTGCCTTGGGAGTGGATTGCCAGGTCCTTCTCCCATTTTTGCGGTGCTGGGAATTGAACTCGGGACCTCAGATACTGCAGTGCAGCGCTCTACCAACTGAGCTAAATCCCAGCCCCTTTGGACCCCTTAGATTGCACAAATGGGGACTGGGGTTTGGCTCTGTTGGTAGAGTGCTGCTCTATAGTCTCTGAGGCCCTGGTTTCCATTCCCAGCACCACAAAAATGGGAGAAGGATGTGGCAACCCACTCCTGAAGCAATTCCAAACAATCAGCCATTGAAAATCAGATGAGAGACAAGTCCCATCCTAAAACAAGAGTAGCAGCTAGTTGGGCAAGCTGAGAGAAGAATGTAAAAGGAGCATTAAAATCCCATTAGCCATGACTCAGACAATCTACTCATATCCAATTATTTCTCTATTAAATGCCTGTGCATCCGACCAAAGAGAAAGCTCCAAAGTAGATAGATTAACTCACTGGAGTGAATAGGGATGGTTTGAAATGAGGGATCGTTTGCTTCTCACTATCCTGTATGGAGCCTTATTCATGGTGAAATTGATGTATAAGGTAGCTTGGTATGAAACTACATGTCAGAGGACTAGGCTTCCTAGGGAATTGCACTGATATCACATTGGGAGGTGAACCCTCTATGTCAGGTGATTTAAGCACCAAGAAAAGAGCACAGAAGACCAAAACTTGGGGAGCCAGGCGCGGTGGCAGACTATAATCCCAGCAACTTGGGAGGCAGAGGAAGGGGGATTGCAAGTTTGAGACCAGAGGCAGTCCATGTAATTTAGTGAGACCCTGTCTCAAAAAGTAAAAAAATAGCCGGGTGCCGTGGAGCACACCTATAATCCCAGAGGCTCGGGAGGTGGAGGCAGGAGGATTGCAAGCTTGAGACCAGAGGCAGTCTGCGTACTTTAGCAAGACCCTGTCTCAAAAAGTAAAAAAAAAAAAAAGGTGGCGGTGCTGAGGGTGCAGCTCAGTGGTCCAGCACTTGCAGAGCATGCAAGCACCAGGTCCTGGGTTCAACCTCCAGTACCGCAAAAGAAGAAAAAAAAAAAGTAAAAAAATAGGCTGGGCATGCAGCTCAATGGTTCAGCACTTGCAAAGCTTGCAAGTGCGAGGCCCTGGATTCAACCCCCAGTACTGCCAAAAAAAAAAAAAAACAAGACTTGGTTGGAAATATTTTGGTGTATTAATTGTGTAATTATTCTTCTCTCTATATTTTCATTTTTCTTATCTCCTCCTGTTCCCATTCCTACTCATTACATGCTCTGTACTCCATTGGGAATATGTGAAAGGTTGAAAAGCAAAAGTATGTGGAGGCTTGGAGACTTAATGAATCTGTTTTCCTAGAAGCTTAAGCCAATAACGAAGACTAGTGATCTAGAGAAAGGGGCAGGGCCATGGAGTGGGGTGTCTCTTCTCAGAGAGACTGAGAGGAGTGAGGTGGGGAGAGACACCCTTGGCTTGAGGAGAAGTGAGATTTGTGGCTTTAGAGGAGCAAGACCACAATTCTGTTGCAGGACAGTGCCCTACAGAGGAGATATACCATCAGGGACAAGTCTGAGTGAGAGAGGTCATAGTCTCTGGGACTCCAAATTACTGCACCAAAAAGATTTCTGTGGCCTCAAGACAGAATGGAAATAAAAAGAAAGGCCAGGCCTAAAGCCATCACACCTCCAGGGATAATAGACAGCATTTTCTTGAACACAGAACTGATGAACCAAAGTTTACACAGATCCCCTTTACAGCAATAAGTCAGTACTAGAGACACCCAGGCAAGAGAGATTGGAGGTGTCCTGCATATCGTTGAGGTAGAATTTTCTGCCAGGTTAGCTTCATGGGGACTCAGAATACAACTTTATTTAATATATGTTTAAAACAGAGATGAGAATTCTCATATCCTTGACTCTGTGAGCAAAGGTTTATGTCAGTGCACTGGTATAGCCTTTTCTAAAACACAAAATAAAGCTTGAAGCTTTGGCAGCACAGTGGGTTTCTCCCTGGAAAAACTTTCAAAGGAAGCAAGGAAAGGAGGCAAATTACCATCAGAGCATTCCTTTTAAGGCCATGGCCTATCGATGTAAAACAGAGTTCCATTTTAAGATTCTCTCCCTTTGGAGCAGGTAGTGTCCCAGCTGATCTGATGGGAAGGATGTCCGGGAGAGGGCCATCTCTCCTCTACATATCTCCACAGCCTCCTCTCTTAGTCCCTCAAACTGCTAGCAGATAGTCAATACATGTTGTTCTTGCATTATGCAACACCCAAGTTTCAAAATGCACATCAGTAAAAGAAATCTTAATCATAGTGGATAGGGCTTTCTAATCTCCCATCTCACTGCAAGAAAGTTCCTTTGGAATGGGAAGAGGCAGGTGCAGAGACAGCTGGCTCCTCAGGAAAGGCAGATAAGACGTGAGGGGAAAGGGGATCACGAGCCTCAGCCAGGGCTCCTAGGACAGTGACTCTGTAGAGGAAGCCCCCAACAGAAGCCTCCTCAGAAAACACAAATGACCAGAGCCCTGGAGAGCAGGCTCTGGCCATAGTCCCTGTATAAGAAAACTAAGGCCAATCAGCATTAGAGAGAGAGAGAGAGAGAGATGGCACAACCAAGAGAAAGGGAGAACTTTGCTCCAGAAGAAATTTTGTCTCTGACTCCTGACCAGTCCCAGAGCAGGAGGGATGTGGGAAGGGCCCATCACTCTATCCTCCCTTCCCTCCACCATGCCAGCCTGTGCTGGCGGGGGACTGGTAGGTTGAAGATGATATTGAGGTTTTATAAATTAAGGTTTTCATTGGATAGGGGACTGAAATTTTACAAATGAACATAACTGAAATATTGGAATTGGAATGAGATTGTTTTAATGACTGAAAACATATGGAGTTGGGTTGAAATATTAAGTTATCCAAGTGCTAATGAGGATGTATGGGGAATAGATGAGGGGCAGGTGGCTCATGAGAGCACAGTTAGCCAAAGCTTTTAGCAAAATAAAAACTATGTTTTGTTTATATACCAGTAAGTTGAACTTGCTTATTCAAAATGATTACATTTGTAAGCAACCTAATCTCTTGTTTGCCCTTGCTCTTTTTTTCCCCATTGACTTGTTATCTGTATCTATTTATTAATTAAAGATTCTTTGTATGCTAAGGACATTGGCACTCAGTGACATTAGAACAAATATTTTTTTCCCATTTGTCACTTGTGTGTCATTCAGTTGTTCTTAGTGAATTTTTTCCTGCAGTATTTTTATGTAACTAATTTGTTATTATTTTCCTTTGTGGATTCTGGTGTTGACATCTTGAGAAGAACTTTCTTACACTGAAATCATAGTAAGAATGTTTGTTCCATGATTTCTTCTAATATTTGTAAATGTTGTCTTGAGAAATCTGAACAAGCCCTTAATATAGACTACACACTATTGCTTTTGTAACTTTTCCCTCAAGTACTTTTCCATTCTTACTTAGCTACTTTTATCCCTGTCATTGATGACCTAACTTGCTATATATTACTGGCCTTTCAAGGTTTTCTTGAAACCTTGCTATCTGGCTAATTGCTCTTATTTCTCCCTTTGCCATGTGAACACACTCATTCATACACCATGCACATACCCTTCTCATTATCACCCTAGATCTCTATGTAAGGAATGGCTTGAGCAGAAAGTCCATCATAGCCTTATCCTACCTACAAGAGCTGAATTGTTGTTAGGAACCTAGTCAGTTCCTAAAATTCAAAATTAGCAGCAGCTACAAGGGGCCAGAATATAATCTCTTCTCATATTTCTTGGGCTTAGACTTGGGTTAAATTTTCAATTACATCTTGAAGATGAATCAGTGTCTTTACATTCCACTTTACAGAATGTTCATCACCTGCTAGATAGGGATTATATTGTTGAAAGTCAGCACTGTTTACTATAACATAGAAAGAATTAACATTCGTATCAATAAAATACATTGTGTCTTTTATCCGAGGATTTCCATTAGGGTATTGACAGTTTGACCTGCATGTCTCTTGGGATTTCTCTATGGGATAAAAAATAATGCCCTAAAAAAGACTCAAAAACCAAATTATGATCAATATCTCCTAAAAGGTTTTTTTCTCTATTATTAATTTACTGATTCATAATAAATCATAAATCTTCATTGAGCAACTAGTATACATAAGGCACTGGGGATAAACTTTGCTTTTATGGAGCAGACATATTCATGCAGGGGAGAGAAAGAAAACAAATAAATTAATCAATATATGCCATAATGTCAGATAGAGATGGGTACTATGAAAATGAAATAATGCCAAGTAAGGAGATGAGGAACAACACTGTAGCTAAGACCTGCATCAATGAAGGGCAGTACTGTGGACCTCTGAGGGCAAAGCATCCCAGGAATAGGGAACAAGAACAGCAAAGGTTTTACAGCAAGAATATGCCTTGTGTGCTTAAGAAAGAGCAAGCAGGCCAATGTAGCTGGAGAAGCATGAACAAGGCAAGAATGGAGTCTTGGTTAGAGATGACAGTGAAGATCTTATAAGCCACTAGCCAACTTTCAAGAGGAATTTTTCATATGGGTGAAATAAGGAGTGGATCAAAGGATAATTTCATGAATCACCTTCATTGTCATGCAAAAAGGTTTTTTTTTTTTCTTCCTTTATTTTCAATGCTTATAAAGGGAGAGAATAATGAGAACAAATCTCTCAGGGAGTGCATTCAATAGACAAGGTACATTAACCACATAGAGTGAATTCCAATTTTATTTAGAGTCCAATTATTCACGTCTAGTTGCCCAATTAAGGTAAAAGTGGGCCTCTGTGGATGTCAAGTTTAATAGAAGTTTTGAGGCATCCCTTTCTAGGAGAGGCAGTTGAGAGAGATGTCCCAGATGACACAGGGGAGATTCACAATTATGTGCACAGACTCCTAGTGAGAAAGCAGTGCTGATATTGGGTGTTGCAAGACAGGCTTTGGAGAATAGCTCAAAGGGAGCAGCCCCACCACAGCCTAGCCTCTCAGAGAGTCTTCCAAAATCTCAGGTATAAATGTGCTTTGGAGTCCAGTAGTTGGGAATAGTAACTCACATGTGGTCTGATAAAGTAGATGTGTCCTGACATTCTCACATGGAGGGGGATTACAACTCCATGATTTTACCACACAGCATATGTCACTCATGTAGCAAAGTATGGAAGGGTTAGTAATTACTTCCAAGCTATACACCAAGGATATACCTGATCTACATTTTAAAAAGCTCACTCTGGCAATGTGGCAATGTGAAGCACTGACTATAGAAGAGTTTCTACAGAAGAGTATGAAATTGACTACAGAAGACTACAGAAAGAATGCACCAGGTGTAGTGGTACATGTCCATAATCCCAGGGCTTGGAGGCTAAAGCAGACGGATCCTGAGTTTGAGGCCAGCCTTGTGCAACATAAGAAGACCCTGTCTCAAAAACTACAAACAAAAATGAAAATGAAGAGCAGGAATAGAAGAAAGGAGACTGCTTAAGACGTGTGTCTAGACTTGGTGTGGTAGTGACTTGGTTCAAGAATGTAAGGCTGGACTCTGTAAAAATGGTGAGTTGCTTCAACAGTCTTACATTGGGTGAGAGAACATGGGAAGAGTTGAGTGGGACCATGAAGTTTTTGGCATGAACATGTGAGTGGTGGTGTTATTGTAGAGACTGAGAGTGAAGGTGATGGGCGGGGTGTCAGTTTGGGGGGATGCTATGGTTCAACTATCTACCCCAAAGTTCATTTGTTGGAAACTTAAACCTTAATACAGTAGTGTTGAGAGGTAGAATTCGTAAGAGATGATTAATCCATTGAGACTGGATTAATGTTTTTATTATGGGAGTGGGTTCATTATCACAAGAGTAGGTTTATTACAAAAGTGAGTTTGATACCCTTATTCTCTGACCTATTCTTGCTCTCTGACTCCCTCTCACTATGTGACACTTTCTGCCATGTTATAATACAGCGAGAAGGCCCTCACTAAATACTCACACCTTAGTATTGGACTTCAAACCTCCAGAACTATGAGAAATAGATTTCCTTTCTTTAAAAATTACCCATCTGTGGTATTTTATTACAGAAACACAAAAAAGACTTAGAGAGGGGCTGAATTTAAAAATTTGACTTTGATTAGGCACAGTGGTACATGCCTATAATCCCAGCAACTCAGGAAGGGGAGGCTGGAAGATCACAAATTTGAGGCCAGAGGCAGTCTGTGTAACTTAGTGTGACCCTGAGTCAGAATAAAAAATAAAAAATGGGCTGGGGGGGCAGCCCAGTGGTAGAGCACTTGAAAAGCATACATGAGACCCTGGGTTCAACCACCAAATAGTGGCAAAAAAAAAAGACTTTGAACATCTTAGTATTGATGGACCTATAAAAAATCTACATAGTGATTTGGGGCAGACAGGTAAAATTGGAAGGTAATGAACACAGCTGGAGATAAAAGTTAGGGAAACTTTAGCAGATGAACAGTAAATTAAGTCATGGGGCTAAAGGAGACACCAGAGAGGAAACATAGATAGAGAAACCGCCCAAGGCCTGAGCCTGAGGCCTCTCACAATAGAGGTCAGGATGGGAAAAAGACACTGAGAAAAGTGGCCAGTGCCAAAGGAGGAAGCCAGGAGATGATCTTCTGGAAGGTGCTTATGAAAGAGGGAGTGGTGGACCGTTGGAAGAATTGCCAAAGGATTTATTAAAAAGGGGTGTGAGGGTTTCCACTATTCCACTAGAGTTGGTTCCTCTCCTCTGTTCCCATTTGATAGAGCAGGTTTATCCCTGGTGACAGAGCCAACCTTCCCCCCAGTTTGAGGAAACTGTTTATTGACCATTGAGAGGTCTTTTCCCTTTTCTTTACCCCAGTTATATTCAAGATGGCCATGTGTCTACCTCCTCCAAAGCTAGAAATTATCATATGGCACATATCTAGCCAGGGAGATAAAGACAGAAGACATAGAATGCAGGATTTAGGGAAGTTGTTTAAATGGGACTGACTCAGCTGGCATGAGTGCTCATTTCCCTCAGCTCATCCCTTTCTTCCTGCCTGAAACAAAGACACGATGACTGGAAATCCATCCTGGTACCAGGTGGACTAGAGATGCACCCTGAATAAGGAGAGTAGGGACCCTGAAAGGAGCCTGGATTGCCCAATGATATTGTGGAGCCTCTGTGCCATTCTTACATGATGTATCTTTTGATTTCTTTTCTCATGGGGGAAAATATATATATGTGTGTGTGTGTGTGTACATATATGTCTGTATACATATATGTGTGTGTGTGTGTGTGTATATCCAATTTGTGTACAACACAGTCCTGCATGTTTTCTGCCATATGACAACTGAACCTAATCCTAAGTGATATCCTACTATGCATTCTTCACTTATGACTCTCCCTGACAAAGCAGGCCCTATCACCCAGCACAGTGGAGCTAAGAAGGGGCTGGAGAAAGGCCAGGCCATAGGAACATCTTAGTTCATCCTACACACAGCTATGCCTTTGGTCAAATTGCTTGAGCAATCTTTAACTTTGCTTTGTCTGTAAAATGGGTGTTAAGAGAGCCAGCCCATGACCTTCCATTACAACTGTATATTTTTCTTCAAATTAATTGTTTTCTTGGTTATCTGTGAACCATTCTGGTTATGCTGTTTAAAAGTAAATGTGAATGCAGTACATCTTTGGTATTCAGACTAGATGAAGGCTGTGGTAAAGAATTCATAAGCTACAATAAAAATAAACTCCTAGAAAATGTGAGATACTAAAATAGAAAGCTTTGTGCCTTTGAGTAGCTGCCTAGTGCAGCAAGAAAACTCAAGAGCAGAAATCTCAGTTGTAAATGAAAACTAGGCTTGACACATTTGGGGCCTATATTTGAAGTGAAAATACTATGTCAAAGGTCTAGGTGACTTGTACAAAGGTGGGTTTGCAGAAAACCTGAGGATCACTTCCTGAGATGCTGCTGGACCCTGCCATCCCCCTAGAGAGCGGGCAGGGTCACGCAGGTCAACCTCGGTGGGAACCAGCTCCAGACTGATGTTTCAGGTTAGTGGGGCTCACTATGGAGAGCTGTGTGTAGGTGGTAGGTGGGGTGAGTGGATATGGAAGGTGTAGTGTAGGGCACTGCCTAGAGAGGCAGTTCACCCTAGGGCCTATCTAGGCCCCTTGGAGGACTGAGGTTTGTTCCCCAGTCAGTCACCTTTGCTCTACATCCAGGAACTCAAGGTCGTTGAGCTCTCCAAGATGGCGCTGGCATCTATTCCCTTGCCTCAGACCCCTCGACACCGATTGGCTGTTTCTAAACCCCAGAACAGCTCCTGATTGGACCGTTCTGGAGCCACCCCTGATTGGCTACTTTTACAAAACCAAATTTGAATATCCCCTCTGATTGGCTGAAACCCATATGGGGTGACTGCCTCTGATTGGTCCCTGGCGAGCCCTAGAAGAGTATATAAGGGTGGTACATGGAGCAGTCTGGGTCCATTCCATCGACCGGGATAGACAAGGAAACAATAAAGAGCTGCTGGAGCAGAGCACTCGGAGTCTTCATTGGGAAGAAAAGAAGCAAGGAGCTGCCACAGGCAGAAGTCTCTGAGCCTGCCTTTCTCAAGGCTTCTCAGAGCAGCCATGGGCATAAGCCTCCTTTCCAGGCGGTGCAGCTCTTGGGTGCTTGGCTCCCCCTCACCAGACGATGGGTCTTTGGCTGCTGGTTCCCGCTTGTAGCAGTAGCAGGAGTGAGTCCAGTGGCAGGGCAATGCCCCACAGTGTAGGATGCTGAAAGGAGGCAAAGGAGAAATGAAAAGTCTAAAAGCAGGAGGAGAAAAAAGGATCACTGTTGGGGGTAATAGGTAGGAAGAAAGGGAATAGAGGGCCTTGTAGCCAGCCACCTCCCAGCCTAGCCTTATGCTTCCCAGCCACCTGTGATATAGATATCAATGTAAGCCTCCTGTGGGACAAAGGCTTTGGTCTGGTGGTCAGTGCTTTCCTGATAGATCGTCCCCTTACAAACAGCATACTTGCTAGAAGGAAGCAGAATTAAAATTACTCCTCACTTGTACATTCATCCAGGAAGGATGATAGACTGTGTGAGAATTTTGCTCCCTTATCAAGACTGATAGCTGCCTAAATTTCTAATCTTTTGAAATGCCCTCCTCTTAGCCTAGTCCTTTGAAGACACTGGGAGTCCATTTTTTGGGCACAGGCCCCAAGGCTCAACCCTCACTATAAAAGACAATGAGTCCTCAGCTGGGCAGGAGTGGCCTCTACTACTGCCCGCCTTCACATCTCAGAGGTGTACTCTCAGAGTTGTACTCTCTTTATAATCTATACCTTTAATAAACTTAGGCTATATTCTGTACTATAATATCTATGTCTCATAATTTCTTCTATATGGGGAAACACAAACAAACTGAGGTATCTGCCACCAGGGAGGGTAGATAATTGTTGTTGCTAGGGAGGGACCTGCACTTCAGACCCACACTTCCTTCTGTGACCTGCTCCCTGCATCTGTCTTTCTGTCTGTCTACCCCCAACACATAGACACACATTGAGTGGAGATCTGGAGAAGGGGAACTTCCAGGAAAGGAAGTAACTTTGGGCACAGCACCTCCAAATCTGCTGACATCACCTCTGAAATGCCATCTACAAACATCTAGAGTTATATCAAAAATAGCCTAAATTGTGCTGATTCCAAGGGTGGTGCACATGTAAGGTCAAGTGACTTTCTTGCTGGAAACTCTCTAAAGTAATTTGAGAGGGAGAGGAAGGAGCAACCCTGTCCAGGGCAGAACTACTTCTATCTGTACCAGTTCTTACGTTTGCATAACCTAGGACAGAGCTCTGTCTTTATCACCTTCCATCCTCATAACTACCCTGTAAGGCAGGTTGGGCAGGTTTAGGGCTATTATCTGATCCAGCCCAGGCATTCCAACACTTGAGGAAGAGCAGGCCTCAGGGATACAGTAGGTTAGGGTTACAACTTGAAGATGCTGCTATCAAGGAGCCCTAGAATAATTTGTGTTATTCAGCTGGTTCCAGCTTTATTATAGCCCTGGCTGGATTCTGTTCTCTGCTTGTTCTGTGTCTCCCCAAAACATGAAGGAGTGTTGAACTAAAGGCAACTGAGAAGAAATGGACAGTAGAGAGTTCTCTGTCCTCCCTGTATTTGCCTAAAAGCAGGACCTAAATTTAAAAAGACAACAGTTTTCCTGGCCCTCCTATCTCTACCAGGGAGAACAAGGTTAACCATCAAAGTCAGCTTTAACCCCTTATCAGCCTAGTGATGGTACAAGAGGAATTTACATTAACAAACTTTACTAATTAGCCTTTATCTACCATTTATTTGCCTTCTCCCAGGTTTCCACCCTCGGAAATCAAAGTCCTTTCCCTTTGTCTAGTTGCTTCTCTAAAAATTTACTGTTCTTTATTGAAGATGCTATATAAGCTGGAATTCAAAGCCACCACTTTGAGGACTACTCATTATCTGAGTGTCTCCCACATATATTTGAAATATATGTGTTAACAAACTTATATTTGCTTTTCTCCTGTTAATTTGTCTTTTTTAATAGGGATCTGTTCCAGCTAAGAAACTTTAGGGGATTATTTTTCCCATGCAGTTTAAACATTTTTTAAATGAAGATTTTATATCTTATTGGGCTTGTTCTGTCACTAGAGTAGGAATGGTGATCTCCTAAGACTTCTACATCTGGTAAACGAGAGCTGACTGGTTTATGCTTCAGTCTGAACCAGGATCATGGGGACCCTGAGCCTGGGTAATTCACAGGCCTGCTCTATGCAGCGAACAGGAGCCAGTGACAAATGTTGTGGTTCCTTGCCCAGAGATGTTTATATTAGGTAAAAGAAGGATGCAGGAGGCAATATGTGAGCTCAAAGGCATGGCTGCACAATGTAATAGAAAGCCTTCAAAAAATGTGGCAAGTACATGGGGTAGATATTTTAAGATCACATAGGCCTTCCCAACAATTTTATATCACAGAACCAATTGGGTTTAGGGCATGCTACTCCAAAATATGGCATTTGGTATTTAAGAATGAACAACAGAAAGAAGAAGATAACCTCTCACTTTCCCCCACCTTTCAAAAACATAGGAAGCATTTTCTGATATGCTCCAGAAGTAGATGATGAGGTCTTCATGTGAGAGGTATTTCCATACATCTTCAGGAAAGGAACTGAAAACACAGATATCCAAAAGAACCTTGTTAAGTTTCCTGCAGTTTATTACCAGTAGACCATCCCCACTTCCTCTTTATCTGACAGTGCTCACTCTTCATCAAACCCACTACAGCTTGAGCATCTCTAATCTAAAAATCCAAAATCTGAAGCTTTTTGAAAGCTAACATGACACTATAGGTGAAAAAATTCTATACCATGAAATTCTATTTCATGCACAAAATTACTAAAATATTGTTTAAAATTGCCATCAGGCTAAGCGTATAGTGAAGGATAAATGAATTTCATGTTTAGACTTGGGTCCCATTCCCAAGATATCTCATTATATATATGCAAATATTCCAAAAAATTAAAATCCAAAGACTCTCTGAGCCCAAGTGTTCCAAATAAGGAATACTCAACTAGTATGAAATATATTTAGATTTAGCTGTTTCTTTCAGCCTTCTTTCTTGATATTAAACAAATTTTGTACTTTTCTCTTGCTAATCTGTCTTTTGTTATACGGGCCTTGACAGTGAACCTAGGATGGGTAGAGAAAAAGATAATTTCCCCCCTTACAGAACCTTGGGACCTGCTTCATCTATGTTGAAATCTGCCCTGGCTGTTGCTGTCTGTCCTGTTTGGCCACTACATAAAGATACTAGAGACAAGAGGACAGGTATTGCCCCAGGGCAAGAAGGAGGTAGCAATTCTATAGAACCAGCATAATAAAACATAGGCCTGCTGGTCCTCTTCATTCTTCAACCTATCACTCACCTCCTAAGTGAGAATTCTTTCATTCATCCATTCAACTAATTCAAATTCACTGGAGTACCTTTTATACATAAGATGCTGAGCTAGAATCTGGGGATATGTGAGCAGGTCATACAAGGCACTTCCTCCCCACTGTGTGGAAGAGGTAACAAAAAGGAGACTAATATGTCAGGAAACAGTCACCATGGGAAGGGGAAATCCAGATAAGGAAGTCAGAGAAGATCGTAACTCTTGAGCTGAAACCTGAGAGATGAATATCAAACCAGCCATACAAAGAACTGATGAAAAACTTTCCAGGTTGAGTGATCACCAAGCTTAAGCACACTGAGATGGGAAAGAGCCTTGTGAGGGTCAGAAAGGATGCCAATGTGGGTGGGCAGGAGCCAGGTCATGTGGGGCCCTGTCTTACTGGTTTAATGAGTTGTGTTCTTGTTAGGTGCTATCGAGTCATGTCCTACTCATATAGATCCTCATAGCGTTGATTGTTTCAGGATTGCCTTGGGAGTGGATTGCCATGTCCTTTTCCCATTTTTGCAGTGCTGGGAATCATTCTTGGGACCTCAGAGACAGTAGAGCAGCGCTCTACCAACTGAGCTAAATCCCAGCCCAGTTTAATGAGAGACCACTGAATATGGTTCACTGTAGGAGAGTGGCTGGATATCATTTAAAAGACATTGGAGGCAACCATGGAAGAATATGTGGTGTGTTGGCACTGGAGGAAGGACAGTTGAGAATGTTTGTAGGAGACTCAGGTATTCCTCCCTTAGCCTCCTTCTGCAGAGTTCAGCAGCCCAGGAGAGAATCACAGCTTGGGAAAACATACTGTTTTCATCCATACCCAGACTTCTTTCCCAAATTTCCAAAGATCTTGATGGTATTTGATTTTCCTTAGTGGGAGTATGTGACCACTTTCTTCTCATTTAATCACCACCTAGCAATACCTACTGCTCTCTGAACACTCATATTTCCTCTCCTGTGAGTGTGCTACACATTGTCCAGTTGCTACGGGGTAGGTCAGATCTTTCATTGTTCTGTTGTTGGGTTGTCCTGCCTCTGGTTCTTTTACGTGACTCCAATCTACTTCCTGCTAACAACCAACATCCTACTCCCATCAGTATTCCCATCCTACTCTCAATCTGATCAGTGTGATTCTGACCCCAAACTCTGTGCCTGAATTTTAGCCTTGCTAATCACCACTTCCAGATGGTGTTTCTAGTACTTAGCTATCAACTTCTCCTAGTGACCCCTGACTTGGTTTGTTCCTTGCCATTTCTGCCACTATAGAATCTATAGTCAGCTCCAGCTGCTTAACTGACCTCTGATTCTTTATGAGAAAAGCTTGGAGATTTCCCTGGATGCATCTTCTGCCCAGCTGAGTCACCCCATCCCCAGGAGTCTCACAATCAGATCAGAAGTTGCTTTTGTTCTTTCTCTCAAGAGTCCTCCCACAAATGTCCTCTTACAAATTGGGCTCACAGCTGGCACTGATATTTTAGAATTCCCAAGGCAGACATGAAAACAAGATCTAGTTTGTGACCTTCATTTCACACATATAAAAATAAAATGTGAGGGTCCATGACTTACAAAAGCATCCTCATTTTTTCATAATTATTTTCAAATACCAATACTTGTTTTATGCTTTCAACTTGAACACAAAGCCTTATTCAATCAACCACAGAAATAAATGGGGAGTTCATACCACATGTGGATCACCAGCACAACTTCCACATAGATTCCTGCTCTCCCTCTAGCTGTCTGGATATCCTAGGCTTAGGAGTGCTGACAATGGAGCAGACACTGGGCTGAGACATTGTTTCCTCACCATCTGCTCTCCATGTGGATGCTATCGTGTAAATTACACCAACATGCTTCTTCCTTGCTGAGTCTAACAAATAATATGATTTAAAAGAATCAGATTCAACAGAAGCAAGTATGACTATCTTGCTCTTTTCAAGCCTGTTTGACAGACTTCCCTTCATATGGGTAGAGAGGGAAAATTATCCCCCAAATAGGTTGGCCTCTTTTGTAGAATGCAAGAAAAAGCATAACTTCCAGGCTCAGGGTTTTCTGTTTCTGTTTTCAGAAGAGTTGAAGAAGACTAAGTTTATGGCCATATAATTAGAGGGAATTGGGAAAGAAAAAGCAGATGAGGAGTATGAAAGCATAAAATTCAAAGAAATCCCCAAACAATCAAAGAAGCATGAATGCTATTTTGCCATGAGAAAGTAGGAAGTGTTTCAGTATACTGCCAATGTGTGACGTCACACAGGTGCTTTCATGTGTTGGGAGTTATCTTGTTCTCTTGGCATCTAGAACACTGAAGAAATGCTGGTGAATAGGAGGACAGCGCATAAAACAGTGTGGAAAGAGCCTTGGGCCCAAGAGCAAGAAGTCCTAGAATGTGAAGCAAGAATACCTGGAATGTGTGTCATGTGAGGACAAAAGCCCACTGCCAGTCTCTGTATGAGGAGCCTTCTCTGTGGAAAACAAAGACTCAGGAGCTAGGCAGTATTCTGAGTGCTGATTAATCAACACAATTTGTACTAGGACTCACACAAAGATGAGCCCCACTCAAACAGAGACAACACTGAAATGTTTGTGGTATACAGGGGATGAAACCTAGTCTTGTTTCTTATAAGACATGAGTTCTCAGGAAACATACAATCCACTCACACACAAAACAGGCTTTCAGCACCTCACTGCATCCAGGTGGAAAGAGCAAAATGTTTTGTGGGCCGCCTTTGCCTGTTCTAGTCAGTGATGTTAATACTTACCAAGACACTTGGGATCCATTCTGAGATGTGTCGGTTTGCCTTCCTAACTGTAGAGTGCTGCCCCCTAATCTAATTCTGAAGGGATGTGGGATGACTGCTGAATTAGAAGAAATTGCAAATTATGAAAATTACAGATGAGATTCAGTATTTATGTTAAGGAGAACTGGTGTTTTACAAATAATAGTCAGTGGTAACTGCAAAACATAATTCGAGCACCATCCATAGAAATGGGTATAAGTCTTAATCAAATCTGCCCTGGGTCCCTCCTAAACCACATTCTCCAGAGAACAGAGGACTCAGGAAAGCCTATTTGGATCTCAAGAATGGGGGAAAAGGAGCTAAGAGTTTGGTTAAGCATAGATTTAAAATTCTAAGACACTTGGCTCTATGCCAGACTCAAGGTTAAGGTGGTGGTTGTTGTTAGGTGCCACTGAGTAGGTGTCTAACTCATAGCAACCCTATGTAAACAACAGACTATCATCTATGTAAACAAAACACTATTGTCATGCTTCTTTGCTATTCATAGGGTTTTCAATGGCTGTTTTTTTTTTTTTTTTCGGTGGGGAGAGGGTAGCCAGGTCCTTCTCCCAACCCTATAGCACCTGGTGTTCCTAGGTGGTCTACCATCCAGGTACTAACCAGGCCCACCTCTGCTTAGATTCTGAGATCTGGCAGGATTGGACACCACAGTGGTATGGCTGCAGAGAAAGTCAAGGTTACACATTCAAAAAAAAGTTTACACACTCAAGAGACTTCAACTCAATTTTAAGAGACACTGAATTAATAGTCCAGAAGTAGTATTGTAAGTAGTTACTGCTGATGCTTATGTTTAATGTAGTTGCCATACCAAAAGATATTGAGTTTGTTTCAATAATTGGGCTGCCTGGAGTCAACCAAACCACAGGCCTAACTCACGGCTGATCTACACTTCTGGATACCTGTAATTCAGGCATCACCTCAAAATAGAAAGCTTAGAGACTACTGTTTCTTCAGTATCAGACTCTGAGGCTTCAACAAATAACAGAATTGATAGCATCCTGCAGCTCATCCAGCCTGAGAGTATGGGATCTGGGTAAAGGACTCCTCAAAGGTCAGTTACCCCATTTCCAGACACCCTGAGCTACAACAAGGCACTGAAAATAATTGCAACATATTTCTTGGAGTTATAACTGGCTTTGAGGAGTAACTTTATTGAATAACTATGCATGACCAGCTAGATTAGTGACTGTGAGAGAATTATTCTACCTCTAGAAAGTGATTCCTGGTATTTATAAAGTAAAGGTCTAGGACTCAGTAATAATTAGAAAACTACAAACTTCTATTAAGATTTATGAGAAGAAATATAAACTTTATATAATTTAGGATATCAGTTGTTGTTGTTGTTAGGTGCCATCGAGTTGGTATCCGACTCATAGAGACTCTCATAGGGTTTTTAATGGCTGACTGTTTTGGGATTGCCTTGGGAGTGGATTGCCAGGTCCGTCTCCCATTTTTGCAGTGCTGGGAATTGAACTCAGGACCTCAGAGACTGCAGCGCAGCACTCTACCAACTGAGCCAAATCCCAGCCCCTAGGATATAAGTATTAAGATGAAAAACCTAGGCCTGGCTCATCTAGTACCCCCTAAGGTATTTTCCAAATTATTCCATTGAAACAATCTTATTAAAAGATGCTTAGCTGATATACCATCCTTAAAAGTAGGATATATATACATGCACACAAACATACATATACACATATATGTATATATATATATACATATATACACATACACATACATACGCATGTGTATATATACAGATATTTATGTATATATACATATATTTCTTTAATAATAGGTGATACATATATGTATACATATATGTATATAACTGAAACCCCTAATGTTAAGTTAAAATAAAGTTTTAGTGTTGTATGGAAATTTTAGATTATAAGAATAATTCTTTTGAATAGCACCTGACATTCTCTAACAATGATCACTTTATGAAATATTGTAATTCATTTTCAGTCTACATGTGGATGTAATCTAAAGTTGACTCCTATATAGTAAGTGGATTCAATGGGAGTATAATGTCTTTTCTTTCTTTTTCAGTCCCAATAACATCTAATTCAATACTCTAAATATAGTCAGCATTCAATAATTTAATTATTGACTGAGTCTAGGCAGTCAGGGGGAAAAAGGACATTGTGACTTGTTTGGACATGCCCTTCTGATTAAATGCCACTTCTCTCATACTAGCTAATCATTCAGTAAATTAAACATGGTGCATACTTGATCTTCTCCCATAAAGGTCAGTGGCTGAAAATGAGATCCAGGACTTTTAGAAGGACTTTCATATGTGCTCCATCAGGGATATTAAAAGTCCAGGCACCTCCCACATTTTGTTGTACCCAGCGGCTCGACCCCAGAGAAATACTCCATGACACAAACAAATGTATCAGGAGCAGAAAAGTGTGTTTAGACTGACCGGCCAGCTACTTTCAGTCCCAGGAGTGGACTTTCAGAAAGCAACATCCAAGGCACATTGATTAGGGGCTTTATAGGGTAGAGGTAGAGAAGCAGAATTACAGAAGCAGGAACTTTTTTTATGGTAAAGGGGTGGGGGATACAAAGTAAGTTTCCATTTTTCCAAAGCTCAGCCCATTCCCAGAATCCCCGAATTTGACCTTTTACAAGGTTATTTTGTGACACCACCTTTTCCTTAATCCAGCTCTTCAGCAGGCACAGCCAGGTTGTGACACAGCTGCACATATCAGCTTTTGTTGAGGGCTGGTTTTCAAGGAATCAGTGATTTTAAAGTGGCTTTAGGCCTGCTTTCACAATTTCCCCAAGGACATGTTCTTAATGTCTTAACCTTTCTAGAGCATCCACCAGACTCACTGACAATTCCCAGAGAGAGGGACAGATTTTAACAAATAGGCTCACACAATTGTGGAGACTGTAAATTCAAAACCTGTGGCCTGCAGACTCAACAAACATGTTGTACCTCTGGTTTGAAGGCAATCTAGAGGCAAAATTTCTTACAGCCTACAATTGCCTGGCCTGCAGCTGTACCACTGTGGCATCCAATCCCGTCAGATCTCAGAAGCTAAGCAAGGTAGGGCCTGGTTAGTTCTTGGATGGGTGACCGCCTGGGAACACCAGGTACTGTAGGCTTGGGAGAAAGACTAGGTAACCCACTCCCAAAAAACAATCAGCCATTGAAAACCCTATGAATAGCAGAGAAGCACCCATAATAGTGTTTTGCCTGTTGTACATAGGGTCGCTATGAGTCGGACACTGACTCCAGGGCACCTAACAACAACAACAATTGCCTGGATGAGGCCCACCCACATCATAGAAAGTAATCTGCTTGTTTCAGAGTCTACTGTTGTACCCAAAGTTTGAGTTCCCCAAAGACAACCAGGGAGTCCGAAGTCAAATGTAATAACAAAGAGCCTTTATTAATGCTCAAGCTTGAGGGTACCACACTTCACCAGCGCAGCAGTTCAGTGTTGGGACCCCGACTCATTGTAGGGTGAAGGCTTATATTGTGGGTTACAAGCAGGGAAGGAGGGGGTGGAGAAGGTGCGAAAGGCGAAAGTCCATATAAGGTGGGGCTTTGAGATAAGGTGGGGCTTTTGAGTTGCTAAAGCACGCCATTTTTATTATCCTGAGACCTGGGAGTTCCTGGAAGTTACTGCCCATATCTACAGCCCTTGTTCTGGCCCAGAGCATTCTGATCTAGTGATCTTTTAAAGGAATTTGTGGATTAGTGCCTGCAGGACAGAATCCTAAGATAAGGGGGTCATTCGGGACAACTCCGGGTTCTTGGTCAGCCTGGGCATCTCACTACTAATTTAAATATCAATCACATCTAATTCTATAACAGCAGCTAGACTAGGGTTTGGTCAAAATATCTGGGTGTTAAAGCTGAAACAAATTGACACAAAAAATTAGCCATCACACAGAACAAAGCAGAAAAAAAAAGGATTTTAACCAGTCAAGTTATCTTCTCTGACTTCATTCATTATTTTAAATATTCTTCAAATGACAAATAGTGCTCAGGCTGATCATGTTTCTAATTGTAGAGGAAAAAATCCCTCTTTCTGGTTCACTGCCCCCTCCACTGAATCCTACTTTGAACTTTGTTCATTCTTTCCATAACTTTTACATGATGGTGCTCAGGGTACATGGAAGAAAAACAAGGGTTCCAGCCGCAAAGGGTCCTACAGTGTGAGAAGACAAGAGCCTGCCAGCTATTGCAGTGCTGTAGGACTCTATCCTGACTTTCACTAGGATGACAGAGGAAGTGGTTAGGAAGTAAAGTAGCACACTTCCAGGGGCTTGCACACACAAGTCCTGTTTGTTTTCTCTGAGCAGTACACATATCCATATTGCACAATGGCTGGAAATTTTATTTCCCCTGGAGTGGAGTCTGAGGGCATCTGACCAAGGAAAGTTTCTAAATGCATCATGCCCTCCCCAATATACACTCAGCTAAATAAATTGGGTCTGTCTATAAAACTTGTTGCCCAAAGAGATAAAAGATTATTTCAATTACCTCAGTGGCATTTTCTCTTCATTTCTGCTTGCAATTTTACATTTCTTTCGTTTATTTATTTGTTTGTTTGTTTAGTTTTTTATTTTTGTTTTCAGACAGGATCTCACTATGTCAGGTTGGTCTCAAACTCACCATTCTTCTGCTTCAGGCTCTGGAGTGCTGGGATATGCACTACCACACTGTATTTTCTCTTCCAATTTTATGTTTATTATGCTCCAAAATGAAGCTGTGACTGGGGATGAAGTAAATGAGTGCACTGGTCTGTATCTCTAGTCCAAGACAAAACCTACTTTCTCAGGGTGGCCTAGAGATTGGTTTACACAGCAGTGACACTGGCTTCTCAGAGCAAGGAAGGTGTTAAACAAGCCCCACTTTTTAACTAAGCCTTTGCCCTCCAGGCATAGCTGGGAAACTGCTGAAAACAGGGAGTGAATTCTCTTTTATTCTTTTGCAGTACTGGGGAGTAGAACCCATGGCTGCGGGCATGCTTTGTGAAAGCATTCAACCACTGAGCCCTATCCTTAGCCCATTTTTTACTTTTGTGTTTTGAGACAAGGTCTTGCTCAATTATGCAGGCTGCCTCTGGCCTTGAATTTATCAGCCTCCTGCCTTTGCCTCTGGAGCAGCTGGGATTAAAGCCATGTGCCATTGCACATGCCCAGAAAATCAATTCTAAGAACTGGTAACCCCTTCAACATACCTCTCCGAATTCAGAGCATTCAGAGCATTTGATAGAAATTCTGGTAGGCTTTCCTGTCCCTTGTTGACAATAATAGGAGGAAGAGGGTAAAGGAGGTAGGAGTGATATAAAGGGAGAGGTGCTCATGAAGAGGGACAAGAACTTTCAGAAATGTCTCTTTCTAGACCTCAGATACCACCTTTGTTTTTCTGGTCTTGAGTGCTAGACCCTAGCAAAGGAATAAAGGAAGCGCCTGTAATCCCAGTGGCTCGGGAGGCAGAGGCAGGAGGATAACAAGTTCAAGGCCAGAGGCAGTCTGCGTAATTTAGCAAGACCTGGTCTCAAAAAGTAAAAAAAAAAAAAAAAAAAAAATTGGGCTGGGGGCACAACTCAGTGGTCCAGCACTTGCAGAGCATGCAGGCGCAAGGCCCTGGGTTCAACCCCCAGTACTGAAAAAAAAAAAAAAAAAAAAGGAATAAAGAAAGCTGTCATCAATTTAGCCCCTTCCAGATCTGGGAGAATCCTGCTCTGTTTAAACCCCCAAACCTCCCACCACTTCTCTTTCCCTATTTTTATTTTGCTCCCAAGCACAAGCCCTTTTCACTATCTCTGACAAGGACACAAAAGTTGAGAAATCCTTCATTCTGCCCAAAGTGTGAAGAGCCCAGGGTTTTAAATGGTACCAGACATATCTGTAATTGCTTTCTCAAGTATTAGAGAAAGCAAACAGACCCAAGTTTCTCAATTTTTCTCCTCACATGCTTAAAATTCCAGTGTACCATTAGATCCTACAATGTTTCAGAGTGAGAGATCCAGAGAAAATAGAATTATTAAAAGCAAAGCCCAAGGCATATACCATTTAATAAAGCTACAAACCAGCCTCAGATTCTCCAAGAAGAAAAAATAGTGTCAGATTTACTCTCCCACTATTTAAAATGGTTCTACACATTCTTTATATATTCTGAAATTGAATGTTTTATTCCATTTAGATGACTTCTGCATATTACCCACTTTACAGGGTGACTCCAGGGCAAAGTTTGTGCCTTGTATGTTTTGTTCTTCCAGTCCTTCAGAGGAATTACATTAGCTCAAGCCTTTAAAAAAAATTACTCACATGAAGAAATGTCAGTCCATCTTGTACTTTATTTGACAAATGAGAAATACATGATCAGTTCCATCTCTCCCCAGCGGAAGATCTCATAGGAATCATAATTAGAAGGATGTTACAAGAGCCTTGAATCAGGGTAAGAGGCCTTGGTAGGATGATGCAAATATCTCCCCACATCAGTCTGACAGCTCATACATCTGTCCACAGAAGGGGTGAATCTGGGCACCAGATGGGGCTCAGAGCTGGTATGTCCCCTACCTTCTGCTAGGACAGGATGGGGGCTAATATATGCAGTTTTAAGGTAGATTTAAAATCATTTTGTTTGCAAATATTTGACAATTTGGTGTGTCTCTTGAGTCAACGTAATTTTGCATAGCCACAGTGAGGAGGATGGGGTTCACATGCTTCTCACTAGTCAAAAATCAGGTTTATTTCCAAAATTCTGCTTGATATTGATTCAGGAGGCAGCATTTTATTAGGCCAGAGGGAAATGCTATACAGATTTTCTCCCCTTTTTGCTTTTACTATAGGAGTTGTCTACAGGGCCTCACACAGGCTAGGCAAGTGCTCTATCACCAAGCTACACCTCCAGCCCCTTTTATATTCTTTTAAATTTTGAGACAAGGTCTCACTAAATTGCACAGGCTACCTCTGGCTTCAAACTCGCAATACTCCTGCCTCTACCTTCTGAGTTGCTAGTATCAGAGGTGTGTGCTACTGCACCTGGCTTATTATGTGTTATACATGGCTTTAAATCATAGGAAAAAAGAGAAAGATGAAGTGGAAAATACTGAGATGGGAGAAAAAATAGAATTAGAACATGTAAGAATGTGCGAGGCCAGAATGGGAAGAAAAAGTGTTTTCAAGAAGATCTAGGTTGTATTGTTGTTGTTGTTTGGATGTATAAATTATCTCATAAAACCACTTCCATGATCATAGGTTGCCAGCAGCAAGTAGCACAAGTGTCTGAGCTGAGGAATGAATGATGGTTCCTAATCCTAAACTAATCTAATAACACCACCTTAGACTACTTGCTAACTTTCTATTTTTCACCGATAATCCTGCTATAACTAATATTTGCCAAGTAGAATGAAAATAAAGATCAAGACTTTATGGCTAGCCATGATAGTATCCAGCTAAAATTACTAGTTTTTTTTTTTCTCGGCTGTATTCCTCCTTTTTATTTATTTTTATTTTTGCCATTAAGTATGGATAGCTATCTATTTATTTTTCTTGGTAACATCAAAACTTGATTTCAAATTAGAGTCAACCACCAAAGCAAACCAGCCAATAACCAACTAAAGACTTGAAAATTGTTCAGAACATATTATATCTAAAATTTCATCTATAAATTTCTTCAGATTTAAGAATTTTTGTCAAGGGGTTAGGAAACAAATTACGTTATTAAGTGCTATGTGCTGGGTTATATATGTATGGTTTGATTTGGTTTCTCATTTTGATTTAATTACCTGTATTCTTACTACTTATCAATGTTAGAATGGTGATTTATACCCACATCTTTCTGAATTAAGAATTCTTCCATTAACTCTTAATATATTTCCTAATGTCGGGGGCATATTCTTTGAAGAATCAGTTGGAGAACCTCCTTAGAAAGATGCAGTAACTCTTGGACCTGGACAAGCTGCTTAATCTTTTTGTGCTTATGTTTCCTCATCTGTGAAATTAGGATAAGAATGGGAACTTTACAAAACAGATAAAGCGGTAAAACAGAATAAAGAGTTCAGAAACCTATCACCCATATCTGCTCACCTGATTAATAACAAAGTGACACTGCAGTGCAGTGGGAAAAATATGGTCACTTCCATAAATGGAATTCAGTTAACTGGATAGCAATATGGGAAAAAATATTAATCTCTACTTCATGTCATATGTTAAATTCAATCCCAAATGCATTGAAGATTTCAACATGAAGTATAATGCAATAAAAATTTTAGATTAATAGTGAAATGTGTTCATTACCTTAAAATATACAGATTTCTTAAACCAAAGTGAAAACTAAAAGTACTATAATACAGGAACAAATGAGCCTATAAGATAAATAAGAATATGAGATTAAGATAATGAAAGGCATTATGAAGAGAGTGAACTGCCTTAGAAGAGATCTCTCTCTCTCTTTCTCTCTCTCTCTCTCTACACACACACACACACACACACACACACACACGATACAAATCAAAATTTAGATAAGAATGATGTCAATATAAATGGGCTAGAAATCGCATGTAATTGTTCTAACAAGATAAAAATAAAGACCACTACAGGAAAAGTTTCTATCTTAAACAGAACTGGAACCCAAGGACATATAGAAAAAACTACTAAGTAAAAGATAGAGAAGACTTAGATGGGAAACTTAGATGGGAAGGGTTGGGGGGAGCATAGGGGAGGGTAAGGGGTAACCTATATGAATAATGTTTATCAAAATGCATATATGGAAATGTCACAATAAAAAGCGTGTCAAAATGAAACACATTAAGATGTACATTAAAAATTTCTAATAAAAAAATTTAGAAGACCTAAAAATCAAGTTAAGAGGCAGATTATAATGATGACTATATAAATCAATACAGGTTCAATACAGGTTCAGGGTATGATTTGGCACATAGTATACATTCACTCGATATATACTATTATGAGCAGCAATAATCAGAACAATGGCTAAGGATTTTCCCATTTTGAATCTGTCCTTTTCTAGCCAACATGTCTCACATTTTTGATTTGGAAAACATGGTAACCATAGTGATAAGGCACCAGGAAGGTAAATATATAGAGTAGAATTCAAAATAAGTGATTTAACAATAGGGAGAGTAACATTTATTTTCTTGATCTTTCAGTATTTGTTATGATTTTCACTGCTGTGTGCTGACAGGACAAGTATAAAGGAAAGAGTAATGTTACAACCTGAAATCAGCTCAAAGAGCAAAATACAGGGCTTCATGCCTACTTCTCTGTCCATTTCACTGGAATCATCACCATCTCACAGATTGTTCAGGCCTAGAGGACCTCTAAGCCCCTCAGAGCCTGCCTTCCAGGAGACCTGAATGCAAGCCTCTCCCCTGAGTCCTCACCCTCAAGCCAATCTGACAGACTCCCGGAAGAGGGGCCAGAATATCTCCATCCACTTTACATTTGACCTCTCCTAAATCCTGTGGGGGCTAGGATTTGGCTCAGTTGGTAGAGCGCTGTGCTGCCGTCTCTGAGGTCCCGAGTTCAATTCCCAGCACCGCAAAAATGGGAGAAGGGCCTGGCAATCCACCCCCAAGGCAATCCTGAAACAGTCAGCCATTGAAAACCCTATGAGGGTCGCTATGAGTCAGATACTGACTCGACGGCACCTAACAACAACAACAACAACAACAAGTCCTGTGGATCCACTGAAAACCCTATCAGGGTTGCTATGAGTCAGATACCACTTGATGCCACCTAACAACAAGTCATATGGATGAAGAATTAATCTCTATGACCCATATCCACCAAAGGTCTTCAAGGACTGATTCTCTTACAGTCTTGCAGTCACCACAACCCATACCCTTGTTGCCCCAAGTCCTGCCTCAGCTGAGTGACTTCTAATTCTCTATGAAAAACTCCTCCGGAATGCTTGCCTCTTGAATTGTGTATTACTCTTTCCTCTTTGGCTGCCTACTCTCATGGTCCTGCCTTAAACTTTTTCATGATCAGACTTCCACTTTAAGGTGGCAGATTAAAGTCAGCCTCTGTGTGATGTGGTAAAACAAAGGAATTAGAGTAGTAAGGAGTGGGCTCTTTTCTAAGAAAGGACTTGAACAGTACAGAAGCCACAGAGGAGATTGTGAGATGGTCCCACGCTACAGAACAGAGCAGAGAGAGGGAGCGAGCAGGACCTATCAATAGCTGTGGCTTCCCATGGGGTAGAGGAAATGGAGCCCTCATCCAAAGAGGTACCCCAGACAGCCCTGGACCTCAGACTGGCAGTCCCACAGGACAAGCCCACAGCCCCTGAAGCCCTTGAATTCTTCTGGGGATTTGGTGAGACAGTGGCTCTTCCTGACTAGGGGTTCAATATTGGAGAAGTGACTCTCCCATGCTTCATATCTCTAAGGGCTGTGACCTGGTGCCATCTTGAATTTTGTGAAGACACAGAATTATCACCAGTGGAGAGCCTGGGACTGAACCACCACAGTCCCAGTGTGCTGCACAGTGGCAGCAGGCACTTACACTGAGGTTGTGTTACTGGTGGCACAGCAGAGAGGTACAGCTCAGTATGGCCCCCTACTCTGAGGAGGTCCCCTTGTTTGGACCACCACTCAGGTTAAGCTGGGTCCTGGCTTTTTCACAGAAAAGAATTTCAGGATGGTCCAGAAAGAATGAAACAAAGTTATAGAGTTTATTAAGTCCACACTTTAGAATGCATGTGGGCAAAGAGAGAGAAGGGGGGCAGGGAGGGAGGGAGAGGCATCCAAGATACAGACAAGAAGTTACTAAGGGAGAAAGCACCAGAAGCCAAAAAGAGGCCACTGCATAGGTTTCCTCTGGTTTTATTTAACCTTGGGCATACCCTGGGTGATGTCAGTTCTGGGTGCCTATCTCTGGGCACTCAGTGTGACATGAGCCTAGAAAGGCCTGTCATAGGCTGGGGATGTGCCAGTAAGACAAAAAAATAATGTTCCATTGTTTAGGTTTTTCTATTAGAAGAACTTCACTTTAGTAAAATGAGATTTTACATTATATCAGTTTAAGAAAAGAATCAGGAGATAGTTGCCCCTGCATGTCTCACAGAAGCACAGAATTACAGATGGGAATGCAAAATTTAAAGGTCACATAAATTTTTTATTCCAAGACTGACTTGTTGCTATTTTAAAATTTTCATTATTTAAAATGTCTCTCAAAAATAATGTGTCTATGCAGGCAGTCTTCTTGGTAGTAGAAGGGGTCATGTAGTGAAAGATAATAGACTAAAGGAAAGGAGGGGGAAAGAAAGTAGGGGAAGGGGAAAAAGGAAAGGAAATATCATGTTTTGCCCATAAGGCAAAATTGGGATAGAGATAGACAGATAGATAGATAGATAGATAGATAGATAGATAGATAGATAGATAGACAGACAGACAGACAGACAAAGATAAATGTACAAACAGTGTTTCTCTGCTATTCATAGGGTTTTCAATGGCTAAGTATTTTGGGAGTAGGCCTGCAAATCCTTCTCCCTAGTCTTTCTTAGTCTGGAAGCTCAGCTAAAAGCTGTCCACCATAGGTGACCCTGCTGGTATCTGAAAAAACAGTGGCAGACCTTTCAGCATCACAGCAGCATGCGAGCTCCCACAGTATGACAAACTGAGAGATAATGAGAAGAACCAACTATAAACATTCATTAATAATTGAAATGTGGAATGTAGGTAGTATGAGTCTAGGAAAATTAGAAATCAACAAAAGTGAAATGGAGCGCAGAAATGTCAGTATTCTAGGTATCAGTGAGCTAGAATGGACTGGTAATAGCCATTTCAAATAAATAATCATATGGTCTACAATGCTGGGAATGGAAACTTAAAAGAGAAATGGGGTTGCATTCATCATTTAAAAAGACATCTCAAGATCTGACCTGAAGTACAATGCTGTCAGTGACAGGAAAATATCCACACACCTACAAGGAACAACAGTTAATATGACTGTTATTCAAATTTATGCACTCACCACTGCAGCCACAAATGAAGAAACAGAAGACTTTTACCAGCTTCTGCAGTCTGAAATTGATTGAACATGCAATGAGTTTACACTGATAATTACTGGTGATAGGAATGCAAAAGTTGGAAACAAAAAAGAAGTCTCAGTAGTTGCAAAATATGTGCAATCAGGATGCATGTTTTAATATCAGGAAAGGTGTGCATAAGGGATGTATTCTTTCACTGTACCTCTTCAATCTCTGTGCTGAGCAAATAATCCAAGAAGCTGGACTTTATGAAGAAGAATGTGGCATAAAGATCCAAAGAAGACGCATTAACAACTTGTGGTATGCAGATGACACATTGTTTGCTGAAAATGAAGAGGATTTGAAATACTTGCTGATGAAGATCAAAGAACACAGCCTTCAGTATGGATTGCACTGCAACATCAAGAAAATAAAAGTCCCTACAACTGGGTCAGTAAGCAACTTCATGATAAATGGAGAAAAGATTGAGGTTGTCCAAGATTTTGCTTTGCAACAGCCATGGAAGCAGGAGTGAAGTAATGAAAATATACACTGCACTGGGAAAAGCTGTTACAAAATACCTCTTTAAAGTGTTAAATGTAAAGATGTCACATTGAAGACAAAAGTGTACCTGACTCATGCCATGGTATTTTCAGTAGCATCGCATGATTGTGAAAGATGGACATTGAAAAAGGGAGACAGGAGAAAAATTGATGTTTTTGAATTATGATGCTGGATATAAATACTGAATATACAATGAACTGCAAAAAGAACCAATATGTCCATACTAGAAGAAATGCAAGCAAGAGTGCTCCTTGGAAGCAAGGATGGCTAGACTGTGTCTTATGTATTTTGGAAATGCTGTCAGGAGGGACCAATCCCTGGAGAAGGATATCATGTTTGGGACAGTGGTAGGTCAAAAAATTTAAGAGGAAGACCCTCTTATTAGATGGATTGACACAATGACTGCAACAATGGGCTTAAACATAAAAAAGATTGTGCACGGCACAGTGTCAAGTAGTGTTTTGCTCTGTTGTACATACACTGTCATTATGTGTCAGACAAGACTTGACAGCACCTATCAACAACATACAAACAAACAAGGCATGCAAGTAAAAGGGGGACCATTGTTGGAGAGGGAATAGAGGGGGTTGGCTAACGTGAAGGTAATAGAGGAGGTGAACATGAGTAAGGTGTAATGAAATCCGTGTATGGAAATATCATTAAGAGACCCGTAAGGCTGTATAGTAGAAATAACTAATAAAATAAGATTACTTATTTTGACAAAGAAAATCCTTGTCATAATCAGAGGATAAATTGCTCCTCTGAAGGAATAAATTCAGGCATCCAACTATCTACCCTCAAACTTGTGCTTTTTCAATTCTCTCTATCCATTCCCATGACACTAGTTCTTTGACTTAACATCACTAGTTACTGAATCTCTTTCCTTTCCAATTATCACCAGTTTGGGAATGAATTGTGTCCCTCCAAAATTCATGCATTAAAGTCCTAACCCCTAGTACCTCAGAATGCGGCTGTGTTTAGAGCTAGGCTTTGTACAAGGTAAATCAAGATAAAATGAGAACATATGGGTGGGTTCTAACCCAGTTTGACTGGTGTCCTTATAAGAAGAGATTGTTGTTGTTGTTGTTGTTGTTAGGTGCCCTCGAGTCAGTATCTGACTCATAGCGACCCTCATAGGGTTTTCAATGGCTGACTGTTTTGGGATTGCCTTGGGAGTGGATTGCCAGGCCCTTCTCCCATTTTTGTGGTGCTGGGAATTGAACTCGGGACCTCAGAGACTGCAGTGAGCACTCTACCAACTGAGCTAAATCCCAGCCCCAAGAAGAGATTAGGACACAGATGTGTGTACATGGAGGAAGGAACATGTAAGAACCATTGAGAACACACCCATTTTCCAGCCACAGAGGCCTCGGAAAACATTTAACAAATTTTTCTTAAACATCTACCCTCTAGAATTTTAAGAAATATCTTTCTTTCTTTCTTTCTTTTTCTTCTTCTTCTTCTTTTTTTTTTTTTTTTTTTTTTTTTTTTTTTTTTTTTTTTTTTTTTTTTTTTTTTTTTTTTTTTTTTTTTTTTTTTTTTTTTTTTGTGGTACTCGGGATTTAACCCAGGGCCTCATGCTTGCATGCTTCGCAAGTGTGGGACCACTGGGCTGTACACCCAACCCATTTTTTTACACACAGACTTTACTCGAAATTACACAGACTACCTCTGGTCTTGAACCTGAGATCTTCCTGCCTCCGCCTCCCGAGCCTCTGGGATTACAGGCATGCGCCACCACGCCTGCCTCAAGAAATATATTTCTCTGGTTTAAGCCACTCAGTCTGTATGAAATATTTTTTTGTGCAGACCTAGCAAACTAATACATAAACCTTCCATACTTGCTTCTCTTTCTGTCTGAACTGTATTCCAAGAGCCACTAGTCTTTTCCACTTTCTTGCCCTGTTGTCCTTCCAGTTCACTGGCCTTGTAAAATCTGAACCTTGGATGAATTTAACAGTCGATCTTGTCCATGTCTGCCTCTAAGCAGTTGAATATAGTTGGAGAAAATCCTAACAGCATGCTAACTAGTGAAACTTTAAAGTCATGTCTCAAATCTCAACCATACCTATTTTCCTGGCTAGGATTCTTTCCAATATGCATAGACATCCAAGCTTCCCACCTCTCCTCTCACTCTGAAAGATTATTTTCCCTCCCCAAAAAGAGCCATCAGACAACAATTCACTGAATTTTCTACCACCAAATCAACACAGGGCTCTGATCCACATGTATCTCCTCCTTCCCATATGTGGTAGTGGAAGCTGCTAAGTCTTTTTCCTCTTAATTCACAGCTAAACTTCTAGAATAGGTGCACTGCACTTGATATCATCACTTCTTTACTTTCCTATTATTCCTCTAGGCACTTTAGTCTTGCACCAACCCTAATAATCCTCTGAGAGTGTTTTTACCAAGGTTTCCCTAACTGTTCAGTTGTTCAACCCAATGGATATTTTTAATATAAATCTTACCAAACCTTTTAATAGAATTTATTACCATTGACTCTCCTGCTTTGGCTTTTGTGGTAAGACATCACACTCTTCTTTTGGGTCCCTCCCTCAAGGGATCCTGGCAGTCTTATCTTTGATTTTCAATGTTCTATCATTGCTGTTACTTGGAAAACCTGTCCTAGGGGTCTGCTTTTTCCATTTTGCTATCTTTTCTGGGAGATCTCATTCACTCATTTCCTTTCAGAAAGTTGCTATCTCTTTCAGAGTTTAGTTTCTGTTAGGTACATTACTTAGTGACCACATGAGGATCTCCATGCTATCTTATCCATCAAATTTAACTATTTCATAGGGAGTGAAAAAGTAGTACATATTAAATAAGAAAATTAAATTTTTCTTGGTGAGTTAAAATTAGGTCTATTTTTAAATTATGCAGATTTTTTCTATAATGATTATCATGCCTGGAAATAACATTTCACAAAAGTCTCAAAGTAGCTAAAAGGAATAACTTCCATATCCTGCACAATTGTTGATGTGATGGTTCTCCTGTTATTGCTTCTTGGTAATAAATTTAAAGTTTTAAAATTATCATGGCAATATTTATGAAAATCTTATCAAGCATGCTCCTTTTTGAATTTTCCAATGTTCCTAGTAAGGTAGATGATGTTAGAGTACATTGGAAACCCTGCTAAGCTTTCCGAGTTCAGGAGTGTGCTCTAACCTAAATAAAACTCTTATGATTTACTATTCCTATTATAGATATCTTGATTATCCAACTCACTGCACAAAGACCTTCTTGACCTCTTTCACATGTATGGAAGACTTTCCAGTTGAGCTACTTGGTTCATCTGAAGATATAGTCATCCCCCATGAGGGAATGATAACACCCTAGGCAATTAGCTCAATGTCTTCTCAATGATCTTATTACCAATTTGTACTTAGACCTAGCACTCCATACTGATAATAGTCCCTTACATCTTTTTTCCCTCTAACCAAGATCCTATCTGATTTCTAATCTCTATCTTTTGCCTTTACACCTGTACCACTATCTGGTTCCTTTCAGGCTCATGCAGACTACATGTCTTTTCTCTAAAATCATCCATAATTTTTGCAGAGTATGGGGAAAAGTGAAAATGTATACCAGCATACCATATGTGCCTGACCTCATACCTTGGTTAATATGCCTTTATAATAAAGAAAGCCAAGTTTAAATTTAGAATTCTTGGACTCCTCAGAGTTCCATCTAAATGTGGCCACATGGAGAGAGCTGATATAAGCTCCAAGGGCAAGTTCTAACCCTTTCTTTGTCTAACCTAGTCTGTACTTCTCCTTAAAGGGTTTTGCACATGCACACATAGACAGCCATCTCGTCTATGCTTTCTACAAAGCCCTTGTGCCACTGCCACTCAGCCACCCTCAGTAGGCTCTGGAAACAAGGTTGAGGCCATTTAGACAGGAAATTCCAGGGTTGCAGGTACTACAGAAGCAGATATGATAGTAATTATTAGTCTCTTCAAAGAATCAACTTTATTGATCATATTTACTATGTCTGTGTCATTTCATTAAATTCTGGTTATTATTTCCTATCTTTTAGTTTTAAGAGTTATTTTTGCTGATGCTTCCCTGATCTTATTAATTTTCAGAATTTTTTATCTTCTATTTCATACATTATTACTTATATTGTCCTTTTAAGTACTTCTTTGGTTCTATCTCTTTAGGTATGTAATACTGTATTTTCTCTTTTTCCTTTCTCCTTCTTCTTCTTCTTCTTCTTCTTTTTTTTTTTTTTTTTTTTTGCAGTACCAGGGGTTGAATCCAAAGCCTCACACTGGCATGCATCACAAGTGCTGTAACACTGAGAGGCACCCCCAGCCTATTTTTGTTTACTTTTTGAGACAGGGTCTCGTTAAATTACAAAGACTGCCTCTAGTCTCGAATTTGCGATCCTCCTGCCTCTGCCTCCCAAGTAGCTGGGATTACAAGCATGTGCCACCAGACCCAGCAGTACTATATTTTCTAATCTCTATTTGATTTGCTAATGACTTGTGCATTTTTAATAAATGTGTCTCTTCATTAAAATACCTGACAGAAACAACTTAAGGGAGAAAAGATTTATTTTGGCTCATGGTTTTAGATGGTTCAGTCACTTGGCTCCCTATGTGTGGGCCCATGGAGAAGCAGAACATCATGGTGGTGAGAGATGTTCATATCATAGTACACAGAAAAGGGGGAGTGGAGGGGTGAGTGTCAGACACAAGCCAGAGCAACCACTGGAAGCTGTCCCCAGTGACCTACTTCTTCCACCTAGGCTCTACCTCCTAAAAGTTCCATTATCTCCCAAAATAGCACCACCAGCTGGGGAGCAGGTGTATAAGACATAAGCCTATGGGGGACATTTCATATTCAAACCATAATACTTTGCTATTGAAAGCTCTTGAGACTTGCTTTAGGGCCCAGGATATGATCCGATTTTGTAAATGTTTCATTTATATCTGAAAAGAATGTAAATTCTGCACTTAAGTGTAGTGCTCTTTATATTTCCATCTTGCCAAATTACTTAAGCATGTTATTCAAATCTTCTATCACTTTAAAGATATTATTATATCTAATTATTTAATAAGTTACAAAGAAAGAAATCTCCCATCATGATTTTGGACTGGTCTATTTCCCCTTATGACTTAGTCTATTTTTGCTTTATATCTTTTTGTCACATTCATAGGTTCATACAAGGTTAAATTATATCTTCCTGAAGAATTGAGCTTTTTGTCAGTATACAGTGAAATGTTTATCTCCAATAATGTTCTTTGGCTTTTATATTTATTTTAATATAACCACACTAGCATTCATTTGGTTAGTATGCTGATATTATATCTTTGTCCATACTTTTATTTTTACTCTTCCTGTTTGCCTATATTTCAGACTTGTCTCTGGTAAACAATATATCTGAATTTTTTAAATCTAATGTTTTATTCTTTTCTCTTAATGGCAATACCTGGGCTGAGTACATTTAATGTAATTATAAATATATTTAGATTTGAATCCAACATTTTGCGTTGCTTTTTTAAATTTATCTGACATGCTCAAAGTTTCCTGATTAAATACTTTTTTATCTTTGATTTTTTTCCCCATCTGCTACATTGGAAGCTACATTCTCTGTTTCTATTCCTAGATTTCTTTCCTGGAAATTCCACATACACACTGAACACGTCAAAGTCTAAAGTTAACCAACAACTTTATCCTCTGAACAGACAATACAGAACCATACACTATTTTAACTGCTTTTACTTTTTCAGATTTATACATTGCCATTGGTTTGCATTTTAATGGTTTTTAAAATAGCACAATATGTTATTTTGTTTAGGCAATTAGATTTAGATTTATATTCATATTTATCACTTTCTTTGTTTTTCCTTCCTTCTTGAATCTCAGATTTTCTACCTGGAATCACTTTCCTTCTGCCTGAAATACTTTTTTTTTTTTTTCATCTTTTTGTGGATGTTGGGGATTAATTTCAGGGCCTCCCCATGCTAGGTAAGTGCTCTTCCACTGAGATCTCTCCAGCTCCCCACCCCATATATTTTTTTTCTTGACATTTATTTAGGGTCTGC
This sequence comes from Pedetes capensis, assembly GCA_007922755.1. NCBI lineage: Eukaryota > Metazoa > Chordata > Mammalia > Rodentia > Pedetidae > Pedetes > Pedetes capensis. The sequence continues at coordinate 224,360 of VMDO01000876.1, forward strand.
TAGAGTTGATCTGGCCTGTAGCCATAGCCCTGTGGCATCTGATCCTGTTAGATCTCAGAAACTAAGCAGGGTCGGGCCTGGTTAGTATTTGGATGGGAGATCACCTGGGAACAGCAAGTGCTGTAAGCTTGGGAGACAGACCCTGCAACCCACTCCCAAAAATCAGTCTACCAATGAAAACCCTATGAACAGCAGAGAAGCACTGACAATAGTGTTTCCCCTGTGGTATGTAGGGTCACTATGAGTCAGATACCCACTCGACGGCACCTAACAACAACAACAACAACAGAGTTGATCTGGGGCTTGGATTTAGCTCAGTTGGTAGGGCACCATTCTGCAGTCTCTGAGGTCCCAAGTTGGATTCCCAGCACCGCAAAAATGGGAGAAGGACATGGCAATCCACTCCCAAGGCAATCCCAAAACAATCAGCCGTTGAAAACCCTAAGAGGGCCACTAGAGTCAGATACCACCACAATGGCATACAATAACAGCAACAGAGTTGATCTCTCTTCTCATTAGTAAGTGTCTATTAAACCCTCATTCTTGAAAATACGTTCTAGGCGAACAATTACTTTCTTTCAAAACATGAAAGATATTCCTTCATTGTAATTTGATTTCCACTGATTCTATTGAGAAGCCAGCTGTCCAACTGCTGCTGCTTAGATGTAACCTCTGTGTGATTTTTAATTCTCTTTAGTTTTCTGTAAGGATTTTTTCAAAAACTCATGTTATCTAACTGTATGTTTCTTTTTTCTATTCTACTTGAGATTCACTGGGATTTGTAAATATCACAATTGGCATGTTTATTGTTTCTACAAGATTCTCAGCTATTGTCAGCTTTGTTTTGTGAAAAGCTTTTACTTCTTGGAGACTGTTTTTATTTGTTTGCTGATAAGATTTTGCTATGTAGCCTCAGCCTGAAACTCTTGATCTTCCTGCTTCAGGCTCACTAGGGCTGAGATCATAGGTATACACCACTATGCCTGGATTTGGAGGATTTTGTTTGATTGGTTTTTGAGAAGTGGTCTATGTTGCACAGGCTCTTCTGATACTGACTAGCTCGAGTGCTCCTCCTACCTAGGCCTCCCAAGTAGCTGGGAGGAACCCACTCCACCACATCCAGCTCATCAGTTTTTTAAAACTTGTCTTTCCCTCGTGTCCTTTTTTTAATTCTGGAAAACTTCAGTTAATCTCATGTCAAACTCCTCATTCTATTGTCCATGTCTTCTTATCCTTTCCCCATATTTTAATCTCTTTTTCTTCTTGCTGAATAGCAGAGAACGTCTTCTGAATGAGCTATCATTTTTCTCTTTTACTTTGCATATAATCTCCTAATCTATGTGGTAGTTATTTTAAAACCAAATTCATGTAGGTATAATTAATGTACAATTAAGTGCACTTATTTAAAGTGCATAGTTTTGTGAATTTTGACCAAACAAGATACAGATTATAATGCATATGAATATAGCCACTCTAGCTTCGTTATACTATTTACATTGTATATCTCTTCCCATCTTTTTACTCAATCTAATTCTTTCTGTGTATTTAAAGTACATTTCTTACATACAGAATAAGTCTTGCTTTTTCAATCAAGTCTGACATTCTCTATCTTGTGATTATTCTAGTTACATTTAATATAATTATTTATGTGTTTGGATGTATAACTGTCATTTTAGTACTTATTTCCTCATTATTTGTTACATGTGGGTTTGTTATTTTTTCCCTTCTTTTCCTGCCTTATTTTTTATTTTTCAAAATTTTTTAGTATTCCATGGTAATCCTCTACTGGGTTTTTGGTTCTATTGTTTGGCTTTTCTTTCTTTCTTTTTTTTTTTTTTTTTTTTTTTTTTTTTTTTTTTTTTTTTTTTTTTTTTTTTTTTTTTTTTTTTTTTTTTTTTTTTTCTTTTTTTGTAGTTGGTCTTGTGATTATAGCATACATTCTTAATATATCTCAACCTACTTATAGTTAATATTGAGTTACTTAGATAAAATATATAAACCTTGAAACACTATAGTTTCATTTACCTCCCTCCATCATTCTTTGCGCTATTTATCATATATTACATCCACATTCCCAAATTGTCTGTCAGTTTGCCATACCATGGGGGCTTGCATGTTGCTGTGATGCTGAAAGGTATGCCATCAGTATTCAGATACCAGAAGGGTCACCCATTGTGCACAGGTTTCAGCTGTGCTTCCAGACTAAGACAGACTGGGGGTGGGGGAGGATCGAGCAGCCCACTCCCAAAACAATTCGCCATTGAAAGCCCTATGCATAACAGAGAAGCACTGTCAAATATATATAGTGCTGGAAAATGAGCCTCCCAGGTTAGAAGGCATTCAAAATGTGATAGGGGAAGAGTTGCCTCTTCAAAGAAGGGTTGATTTTAATGACAGAGATAAAGCAAAGCCCCTGAGCCATGCTGATATAGCATGACTCAAAATGAAAAGAAAAAAACATGAGCTCCCATTTATAATTGGAACATGGAATGTATGCAGTATGAACCTAGGAAAACTAGAAAACATCAAAAGTGTAATGGAGCACATAAACATCAATGTCCTAAGTATCAGTACGCTAAAATGGACTGGCATTAGTCATTCTGAATCATATAATCACATGGTCTTCTATGTTGGGAATGACAAATTAAAGAGAAATGGAGTTGTGTTCATCATTTAAAAAGTTGTTTTATGATTTGTCTTGAAATACAATGCTGTCAGTGATAGAATAATATCCCTACACCTACAAGGAAGGCCAGTTAATATGACTATTATTCAAATTTATGCACCCCACTAATACCACAAATAAAGAAGTGGAATATTTTTACCATCTCCTACAGTCTGAAATTGATTGAACATGCAATCAGTATGCACTGATAATTACTTGTGACAGGAATGTGAAAGTTTGAAATACGAAAGAAGGCCCAGTAACTGGAAAATATGGCCATCATGATAGAAATGATGCTGGAGATCAGATAATAGAATTCTGTCAGACCAACTTTTTTATTGCAAATACCTTTTTCATCAGTATAAATAGTGACTATATACATGGAATTCACCAGATGGAACATGCAGGTATCAAACTGACTACATTTGTAGATAAAGATGGTGGAAAAGCTCAATATCAGAAGTCAGAAGAAGACCAAGTGCAGATTCTGGAACAGACCAACAATTGCTCATTTGCAGGTCCAGACCAAAACTGAAGAAAACTAAAACAAGTGTTTGTGAGCCACGGTTGGACCTTAAGTATATCTCACCTCAGTTCATAAACAATTCCAAGACTAAATATGATGCGCTAGACACTAATGATCAAAGATCAGATGAGTTGTGGCATGACATCAAAGACATCATCCATGAGGAAAGCAAAATGGTGATAAAAAGACAGGAAAAATAGAAAAGACCAAGTTACATGTCTCTGACTCTGAAACTTGCCCTGGAATGAGGGTAGCTAAAGTAAAAGGAAGACATGACAAAGTTAAAGAACTAAGTAGAAGATTTCTTAGTTAAAGAACTAAGTAGAAGGGCAGCCAGACAAGACAAAATAAACTATTAGAATGACAGCTGAAAAGTGCTGGAGATATAAAGCCAAAAAGGGAGAAAGCACTCTGTTTTTCTCGAGCTTAGAGATTTGAAGGAAAATTTAAGCTTCGAGTAGCAATAGTGAAGGATTCTACAGGAAACATGTTAAATGACACAGGAAACATCATAAGAAGATGGAAGGAATACACAGAGTCCTTTTACCAAAAAGAATTGGTGGATAACCAACAATTTCAAGAGACAACATATCATTAGGAACCAATGGGAATGAAGAAAGAAGTGGAAGCTCTCTTAAAGGCACTGTGAAAGACAAGGATCCAAGAATTGATGGAATACAAATTCGTATGTTTCAACAAACAGATGCAGCACCTGGAGGTGCTCATATGTCTACGCCAACAGAGTTGGGTAACAACTACCTGGCCAACTGATTGGAAGCGACCCATATTTGTGCCTATTTCCAGAAAAGGGGATCCAATTGAATGTGGAAATTATCAAATGGTATCATTAATATCTCACACAAGTATAATTTTGCTAAAGATCATTCAAAAGTGACTACAGCAGTGTATTGACAGAGAAGCCAGCTGGAAAATCAAGCTGGATTCAGAAGAGGGTATGAAACCAAGGACATCATTACTGATGTCAGATGGATATTGGCCAAAAGCAGAGAATACCAGAAAGATGTCTATCTATGTTTTACTGACTATGCAAAGTCCTTTGACTGTGTGGATCACAACAGATCATGGATAACATTGCAAAGAATGGGAATGCCAGAGCACATAATTACACTCATGAAGAATATGTACATGGACCAGGATGCAATCATTCTAAGAGAACAAGGAATCACTGCATGTTTTAATGTCAGGAAAGGTGTGCATAAGGAATGTATCCTTTCACTGTACGTCTTCAATCTCTATGCTGAACAAATAATCTGAGAAGCTGGACTTTATGAAGAAGAATGTGGCATAAAGATAGGAAGAAGACTCATTAAAAACTTGTGGTATGAAGATGACATAACATTGTTCTCTGAAAGTAAAGAGGATTTAAAACACTTGCTGATGAAGATCAAAGACCACAGCCTTCTGTATAGATTGCACTGCAACATCAAGAAAACAAAAGTCCTTATAACTGGGTCAGTAAGCAGTTTCATGATAAATGGAGAAAAGATTGAGGTTGTCTGAGATTTTGCTTTACTTGGCTCAACAATTAACACCCATGGAAGAAGCAGTCAAGAAATCAAAGAACACATTGCATTTAGAAAAGCTGTTGCAAAAGACCTCTTTAAAGTGTTGAAAAGTAGAGATGTCACATTGAAGAGAAAAATGGGCCTTATTGATACCATGGTATTTTCAGTCACATCATAGGCTTGTGAAAGGTGGACAGTGAATAAGGGAGACAGTAGAAGAACTAATCCTTTTGAATTATGGTGGTAGAGATGAATATTAAATATATAATGTTGTTGTTGTTGTTGTTGCTGTTAGGTGCCATCAAGTTGGTATCCAACTCATAGCGACCCTCATAGGGTTTTCAATGGCTGACTGTTTCAGGATTGCCTTGGGAGTGGATTGCCAGGCCCTTCTCCCATTTTTGTGGTGCTGGGAATTGAACTCAGGTCCTCAGAGACTGCAGTGCAGTGCTCTACCAACTGAGCTAAATATATAATGGACTGCCAAAAAGCCAACAAGTCTGTCCTAGAAGGAGTGTAATCAAAATGTTCCTTGGAAGCAAGGATGCTCAACCGCATCTTACATGTTTTGGACATGTTGTCAGGAGGGTCCAATTCCTGGAGAGGTACTTCATGTTGGCAGAATGGAATGGTGGGTCAGCAAAAAAAAAAAAAAAAAAAAAAGGCAGACCCTCTTATTAGATGGATTGACACAGTGGACGTAAAAGATCTTGTGCACAGCATGGCATCAAGTATTATGTTCTGTTGTACACAGGGTTGTATGAGTTAGACCTGACTTGATGGCACTTAACAATTTCATCCATATAGGTTAAAATTCCAAAATTACACAGAAATAATTTTTCTTTAAATCATCACATATCTTTTAAATGCATTAAGAATAGTAATACAATATATATTCTTTCTAAAATGTGAGAATTCAGAGAATAATTAAGCATTCCTTATTAAAAGTCATACAATGTTGTTTATATTAAAAGAAAAATAAAAATTTCCTTTGGTGGAAGTGGAAACGAAGAATAAAAGCAGAAAGGCCTATTCATGATTTTAAATAATATGCTCATTACTACATTGTGGTTAGTGACTCAGGAAATCAAATGTTACAATCTAATATCCCATATTAATTAATTTGTATATTACTTTTATAAGCATACTTACTGTTTCTGATGTTCTTCATTTCTTCCTGTAATGCAAATTAACAACAGGTATAATTTTCCTTCACGTAGAGAACTTCCTTTATCATTTTTTATAGTGCATATCTTATGGAAATGAATTATCTTTAATTTTTATTTTTTCTGTCTTTTTTAAATCTTCGTTTTAAAAGAATAGTTTTACTGGACAGAATTCTATGCTGTCATTATTCCTTTGGTTGAAAGATTTCTAACTGAACTCCCTATTTCATGGGGTTCTACACTTTAAATTTTGTCTTTTTCATCTTCACAAGCTACTAAAACCAAAACCTAATACTTTTTGAGGTAGCATGTGTTTGGTGGCAAGACCAGTCACAGTGTTGTACTGATCTCTCTGATTTCTTATCATTATTATCAGTTGACTTTAAGAAAAAAATGTTTAAAATATATTTTAAGAAATGTATTCTATTTTCTTCAAGAAATTAGTTGTTTTCAGCCCAAAGTTTTATCCAAATAAAGTAACCCCGCATACCTTAACAGTAGCAACAACAGCACTTTACCAGGAACAGAAGTCTCTAATATTAAATAGGTTCCAAATGCTTTTGGGTAATAAATAAGAATGTGCATTTACTAAAGGACTCTTCCCAAAGGATATATACTTTTTCTAAAATGATGAAAATCTAGAGAATAAAAAGCCCTCTCTAAAAGCCATACAATGTTGTTTGAATTGGAATGAAAACAGATTCCCATTGTGGAAGTAGGAACTAAAGAAAACATACAAAAAATACTGGAAAACTATTCAAGATTCTTAATACGTCAAAGTCTATTTTGCAGTTGATTGTTGAGTAAATCAACTGATATCATTTAATTTCCTATAAAAATTGATTTGAGGCTTTTCTCAAAATAAAATAATGAAAATTCCATTCATTTTGGGTGCTCATTTACACTTTATATAAAACAAAAATGACCTGAAGGAGGAGCATTGGGAAAATAATCAAGAGAGATAGGTATTCATTAATGTAAAACTAACAGTTGTGGGGATAGGCAGATAACAATTACATCATGGGAAAACTTTCCACTCCTTTAAGCCAAAATTCCACTTAAAAATTATTTCCCAGAGCCTTTTGATACTAGAAATATAAATATTATCTGTAGGATTAAGTTTAAAAGCTGTATAATCTTAATATATTTAAATTTTGTTTTTCTTTAACAAATCAGATAAAGCTGTTACAAATATTTTAGCAGAGATGAATTAATAAATGTTTCCTAATTTCCATTTCTTTATAGCAGATTGCTTTTCCCACATAATTATAGATTTTGATCATAATGTCCTCACTAGCCAGAACAACATACATGAGCTTTCAATTAATCTTTACTCACAGTGGCCACTATAAATAAGTAACTGATCCTCTTACTTCCGGTATATATGCCCCCACTTAAAATACCAGGTTATAGTCTCCTTTTGAATGACAGAGCTCCCTTGATCATTAAGGAAATTCTTTCTTTCCCAGGTGAGTTAATAATTGCAAACCTTTAAAGCCAAAACACAGCTGTTTCTTCTTCTTACGATTATTCTTAAAAAATGGCTGTTCTTCATTTTTATTGATAGAGTTCTAAAAACATCATTAGTATCTAAGTGGCTCCAAGGAGGGGGAGTATCACAACCTCTAACCTAAATAGTTCCTCTCATTTCCTGCTACTTCCTTTTGCACTAGCATTTTGGTGACTTCTCTAAGCCAAACCACTGTGAAGCTCAACTTCACTGCCCCAGGTTGCAGTAAGAGTCCAACTTGTGCCATTACCAATGGCCTCTGGGGACTAAGGCATCCTTAGGAACCTCCAGATGCCACCAAACACATTGCTGACTACAATAAGCTCTGGAAACTCACATCCTAGGGCATCCTAAACAGATGTGACCATTTTGTTTTAAGTTGATTTTGGCTTTGTCCATTTGGTAGAAAATTTAGAGGAGGCTCCAAGAAGTACTGGTGATGATCTATTTCTTAACCTAAATGGATAGATACTCAAGTTTTCGTATGATTGCTGTTGTTGTTAGGTGCTGTCGAGGCAGTATCTGACTCATAGAGACCATACATACAACAGGTAAAACACTATTGTCAGTGCTTCTCTGCTGTTCATAGGGTTTTCAATGGTGGATTGATTTTGGGGTTGCTGGGTCCGTCTCCCAAGCCTACAGTATATGGTGTTCCCAGGCAGTCTCTCATCCAAGTACTAACCAGGCCCGACCCTGCTTAGCTTCAGAGGTCTGATGGGATTGAATGCCACAGGGCTATGGCTGCAGGCTTTGTATGATTAATTTACTATAAACATATGTAACATACATTTATATATATTTCTATATATATTTTTATATATATCATATATATAATGTATGTATTATATATATATATATATCTCAAATATTTGACAATATTAAAAATGGAAAAAATAAAGTAAAATTCCATCTTCATTCATCAGATGGACAGAAATTAAATAACTAATAATACTTAATGACTGGAAGGGGAAACCAGGCATGCTTATAAGTTGGGGAATGTAAACTGGTACAATCTTTAAGGACAGCAATGGAATATCTGTGAAAAGGACATCTCTTTGTCCTTATAATTTCTTTTATAAATATATCCTATAGGTACACCTACCTAAAGGCAAGCAAGTACAAGGACACTTGATGAAACTTTGATCACCATAGCAAAAGATTGGAAACATTTAATTCTCTAGCAAAAAGGGATTGATGAAATTTTTAAAACAAAACAAAAATTTAAAAAAATAGCTCTGATGCTTGTAAAAAGAATAAGGTAGCACTTTGACTACTACTGATAGGGAATGAATTCCATGATATTAAATGAAGAGGTAAAGAGAGAAGGAAGGAGGGAGATAGAAAGTGAAAAATGGAAGATTCCAAGACAAAAATTAATGATTCTCTCAGAAAGTAGCAAATAGGTAAGTATAGCTGAACTGAAGAGCATGGGTAAGGATGTGAAAGGAGATAAACTAGAAACATAAACCATGGTGAGGTCTGAAGAACCTTGCATACTATGCTAAAAGAGTTGTCCTTTATCTTTAGGATAATAGAAAGCCACTGAAATATTTGAAGGAGAAAAAAGATTGGGTCCAAATTACTGTACCTCCACACAGCACTGGGTAGACAGAGATTGGAGGTGAGGGATAAGATTGGAAGTGAAGAGGACAATTTGGAAGACAGGAGCAATGCCAGACCCAAGGCGGAGAGGAACAGGAGGCAGTAATATGGATCAGCACTGGAAAAATGGATACAAAAAGTGAAGGAAAAAAAGAGTTTGAGATATTTCTCAGAAGCTAGATGAAGTCACTGGCTGGGGCACTGGGGCCTTCATAGTGAAATTGGCTACAGAGGAACTGCTGGTCTGCAGCAAAGGTGAAAGGTGGTATAAAACAAACTTAATAGACTTTGCCTCTAATTTTTCATATGGGAAAAGCTCGGGTAATGTCAGGGTTCGGCTCAGGCCCGGCAGAGATCAGAGCCTTGCCCTGACACCAAGTGGGTATGGGGGACCCACTGGACTAGGTTGGTGTAATGGCCGGAGGCGCCAAAGAAGGACCTCAGGAGACCTTCTGTGGGAAACAGGAGAGGGAAAGTTTATTGGGTTGCTCTCTAAGTGGGGTGCAACCAGCAAGCAGCCCCTGTCAAGTGCTCAAGTGCTAGCTCTAAGCCTGCAGCATAGAATGCTGCAGGCTCACTGATGGTACAGCTCAGCCTTAAAGGCACAGCTACAAGCAGTTGGTGTTCCGCTGGGCTGGAGGTCTGGTGGTCTTGACTCTCGTAGCTCACCTTTTCTGCCTCCCTCCTTCCCAAGGATGGGAGGAATTAGGAGGTTCTTCATGGCTTGCTTGTAGCCTTCAGTGCTTCGGGGTCCCTGGTCTTGACTCGTGGGCTTGCTAGGTGGTCTTCCACAGGATTAGGGAGTGCTGGGTCAAGGCGATGGGGTCCGGTAGCAGGTGAAAAAAAGAGGGTCCAGGTGGGGTCTAGGAGCTTTCTTATATAGGCTCCTGGGAGGAGGTGTGTACCGGGAGCAGCCAATCAGGGCACATTCCTTGACAGGTATGGCAGGTAAACTGTCATACCTGCCAGGTTGGGGCACTTATCTAACTGAGGTGCTAATCAAAATTGAGGTGGTTGAGGCTGGTCAGGCTGGTCAGGGGCCATCTTTGCTCACTCGATGGGAGGGATAGTAGTGAGTGAGTGGAATGTGGCCCTGGGGTCACCTAAAGGTCAGTCCCTCAGGCTAGAATGAGGGACCCTAGTTATGGGGTGCATTTTAAAAATCCCAACAGGGTAACATGCCAGAATTTAAAGAAACATAATTTCAGTCGAATTCATTGTATTTGCCAATATTTTTCTAATAATAAAGCAGTTGTACGCAACAGAGAAAGTCTATATTAATTCTAATTTTAATTTCTTAGAAGATTACTGATGAGACAATTACATAAAGGTGAACTGGTTTTGTTTTGCTTTGTTTTCTAGTAAGGACATGTTCTGGTTTTTGTTATCATTGCTTTTCAAACAGCTAAAGGCAAGTCTGAGCAGCAATTTATTTATAATAGAATCAGTTTGAGAAAAATCCCGTTACAGACACTGGAAAGCCATACCACTCCTCATTAAGATGCAAAAGAGGAAAAATGGCCAAATGGTAAATCTAACATACCACCAACTAATATGCCAAAGAGGACATAACTAGAAAATTCCATTAGTATTTAAAAATTATTTCCAGAAACTCTAGTGTGGCATATAAGGGAAAATCTGAAGAATGGTAAAAATAAAATTGAAGCCTCTACTACATTTCAGAGAGCAATAGGGAGAGAAGTCTTTAGTGTATTTGCAATCCACAACTCCTAATTTTCTATTTAGAATTCTTATTATTGGGCTCACATTGTGGCTCAATAGTGGAGAGCTTTCCTACCAGGAATAAGGCACTGGGTTTAATCCTAAGCACAGGGGGGAAAATCCTATTATGTAATTCCTATGTCTCTTAATTTGTTTCCAAAACAGAGGGAAATTTTCCCATGTACTTCTATTGGTGTGGCAACTGTCTTGGGTGGAAACCATAGGAATATAATATTTAGAACAAAGAAGATGTTGGTTTGTTCCTCTCCCCCACTATAGTTCCCAAAAATATCTTCAAATGCGGAAGGTATGCTCAGAATTGGAGAATAGGAGTGTAAAGAGCCATGGAAACAAGAAAAGCTGCTGATGCAGCCAGAATGAAAGAGGATATATTGGTGTCCTAAAATAATAACACAATCACTATGGTGGCTCCACAAGGTTAGAGCAGGAGTGTGTAATGATTGAAATCAGGGAGACATCTAGCCCCAGTTAGAGCAGTAAGAGTCAAGGTTGTGTAAAGAATGGACAGCCTCAGGAGAACATCATGTCATAATGTCCTACCAGAAATCCAAGGCCACCAGTCCCTTACAGTATTTGCATTATAAGCATCAGAGGACATATGGGACTCTAGGGGTTCTTGGGGAGTGTAAGAGCCTTTATTTTCTTAACCTGATTAAAACAGGACTTAAATATGCCTTTTTTTTTTTTTTTTTTTTTTTTCAGTACTGGGGGTTGAACCCAGGGCCTCGCGCCTGCATGCTCTGCAAGTGCTGGACCACTGAGCTGTATCCCCAGCCCATTTTTTACTTTTTGAGACAGGGTCTCGCTAAGTTACACAGACTGCCTCTGGTCTCGAACTTGCAATCCTCCTGCTTCCACCTCCCAAGCCACTGGGATTACAGGCGTGCATCACCACGCCCAGCAATATTCCTACTTTTTAGAGTCAAATGTGACTTGAAATGAATTACCTTATTTAAGCCTACAGCTGTACCACTGTGGGGTCTGATCCCATCAGCTCTCAGAAGCTAAGCAGGGTCAGGCCTGGTTAGTACTTGGATGGACGACCTCCTGGGAACACCAGGTGCTGTAAGCTTAGGAGAGAGACTTCACAGTCCACTCCCAAAAAACAATCAGCCATTGAAAACTCTATGAAGAGCAGAGAAGCACTGACAATAGTGTTTTTTCTGTTATATGTAGGTTCACTATGAGTCAGACACCAGCTCAACAGCACCCAACAACAATAACAACAACAACAACAACTTATTTAAGGATTTTTTCCGAGGATTACTAATTTATGTAAAATGATAAGAAATGGTGAGTGCCTCTAGAACCCAAATCAGTCTAGTATTTTTAAAAAATGAAAAATGAAATGTCACAAATCTATGTGTGTCATACAATTTTGGACTGTTCTAGTTCCAACAATCATATACATTTCTGGACTTCTCTAAAGCATCTTATTTTAGTGACATTTCCCTTAAGCATACCATACAGACAGAAAAACGTCTTAAACACTTCAACAGTACTAGTCTGTCTTTGCCTTGCTGTTCACTGAGGACACTGAATTACAGATTTGTAGAGGAAAAGGGCACACATAGTTAACACCTAACATTCCAAGTCAACAATTAGAGTCTCTTAAGGTTAGCATCCCTTTGGCCATACTCACAAGGGTCACTTGGCAGATCATCTGTGCTTCCTTATAAAAGTGCACATGCCCTCCCCTCCCCAAACCTGTTTTAACATGGATTTCTCTGACAATTAAACCTGAGCATCTTGGCTGGATGTGGTGGCACATGCCTGTTATCTCAGCACTCAGAAGGCTGAGGCAGGAGGATTGTGAGTTCTGGCCAATCTGTGCTACATAGTGAGAGTTTGTCCCCCCTTCCCCAGAACAACCAAGGGCTGGAGATGTAGCTCAATGATAAACCACTTGCCTCACATGTACAAGGCCCTGAGTTCAACAACCAGCACCAGGGCAAGAAAACAAAAATAAAACAACATCCCTTCACATTTATTGGCTGTTAAGATTTGGGTTGGATATAAAATGTCTCACATGGATTCATGTGTTTGAAAGCTTGGCCCCCAGCTGGTGGCACTGTTTTGGGAGGCTGTGGAATCTGTAGGAGGTGGCACATAGCTCGAGAAGGCAGGCACCTGCTTTTGAAAGTTATACCCACCCTGTTTCCGCCCTGCTCTCTCTGCTTCCTGGTCCACACAATGTGAAGAGCTTCTGCCACATAATACTGCCCCGATGGACTCAGCCCCTCATCCATGCCTTCCCTACCACCATGGACTGAAACCTTGAAAAACCATGAGCCAAAACTTTTCCCTCCATAAACTGTTTCTGTCACTTGTTTTGAACACAGCAACGCAAAAGTAACTAACACACTGGCCATCTTTGAATTGCTAATTCCTTTCATTTTCCTAGTTTTCTTTTTTATTTTGATTTATGGGACCTCTGAATTTAGTGAGGTGTAAAAAACTTATGTTACATGTGTTGCAAGTATTTTTCTCCCATTCTCATTTGCTTATTGTTGAGTTTAAGATAAATAATACAACTAAAGTCATGAAGCCTAATTGTCATTTTACAAATTTAGCATACACTTCAAATACTTGATGACAATATTTCTTCTTGTTCATGAAGTTGAGGTTTTGACTAAATAAAAATGATAAAAATAATAATCAAAAATATTTTAACATATCAATAGTTTTTTCAGTGTTAAAATTATTCAACATCATTAATACTTGATAAACACTAAAACTTTCTCAGTGTCTTAATTTAAATGAGAGACTTCTTTAGATATGTATAATATTTATAGTATGTGTTTTAAGCATAAACTATACATATTATGTCCTTTTTTCATTTGAGGTTAAAACAACAATATGTCATATACTTCTCCCAACAATATTGACTTTTTAAGTGATGAGAAATATTCACCAGGTGTTTGAAGAGTATGCTAAAATTAAAGCATAAGCCATCATCCTCTTTTCCAGAATTAATTTTCAGATTTTTCAGTTCATCCTCTTTCATCTTTACTGTAGCTAGACAACAATTCCTCTGGCTTCCTCCTCCTCCTCCTCTGCATTACTAATGATGTGGGGGAGAGGGGAAGAGGAGGTCTTAATTTCAAAATAGATCAGAGGGTAATAGTTTCACTCATCAGCATATCACTTTTCTTTTAGCCTTCATTTAAACTAGTGTGATTTTTTCCCGATCTTTTTCTATTCCTCTCTTGAAAGTAGCTATTTATTTTTGAAATGACCTTTATAAAATGAGGTCAAATAATTTTTAAATTTGTTGAGTTCTTTCTATGTGCAAGGAACTAGAGACACAAACAGAAATGAGGCATGGATGTCTTTGCTCCTTAGTACCTCAGAGAGCAGGCAAAGGATATAGGTGATATGGTAGACAGTGTAAGGTCCCCAAAGATGTCCACTCCCTAATACCTGGAACATGTGAATATGCTAACTTAGGTGGCAAAAGGGACCTGGTAAAAGTGATTAAGGTGAAGGATCTGAGGTAGGAAGATGATCCTGAATTATTTAAGTGGACCTTGTCTAATCACATGAATCCTTAAAAGTAATTTCCTTGATGATACTCAAAGAACAAGAAAGACAACAGCATAAGTAGGATCTATTGTTGCTGGGTTTAAAAACATGAAGGAAGCACTGTGTGGTGGTTCACATCTGTAATCCTAGCACTCAGGAGACTGAGGAAGGAGGATCACGAGTTCTAATCCAACCTGGCCTATGTAACAAGACTTTGTTAAAAAAAAAAAAGAAAAGAAACCAACAACAACAACAACAAAAAAAAAACCCAAACAAACAAAAAAATGGAGGAGCACAAACCAAGTAATGTGAGTATCCTTTAAGCACTGGAAAAGGCAAAGAAAAAGAATCTCCCCCAGGTCCTCCTCCAAAAAAAATACAGCCCAAACACCTTGATTTTAGGTCAATGAAACTTGCATCAGAATTCCAAACTATAGAACCATAAGGCAATACATGTCTGTTGTTTAAACCACCAAATCTGTAGGATAATTTGTTTAAACAGCCAAGGGAAAATAATATAGATGTGCCTCACAAAGCTCAGCTTATGGTCAGTGTGCAGCATGGAGACATGAGCTAAGCATTGTGGGTCCAAAATGAGTGACATGGTTGTGAGCAATGGAGAAGGGCAGGCACTACAAAGAAAGAGGCTTTTGGATTATCTTAAACTATTAGGACTTAGTTAGTTAGGGAAAAGGATGTTTCACAACAACAAAAAAAGAAACACCCAAATCAACATTGCAATATGGTCACATATCAATTTTCTGTTGAGAGGGAGGGTAAAGTTAGGTAAAGTTTGAAAAAGGGTATGAGTACTTCCGCTCTTCCCAAGACAGGAGCTTAGGCATGGTAAAGAGGTCTTTGACTTCCAACAACATATAGTGACAAATACATATTTCTAATGTATTGTTGGGCTTCCAGGAAATAAGAAAATACCCAAAGCTCTTCATCCCACAACAACAAAAATATGGTACAGTCTTTTTACGTAGCTTATACTTTCATGTTAAAGACAACTAAAGATTAAGCAAAAATGATTTTAAATCACCTAGATATTACCAAACAGCTAAGAGGATGATAAGGAATCACCAGGCACTAAGATGGAAATTAAGAGAGAGAATGCCAGTGCTCAGAGCCATATATATATATGTGTATGTATGTATATATATATATATATATATATATTCCCCCCCCCGGAAAGTTTTCTATACAAGAAAGGTGGCTGAGAAACTGAGGAACATAAACAAGGAACAAAAAACATGCTAGCCATAAAAGGGAAGATATGTAAGTTTCACTGCATTAAAATTAAGACTGTCCAAAGGAAGGAAGGAAGGAAGGGAGGGAGGGAGGGAGACAAAGAAGAAGGAAGGGAGGGGAAGAGAGAAAGAGGAAGAGGGAGAGGGAGAAAGGAGGAAACAGAGACAAAGGGAGAGAGGAAAGAAGGGAAGAAGAAAGGGAAGGAGGGAGGAAGAAAGGAAAGAGATGAGGGAGGGAGGGAGGTGTAAGGAGGGAGGGAGGAAAGAAAAGAAAGGAAAAAGACAAGCTATAAAGATGTCAGCAATGCTAATGCCAAACAAGGAACTCGAATTCAAAATATATAATAACTCCAAGAACAATCCAATAAAAAAGTTATAAGCAGGCATTTTATAGACGTGGCAGCACAGATGGCAAAGAAGCATGCTAAGATGTTACCAGAGAATGCTATATTAAAACGAGACACCATTTTATCTTCTTCTTAGCAAAATTAAGAAATCTGATAACACTAAGTATGACAAGACTATCAAGCAATGGTAACTCTTAGGTACAAGTGGTGGGAATTTATAATGAATTGGTTTACTTTGGAAAAATATTGACATGATATATACTAGTTTTGAAGATTTACATACTCTGCAACCCAGCAATTTTACTTTTGTATACATATATCCTACAAAATCTGGTGTGTGTGAACCCAGACACATGAATAAAAGAATTCATAGTAACACTGATAATGAAAATAAATGAAATAGAAATTGCTTAAATGATCATAGCCAAAGTAATGGTTAAATATATTTTTGTGTGTTCATACAAATATGAGTAAATAAAAGCATATGAATAATAATGTAAGAATTTAGCAAACTGCAGGGAATTACATATTATAACATAAGTTTTCTAAAACTCAAAAATCTAAATAATAAATTATTCAGGAATACATTTATACATGGTAAAACATGGATTAATTATAATATTGAATGAAAATTGCAAGTTGCAGAAGACTAGAGTATGACATCATTTTTACAAAACTCGAAAATATGCAAAATTTAATTGTGTTTAGAGATCCATTGAGATATATGTAGTTTTACCTGTAAAATTACATATAAAAGCCAAAGATGTCACATTGAAGACAAAGGTGCACCTGACTCATGCCATGGTATTTTCAGTCGCACTATATGGTTGTGAAACCTGGACACTGAATAATGGAGACAGAAGAAGAATTGATGCTTTTGAATTATGGTGCAGGAGACAAATATTGAATATACCATGGTCTGCCAAAAACACCAACAGATCCTAGAAGAAGTGCAACCAGAGTGCTCCTTGGAAGTAAAGGATGGCTAGATTGCATCCTATGTATTTTGGACATAAAGTTAGGAGGAACCAAGCCCTGGAGAAGGACATCATGTTTGGGAGAATGGCAGGTGAATGAAAAAAAGGAAGACCTTCAACTGTGGATTGACACAGAGTCTGCAATAATGTACTTAAACATAAATAAGATCATGTGCCTGGCACAGAATCTGGGAGTGTTTCATTCTGTTGTACATAGGGTTGCTATGAGTCGTTCCTTACTTGACGGCACCTAACAACAACAACAAGCAACATGAAGTTCAAAATAGGATGTCCCTAGCACACAAGAGCTTGAATAGAATCAATAATGTTTTGTTGGCTAGGCACGGTGGCACATGCCTATAATCCCAGCAGCTTGGGAGGCAGAGGCAGGAGGATTGCAAGTTCAAGACCAGAGCAGTCTGCGTAATTTAGTGAGACCCTGTCTCAAAAAGTCAAAAAAATGGGCTGAGGGTGCAGCTCAGTGGTCCAGCACTTGCAGAGCATGCAAGCGCGAGGCCCTGGGTTCAACCCCCAGTACCACAAAAAAATAAGAATAAAAAAATAATGTTTTGTTCATCCTCTAGGTCATATGTTCACTGGTGTTCATCTTATTATCCTGTTTTTAAATTTACAAGTACATTGTATATATTCTTTTGTAATATCAAATAAAATTTTAGTTACATTATAAAAATCTATAATATAATTCTTGCTAAGATACCTAGTCTTCCCTCTCTTTTCCTGGAGCATCCCTTTTTTTGTTTTGTTTTGTTTTTTTGTTTTTTTATACTGTTGAACTTGAATGAGAGTCATAAGTCTGAAAGGAGTGTTTTATGAGATGATACATACAAATGCTGTCTGAGCTCAGTTCAGAAGTAATAGTCTTCCTAGACTTGTTGTTGCACAATTATTACAAAATGACAGGCTCAATTCTCAATAACTCTCCATTACTCATATTTCAATTTGGTGGCTCATTCTCCAGAGTGAGTCTGATCTTTAAAATACTCTGCTGAAGAATGGATATGAGCTTCAGGTGGTTCTTGGCAGCCAAGTGCCTTCTCATTCCATTCCTATAAAGCTGAAATCCTCATCCACATATTTTAAAGCAAGTATGTACAAGCTGCTTTATTTAAATATATAGTTTAAACATACAATGAAGGCTTTGTTATCAAACATGTTGGAGGAATGGGAAGTAACTGTTTATAATATGTTGTTGTTGTTGTTGTTGTTAGGTGCCATCGAGTCGTGT
This sequence comes from Pedetes capensis, assembly GCA_007922755.1. NCBI lineage: Eukaryota > Metazoa > Chordata > Mammalia > Rodentia > Pedetidae > Pedetes > Pedetes capensis. The sequence goes on from VMDO01000876.1 coordinate 242,446, forward strand.
CTGACTCATAGCAACCCTCATAGGGTTTTCAATGGCTGACTGTTTCGGGATTGCCTTGGGAGTGGGTTGCCACGTCCTTCTCCCATATTGCGGTGCTGGGAATCAAACTCGGGACCTCAGAGACTGCAGAGCAGCGCTCTATCAACTGAGCTAAATCCCAGCCCTGTTTATAATATACTTAATTTTAATTCAGACTGGTTTCTCTATACTATCACTTTTAGGAAAAATATGGCAAAATTTTAACTACCTTCACTACTCCACTCCTAACCCAGTGCTCAGACACAAACCTATCCCTATCACTCCTAATTTTCAAGCCAAACTCTTTCCCTACCACCTACCTTTCTCTACAGTCAGGGGTGTGAAGGTGTTGGGAGAATGCAGGAAAGGGGAGGGGTGGAGGTTGATTCAAAATAATGCATACAATAGGAGTTAACAAGAACCAAAATCACAATGCAAGTAGTGAAACAAACAGAGCCTCTGTATTGAAGTTACACAGCCCTGAACCCAAATCTCCAGTTCTACCACCTTTTATTTGGGTGATTGTTGACAAGCTACTAAATTTGTCAGAGACTTAGGTTTCTCATCTACATAAGCAGTTAATAATTCCTACATCCTTGGGTTGTTGTGAGGATTCTGTTACATTTATGAATTACCAATACTTGCTGTACATTCAAATATGGTGCTTTATCTGCATTGCACTCTTTCTAGTCTTTTGAGAAAATTTTAATTTTTGGTTTTGCAGTACTGAGAGTTGAACTCGGGGCCTCATGCATGCTAGGCTCTATCACTGAGCCATACCCCTAGCCCCTTTTTTATTTTTTATTCTGAGACAGGGTCTCACTAAGTTGCACAGGCTTCCCTTGCCTCAGACTTGTGATCTTCCTGCTTCAGCCTCCAGAGTTGCTGGGGTCATAGGCATGCACCACAGCACCTGGCTTTGAGACAGGTTAATTTACTTGCTCATTTTTGAATGCAGATTTCTTCACATTCCTTTTCACTGTTGAATCTGTTTCCTGAGCCATTGCAGCCACTGAACCAAAAGCGGGCACAAGAGTTGACTTGTTTGTCATAATACCATCGAACTACATAGTCACCACAATTTCCAGGATTCAAAGCTTCCAAACATCGAGGATCTAGGGTGAAAAAAGGATGTGTTACTAGATGTTTTTCTTTTCCTGAAGACTTCAGATGAAAAATAAAGGCTTTATGAAGTTATATAAACAAATTCTTTATTCTCTATGCATACTGACAGGCAGCTAAGAATACCAGAATATGGTTCTAAATTAGTGAAAGAAGGGTTCCATAACACCCAAAACATTCTGCCTACTATCTGAAACTCTACCACTGAATATTCATTCTTTTGAAAACAAAAGATTTTGACCTTCACAAAATTCCATTAAAAATGTATATTGGCCTGAAAGCATAAATGAGACTTCATTGATGAATACATTTGTAGGGATTAGCTAACAGGAGAAAGACAGGACTTCTTTTATTTACTGTGGATTTGACTTAAAATCAAAGCAATATTTGGAATGAAAATGAGTTCAGCCTTCTCCACCTATTCCCTTCCAGTTTATTCATAAAAAGCACCACTAAGATTACATAGCACCTACCAAAAAAGAAAAACTCTCTAAGTTACTAAAAAAAGTAAAATGAAGGCTGCCCTTATATCACAATTCTCTGTTTTTGAAGGGCAGCTGCTGTGGGACACTAAAAATATATGACTTTCTAATGTCAGTTTACAAATAAATTTTGAAAACACATCTAGTGTAAAAAAGCAAGCCATATTCTGTTGTTGTTGTTAAGTGCCATTGAATCAGGTCCTACTCGAAGTGACCCTATATACAACAGAATGAAATACTCCCTGACGCTGGGCCAGGTGCAGCACTATACTCAGTGCTTCTCTGCTATTCATAGCGTTTTCAATGGCATACTGTTTTGGGAGTGGATTGCCAGGTCCTTCTCCCTAGCCTGCAACATCCAGTATTCACAGATGGTGTCCCATCCAAGGACTAACCAGGCCGTCCATGCTTAGCTTCCAAGATCAAGTGGGATGGTATGCTAGGGTGCTATGACTGCAGACTTCTATTAGTGAGGTTCCTTTAATTACAAAGCTTCACATTTGTTAAATCCCTCTTCATTGTGTGACACTCTAGAGTGACTTAATTTGTATTTTGTATTTGAAGAAGTAATTCCAAGGTAAGGGAGAGGAAGGAAGAAATAAAGAGAGAGAGAGAGAGAGAGAGAGAGAGAGAGAGAGAGAGGAAAGGAAGGAAGGGAGGGAGAGAGAAAAAAAGAAAAGAGATAGAGAAAGAAAGAGAAGAGAAGAGAGGAAAAGAGAGAGAAAGAAAAAGAGAAAGAGGGAGGAAGGGAAAGAGGAATGGAGGAAGGGAAGGGAAGGGAAAGGAAGGGAAAGAAAACCAAATGTATAAAAAGAGTAAATAGGTAATTGGCATCAGTGATTTGTATTCTGTGAGATGATTTTTGTGTCATAAACTTCATTTCTATACAACAAAACCAAACAGTTCTCCATCTCCTTTAATTATTTCCTCAGATTTGAAGTATGTCTGGATAAATTACTTTCTAAAGCTAACCTCTAAATCTACCTCTCCTATGAAGGCTCCTTAAACCAAGTGGAAAGGAAGAAATTTTTTTGTGGTACTGGGAATTGAACCCCTACAGCCTCACGCCTGCATGCTTTGCAAGTGCTGGACCACTGAGCTGTGCCCCCAGCCCTTTTTTTTTTTTTTTTTTTTTTTACTTTTTGAGACAGGGTCTTGCTAAATTATGCAGACTGCCTCTGGTCTCAAACTTGCGATTCTCCGGCCTCCACCTCCCAAACCACTGGGATTACAGGCGTGCGCCACAGGACCTGGCCTGAGGAAAGGAGACAATTTTCAATACCTCTGTTCTTAAAAACAAAAGCTAAATAATGTATATTGTGTAACTTGTTTTCAAACCAATCTAAGCTTCTTTCAGACTTAGGTATTGTCACTTTTGCATTTTTGCTTAAAAAAAAGTATATCATGAATTTTCTCTATATATTAGTTCCATAGAACATTTGTTGCTAAACCAGGAGATATATAACCCCAGCAACTTGGAGGCTGAGGCAGGAGGATCATAAGTTCAAGGCCAGAGGCAGCTTGTGCAATTTGGAAATACTTTGTCTCAAAAAAAGAAATAAAATAGGTACTGGAGGCGAGGCTCAGTGGTGGAGTACTTGCCTAGTATGTGTGAGACTTTTTTTCAACACCCAGTTCTGGGGGGGAAGGGGAAGGAAAAGAAAAAATATGTTGCTGAATCAGAATAGATTTTAGCTTTTTCCTCTCTCTTATACAATCAAGTGGTTAAACACTGAAATGCCTACATGTATAAACTTGTTGTTGTTAGGTGCCGTCGAGTCGGTATCCGACTCATAGCAACCCTGTATACAACAGGTGAAACACTATTGTCAGAGCTTCTCTGCTGTTCATAGGGTTTTCAATGGCAGATTGATTTGGGGGAGGGGGTTGCCAGGTCCTTCTCCCAAGCCTAGAGCTTCTGGTGTTCCCAGGCGGTCTCCCATCCAGGTACTAATTAGGCCCGACCCTGCTTAGCTTCTGAGATCTGATGGGATCGGATGCCACAGGGCTACAGCTGCAGGAACATGTATAAAGGGAATGTGTAAAACAACAGGGAGCAGCTGGGACTATGACAAATCATAGAAAACAAGCACCTGACTGGTAGATATCTCTTACCTTTGTACACCAAATTTTCCAGCTGTAAAATAAAACTGGGACTTGGAGTTCTGGTTTCCATACGGTCTGGAGTGCTGAGCAATGGCCCAAGAGTGGTGGCACCCTCAGATGAGGTAGTGGTGCTCAAGCCATCAGCCTGTGTTGGCTCTGGAGATTGATTCTCTTCTTCTTGGCCTCCAGGGACACTGAACTACATACACATACACACAAACACACACACGCGTTACAGCTTTTTGTTTCTGATAATATCATGTCAAAAAAGCTACTTTGTTTCTGGGAATGTTTAAGGAAAAGTTCAGCATTGCCATGTCTCCTCAACTTTCTAATACTGACTATTTCAAATAAAAGCTCAGAAAATAATGCCCTATCCCCAAAGAGCAAGGTAGTGGACTGTCCTGCGATTTTGTGTGGTTGTTGGTGTGTACATATGCACCACCCACTTTTAGGTACACATGCTTTGTGCTGGGTCTTCCAGAGAGCTCTGCATACAGGGCATGAAAGATGTGAGGTTGGAAGAGGTTTGTCTTCTTTCTTATTATGGAAAGAGAAAATAACCATCAATTTATTTTATGGCATTTTTATCACCATTTCCTAACACTACAGCTCTTAGCAATATATTCCAAAATATCTACTCAATTTTGAGAATGGGAATTGGAGTGGCAGAAGACAATAACACAGCTAAAATAAAAGTAGTAACAATGGCTTTTCATCTAGTTTGACAATTTACCCATCTCAGCTGCCCTTCCTATCATCCAGACCCCAGGTAATGTCAAATACTATAGGGTGCTTTGCTTCTAAGTTCTGAGAAATGTTTGCTATCTAAGGAATAGAAGATTATAATTTAAAAGCATTTTTGGACTAAAACATCCAAGTTTCATCTAAATTTATGAAATGTGATGAAACAAGGAAAAGTGTTTTGCAAATTAATTAATTAATTAATTAATTAATGTCCTATCAGTTTTCTTGACCGTATCATTAGGAGCTAGGCAAATATTTTAGGGGAATAATTGTGCTGTTTTTCTTTTGCTTTATTCCTTAGATCTCAGCTACAAGGAGTTGAATCATCCACCTCAATCCTGGCCCACTATGGTTATTTATTCTTATAAGGCCCTCTCTTGCTTATTTGTTTTTTGTTTATTTAAATAAGCAAATCTGTGAATATGTGACACGTAAAGTAGTTTTTTCTGTTTTCTTACTCAGGGTTCCTGGCATGTTCTGACAAAAGCCAGATGTCATCATTAGCTGCCCTCTGCCATCAAAGCTGTTCTACAGTATTTGAGTCTGTGTACACACATGTTGTTGTTGTTAGGTGCCATCGAGTGAGGCCGATTCATAGAGACCCTATGTACAGCAGATCAAAACACTTCTTGATTCTGTCCTAGGCACACAATCTTATTTATATTTAAGCCCATTGTTGCAGATACTGTGTCAATCCATCTGGTGGAGGGTTTTCCTTTTTTTCATTGACATGCCACTCTCCCAAACATGATGCCTTTCTCCAGGCACTGATCTCTCCTGACTACATGTCCAAAATATGTAAGATGCAATCTGGCCATTCTTGCTTCCAAGAGGCACTCTGGTTGTACTTCTTCTAGGACAGATCTGTTGGTTCTTTTGGCAGTCCATGGTATA